>NQII01002488.1:186223-272036 GCA_002778355.1 Clitarchus hookeri | reverse complement strand
AATCTCTTATACAGGTATCAGAAACGAAAGAAATCGGCACAACGAAAAATAATAAAGAGAGGATATTAGTAAAAAAAACTAACAAAAAAACAAGTAAAGGAATTATTATAGGTAAAACAAGATAATCGCGCCAATTCTCTGGCACGTGTGTCGACCACATCTCGCCAACAACACACGGAACGAAGGTTTGTAAACAAATGGCCGCTCTTCTTTCACCTTGAGCGGCAACATGTGAGTATGCAAGAAACACCGAAATCTAAATACGTTAGCATCACGCCATTAATAATTGGCATAATAAGATACAAGTCTTTTCGAAACCCATTTGTAAGCGATAAATTAACAATTACGTTAAAACTTTGGAACTATTTCCTCTCTTTGTGCTGGCAACCTAACGGCATAACTGTATCCGCGCTCGCCGCTGTTTGTAATGTTATATGCATGTAGCTAACGGCTAGGGTGTTTTTTCAAAGGTTGATTTTCAAAAGTTTCTTCGAGTCGTGAACGGACTATAGCTTCATGGAATATTGTTTATATTAATCTTGTTATATAATGAATCACGTTGATATGGTCAATACGTCACTCATTGACGAACTTTTATTTCTTACAACGATTTGTTTGAACTCTTTTTTTATAGAACATTTGTACATAAAATATAATTGAAATGACTACCTGTAATTTTTGAATTTTTTTTTAATGCATCTCAGTTGCCAAGTATAAGAAAACACGCATTAGTATTACAATTTAAAGCTTGTTAGATTTAATGGGGTGCACTCCTGTTCTCTTAACACATGCCATGGTTTTTCAAGCTTTCTAGGCCATATTAATTTTACGAGATAATTTTAATTCAACCGCATTGATAATCTTTTGGGTAAATTTTTTTTTTAATTAAATTATATATTTTTGAAACAGCTATTTGATACCATTTTCATTTCTTAGAATTATGGTTAACTCTGTGCACCGGTGGCGCCGCCACGCGAATCGTTTTGGATTCACTCTTTTGTAAGGCGGCCTGCTCCTTAACCGACTAGGTTCCCTTCCGGTTTTTCCCACTCACTTCCCTACCCTTGATTAGCCCTCCTTGTACTTTAACTTTTTTAATTCAGGGGCTAGTTTATATCAGTTGTTACACGCCTTGTGCAACCTTCATTCTTCTCCTCATTCTACGCCTGTTAAGAAGATCGTCGGGTTGACGCCTGATAGAGCTAATTTTAATTGTAATATGAGCTAAACTTGTCAGTTTACCCGTCCGTGGACGAGAGTGATATGAGACGCCATTTAAATAATGTAGTTGCGTGAGCGGTTAATTATGCTGGAGCTTGTAAAATGGTGAGTCGTGGTCGCAGCTTTTCATATGTTGGTCAGTTTAATGTTTTTTAAATAAATGCGTGGCGTAGTATTGTGTTTGTCTTGGGCTTTGCAATGAGGTAGATTATCTCTTAATTCCTTTTGGACGCCTGCCTAAATTGTAGTTTCCGACTAACATATTTCTTGCTTCTCTGTATAGTTCCATTTACTTTTACATATTGTGTATAGTTTTTCGTCTGCTGCCCAATGATTTACTTAATGTTTAATCATCGCTACTCTGCTATCACGACTTACGCGTTGGGCGTAGTTTATTGAAGTGTTCTAAATGCAGTCGTCGATTACTTTATTCCATGGAGCTATGGTTAGTGTCTACGGACTATTTCAATCGATTCGCTATTTTCACGTAATACTTTATTTTATATTTCAACATGTATTTTCACGTAAATGAGGCTTTACTGGGCTTGAATCGCTGCCATACTTTAGTCAAATTGATCCACTAAATACCTTTAATTTATCTAGTCACCAATGTATCTATTTGTATTTTGAAATGTTTTAATAATACTCTTCGTTCTCTCAAGTAAATATTAATTTTATATTTTAGAGTAACGTATTACTATTGGATAAACACTTAGGCAGCAATTTAATCTTTTGCATGAGTTTTTAAAGCATTTCTCGTCAACAGAGTTACTTTTCGATATTTTTGAAACTTTTTACACTACTTGGCTTGTTTACCTGTTAAATATTAATTGCTCTTTAGAGCCACGCAATACCTTTGTATAAGCAATCTAATAAATTTTTATTATGATTTTCATCTATATTTTTTGCATTGTGAGTCTTTGGTGTTTAGAATATTATATGTCATAATTTTTTTAAATTATCAATGCGATGCAATGTGCAGCAAACTTGTAAAATATTCTGAAAATACAGAGCTTGAAAGTGACATCGTGTTTGTATTATTTGTGCTGGACATTAAATAACTAATTAAAAATATAATCAGTAAAGTATTACTAAAATTAGTTTCTAAGTAATATGTATGTGGTGTTCCATTTGTCTAAACACGTTTCCACACAAATCAAGCGTAAAAGTGCCTTAATAGTGTCTAGCATTTTGGTAGCAGAGAAATATTACAATTTTTAACCTAAGTGTCCGCATCATAATGTGTTGTTGTTCCAGTATTTATTGATTGTATAAAAAACTAAATAGCAACCGTGTTTGTTTATTTACCAGACCCCGAGGTAATTTCTGCCACATTGAGGACGGTTTATTATCGTATTTTAAAATGCTATTGTATATTTCTGAAAGTAAACATCAAAGTATCAGCCATGCCACACACCACGGTAAAGCTTGCGGATTACGAATACGTGAAAATGTCCTGCAACTAAATATATTTTAAGATGAAGGCATTACCGTTTTTCTTTTTTTCTTTTTATGACCATAACTTTTGTCTTTCAGCTTGTTATATTGTATTTAGTTAATGGAGACATTACAACTATAAACGGACAGTTTCTAATCTATATTAATTTGTTTCCCATCGTTATATCGGTATTTCCGCCCTCGTCTGTTTCTTTCCCTCTTGTGTATTCCATTAGACTCCTTCTTATTGTTTTTTAATGTAATCTTCTTGCTTGCATTCTTTGAACGTGGCCATATTATTCCTATTATTTATTTTATATATTTTTTGTTTATATAATATATCAGATATTAATTCACAACAAGAATTATCAGGTTTCTGGAATTTTAATTTGTTTGTTATATAATATAATCTTATCTTACAATTTCTTCAGAATATAATACTTTTTTGAATTTAAGTGAAATTTTTTCAAATCAAATACGGCCTTTTTCTGTTCGCACGGATATCTGAGATTGCTTCAAAAATCATAACCTGCATGTGTCTCGTGCATATTATTAACACTTTCTTTTACTTTTGATATCGGATGAAATCGTCATTTTTTTATAATTGCTGGTTTAAATATAACTTAATATTTAGTTCGTGTGTGCGAAGGACTGCAAATATTGACAATAATTTTATTAAAATTTTATTCAGATATAAGGATTTTTTTTTTCATTTTCATATTATGTATATTCGACAGCGATAAAGTACTGACTAGGGTTTATATATTTTTTATTTTACTGTACTTTCGGAAATTGGAATAGCCAAAATAGAGGCAAATATTTGAAATCAAGTAAAAACTGCTGTAAGTTAAATTATTTGCAGCAAGCCTGGAGAATTGTCAATGTAGAAGATGATATGAGGAAGGAGCAGCTGCGGAATAAAGACAGGCAAGGAAACGGGAGTATCCTCAGAACCACCCTCCCAACATGAGAAACATCCCTCTCTGGTAAATCCGCAGCTACCACGGTCTAGCACAGAGCTGCAGTTCGTACCGCAGGGTTGTTTATGACTAGCCAGTGAGGAGACAGTGAATATAATATTGAATGTGGCTAATAAAATATAGAACACAAAATTGAAATGTAAAGAGTGTAAGGTTTAAGATGATATTTGGAAAGGTTTTTTATTATCACTACCATACTGTATGTTATAAGCACAAAGGTGACTTTTTTAAACTATTAATTTGAAGACTTTAATATTTGTGTTATCTCCGAGCAGAAATGTTCAAACATAATTGTAATAACAAAACTATTATAACAAAAATCGCTATTTAGCTGCACAATTTAATTTAGTTTTGGTACATAATTGTTTACCGTTTTTTTCTTATGTTCATATATTTAAAAAAAAATTTTCCTCTACTGAAATAAACGTTCATTATTTTTTCCTATCTGAAAATAGAAGCTAATCTAGTAAGATATTCAGTCAATGGCACCAGAGAGGCACACTTATAACGTTGACGCATCCTGTGTCCCTATATTTTTATTCGTCAGAAGACATGCTCTGTCGGAACTCACAGGCTGACGACCGCGATAAATACTAGGGGTTTTGCGGACGTGCTGGAAGAATGACGCCAGGAAGGCGCAACCGCGCCTCGCAGTGGCAAGGCGTGCTACCAAATGTTCCTGCACGTGCAAATGTTCCTGCACGTGCAGACGATATCCGGATACAGCAGAAGACACACGTGCGTNACGATATCCGGAGACAGCGGAAGACACACGTGTGCGGGCACAGCTGCGTTTTGCAGCTGCCAAGGGACGCCGAGCTCACACCATCGGCTGTGTCTGTCCCAGGCTGGCTACCGCAATAAACCATGAGAGCTTTTGGCAAGCGGGCGGGAATAATAACCACACGATATCCGGGGACAGCGGAAGGAACACGTGCGCCAAACCAAGAGGCCACTCAAGTGTTCCCGCACGTGCAGAACGGAACAATAAACTTCCATGCCAGAATCAAGGGGCGACGCCGGGCCCGCCGGGCCACGTGTGGATCACAGGAGCAGCGGCCACGTGTTTTACGACCCAGGGGGCCGCGGCGGTCAGCGCAGCCACGTGCAGAGAGGAGGCGAATTGAATGTGGCGGACGAGCGTACAAAACCGCGAGGAAACTGGAGGAACAGGATCAGTCAGACTTCGTCAAACGAGGAGTGTGGACCGGAGCCGAGAGAAACGAGTTCACGAGAATGCATCACGACGTCAACCTCAGTCGGAGGCTGTCAAGCGGGACATGCGAAGGGAAGAGTCCGAGAAAACGGCAGTCGGCCGATGGGAATCGAGGAGTGCGGAGTGAATCCGGGACGAGACGCCAACGGCAGTCGGCCGTCGTCAAACGAGCAGTACGGAGTCGAGCCGAGAGGAGGCGTCGAGACGCCCACACCGATCAGCGAGGAACTGACGCCACCAGGCGTCGAGACGTCCACCAAGTGCTGTAGCAGTCCCAGGTTGCCAGCTGGGAGATGAACCATCGCCTCGAGACAAGCTAAGTAGAAACATACCGGAAGTGCGACGAACCTTGCTCCCCCATGGCGCAAATCTCCGCGTCAAGCTTTACGTAGCCTACGTAGCAAAAGGGGAGAGGAGAGTTGTCTCGTGTGTTCCTGTAGAAGTGACCCTGTTAAGCATAAATAAAACTGACTTATGGTAACTTGAAAACAAGGTGAATTTATTAGGTAAATTGGACCTAGGGACAATAGTGTCGACATATTCCTACGCCGCAACACTGAGGGCTAGCATCAATTGCTGGTGCATTACGCAGAGAACAGATTCCATACCTACTTATAAACCATAGCATTGGGCAGGTATCAACGTAAGGTAGCCTTTAATAAAGTAATATTGTTCAAAACAGCACTCATACATTTGTGTTTTATATAAATATAAAGATAATTACTTTGGAGTGTAACTAAAGGAAATTTCTGACTCGTCTAAAAGGTAATGGCACATTGAAACAACGATAAGCGTAAGATACAAAACAAAATAAACCAACACAGTGGTGGTAGCCTAGTTCTGCCTCTAGATATAGTTACTCAAAAGCCCTTCATTGAATAGTGCCGCAAGTAAAATTTGTGGTTTGCAATAAGAGAACGCCACAAAACAAAATAAACAAGCTGACAACGGGTACAAATAAAAACATTCGTTATTTACCTGTTTGCGCACACGCCTTTGAAGTAGCCAAAACGGGAAAATTGATAATGGTATGTTAACAACTGATAAAGCTGTGTAGCAAGAAATAAATTCTTACTCTGTGAATACTTCTCATTGTTTCAATACCATTTATTATTACATTTTTCTAAACCAAAATTTTATTCCATTCTTTATTTATGAAATGAAGTTCCCTGACTGATTGACTGACAGATTGACTCGGTAAAGCAGAGCGTGAATAATTGGATGCTAGAACTTAGAAATTTAGGAATGTCTTCCGCTTGGGGTGCTGGCTCACAATAAATAAGGATTTTCCCAAATTTGGCACTTAAAAGAGTGAAAATATTACAATTTCTTTTTAAAGACTCATCAATAGCTCAATAACCCGACAGTATATCGTTATGCAGTTTACTTTTAAAGACTGGTTATGTTAATGCAACAAAATTGTTTTGGAATATTTTTTATTTAGCCACTTATGCGGTAAAAAGAGTATAAACGGGTCTTAGAGGACACCTCAATAGATCATTAATCCAATGAGATATTGTTATCCTCATAGTTTCAAAAAACTCTTATATAAATACTTATAAAGGAATTTAAGGATGTTTTAAATTCTACTCCTAGGCGGTGATAAAGTTTAGAATGTGTTTTAGTAGAAATTTGAATTGCTCATTAACTCTTTAAGATTACTCTTATGCTCTTTGCTTTAAAATTATGCTTATATAAATAACTTAAATCTAATATAAGAATTTTTTTTAATTAAACAGTTTAAAGCGTAAAAAGTTTTCAAATGTGTTTTCGAGGACTCCTGTATGGCTCATTAACCCGATAAAATAGCGTTGTGCTCTTTTCGCCCAACTTTAAAGAAACCTCATTGCGCTGTGTTGGAAAATTAAGGTGTAAGACATTCTTGAACGCAGCTAGTGATTGTTAGGCGGGAATTACTGTATTTATGTACTCAATGTCACAGCGAACTCCTGTCACAAAACTCTTCGCATATTTTAAAGAATTTAAGGATAATTTAGAAATAAAATTAGTATCCATTTAAGAGTAGAGCTTACATCCTAAATATTGTTATATATTCCAAATATGTTGACACACGACTGTAACGCTACACGAGGTAATTAATATACACATTTGGGAAAAAGAATTAATTACAAAATCACTACGTGTTTTTTTACTAAAAAGATCAACCAGAGGCATAAAAATATTTCTACTTGTGTGTGGTCGTAGGCAGTCCGCGTATTGCTTGGCGTGCTCCTCGGTACGTCACGATCAAGAACAGCAATAATACAGTAGTTATCGGTGTCTCTCCCCCTCACTATTTCTCTTGCTCGTTTAATGATGCAACTGCATTTCATTCACCTTTCATTGCTCTCTCGTAAGTTGTGCAGTGCCTTACTGGTAATGGTTCCTCTCTCACATTTATGTTACTTAAAGGGGTGTAAATCGAGAAAGACTTTGGCTAAGGTTGTAACTACGCCTTTGACGAACCAAAGTAAAGAAATATAGACAGAAATGTAAATTATATCCTGGAAGTTATTGTAATGCGTGGTTGCCTACACTCGATGCTCCAGTTAGTCTATGTACTTATTAACAATGGCAGTAGAACTGGAATTCGTTCTAGACGCCCCACATATGTCTGAAAAACTGATATTTTGGTTACTAATAAAAATTATCTAAACATGTATTTGCTTGGTTCGTTTTATTATGACCGAAAGTAACAATGGCGAAATATTGCGTACGACATCGAGTATGTTGCAAGAGTGTAACAGAATCAGTATTAGCTACTGCTAATATTTTTCAATGAAGATTTCAAAAAAATTTGTTGTTGCTAACAATTTATTGTTCCCTGAAAAAAAAAATTACCAAATTTCTATTACATTTATTGATATATTTGTATTTTCGTTCCGGAATCTTGCATGAATAATTCAATGAATTGTAATACAATTTTAATTGCTACGTTTAATGTGAAAAAGAAGTAAATTTAAACCTACAAATATTTGGTAGTTTAAAATTTTCGTACATTTAATTTATAAAAAAACTTTACAGAGTGTGTGTTTATACACAAATGTTTTTACGAATACAAAATAAAATCACGGTTAAAAACAAACGAACGTATCAAAATGCCCGTGTTACTTTACACATTTAAAAATAACAGTAATAATACATACATCTACTGTTAGTACTCCACCTCTGAATTTTACATTATATTACTATGCTGTCATTGTATAAACATGGAGTTATCATAGTTATAATACGTATTCAATAGGGAGATTTTACATTGTACAAATACGTGAATATTTATATTATATACCTGAGTGGAAAAACAATAACTACATATAAATGAATTATGAATCTTCATTTTCATTTATTTCTAAATCTCACATTTGTTTGCATAAAAAATACAAATAATAAAATTTTAAAATTTTAACTGAAAACTCTTGACGTATACATATTGAATTGATATTTTATAATAGTGTCTTCTAACTGCTGAACTTTTAAGTTTTTAGAAAAACACGGTACTTTATGAACACACTCACGTGAGCATCAGTGCTTATATTAAATTTGGTGCAAAATCACAGTAATAAACCTGTGAAAATCTGCCTAAAATACGAAATTTATTATGCTCATCTCTAAATATAACGACGCATCTGCATAGTTCAAAATTTAGGTAAAAAAAAGTTATATTTATTGTTTTTAAAAAGGTAAGTTAGCGCAATTAATTTAAATTATATGCTGCTTACTGCAAGTTGATTACTAAAGAGAAAATGTTTATATAAAAATTCAGCACAATCGTTAATAAATAATAAATTAAGAATAAATTTATACGTGTCCTCAACGGTGAAAATAAGACACAACACTTTTCATTGGATAAAAAATAAATTTCAGATATAAATTTTTTTTATAGGATTAAACATTATTTCTTGCGTTTTTTTTAACAAAGCTACAACTACCGCCTTAATAATGACGTGAAGGAAAATTGAGATAAATTTCAAATGAAATACCCATTCACTTATAATTTTACATACCTACATAAACTATGGCGTTTGAGTAAGCAGCCCAAAAATGGTTTATTTTTATTTAACCCATTCAGACTCATTTTAATTCACGGTTTCAGGCTTTGCAGACAAGAAATTTTATGATTCGTGATGTACTTAAGTACAGCACGAATTCGACACAACACGTGTATCGTTGGATCTGCCAATGAGATGTAGGCTGTGTTCGGCTACAGTTATAAGAACCAATTATGACTTGGACCAGTAAGACGGTTTGCGGATCATTTACCCACAAGTACGTTCACTGGTCAGTGAGCTTCGCAGTGACAGTACAGACCAAAAATTACCTACACGTGCGTAATGTACACAATTGTATACACTGGGTCTAAATGGGTTAAAGACCGTGCAAATGTATTTTGTTTCAACCACTCAACAGTCCTATGATTACACGGCCTTACGTTATATTACTTGTATAATTGAGCTAAAATAGGCGTAGCGGGGAAAAAACGGGTTTTAAAAACGATGGACGGAATACGAAGACATTACCAGATGGTGTAAAACAACTAGGTCCTGCATCTTAAGCTCATCTGTTATACCGGGTATATTATATTCCTGGTTACGTTAGCTATCAAGCGTCAGTTTAAATTGGTAAAGTAATCATGACGCATGGCTGCTGCTCCGAGGGCCATGTGTTCGAATCCAACCAAGGCCGGGAATGTATCAGTTTATCAAACGGTTGTAAATGGCTGTTCAAAGGCCACAGTATTTTTTACGCAACAGTAAAAATGGCGAATGTCCCGTAAATTGTGTGTGCGATGTTTGGCAAAGCTGAAACATTACACCTGCCCTAGTGCGAAAATACACTGACATTGTGAATCTAATTACTCTCTCCTGCAGTAATAATTACATTACATAACAGTGTGTATTGATACAAGTACAGGGGCAGGATTATTTTATCTCTTTATAAAATTTTTACATGGACATAAAAGTAAAATCACATGAAAATGGTTGGTGTAATGTTAAACTGTCTTTGTTGGAAATTCTGCTGCCACATACAATTGTGTAAAACTGGACGATTTTTTTTGCTATATAGATCTTATACAGAACAGTGGAATGTTTATCATAACACTCTTTCCATTGTATGTTAAAAAGTAGAAATTTTAAAAAAAAATTATTTAAAATTTTTGGCATTTAGAACTAATTATTATATTATATTTCTAACAATAAAGATTCTAATAACGGTGATTTTGTAGTCACACTATGTCAGTAATATTCTGTGTAATAAAAGGTATATTATTTTTGACACGGATTGCATGTCTTTCTCGCACGCTCGGGAGGTAGTGCGCGCTGCACTCGCCATCACGAAGACATGTACCGCGCCTCAACCAGTCTCCGTACGCACGCCGGACCGTGCACATGTACCGATCGACGGAGCAAGGTGGCCCGCACATTAAATATACGTTGTCTTATACCGTTCGTGAAACAGCGTTATGCCGCGAAAGAAGGGCAAGGATACGAGTCGAAATCTACCACAAAACCGACAACTGCCATTAACTTCGGCAGAACGAAGACGGAGGTAAAGAGAGAAGGAAAAATTAAGAGGATCGGATCACCAGGAAAGAAGTAATGGGGCTCCAAATACTAGCTTGCACGCTTCTCCCCAGCCGGGTCCCTCGGATGAGCCACCAAAACGACCGAGGATGTCAGATATGTATTTGCATAATCGAGATGAAACTGACGAGATCGCTCGTGACCCCCCTCCCCTTGGTCAAAATGGACCACAACACGGGCTCTTCAATGCTTTTACTAAAGATACCAGCAGCGTCATCACGCTGACAAATAAACGAATCACATATATATATATATATATATACATCGAACTAAGTGTATCATTAATTATCCAATGCCCTAACAAGACAGACATGTAATACATGTTAGGTAGGTGCCACAAACGGCGATCTACCAAGGGCTTTTTTTTTTTTTTTTTTTTTTTTCATAATATCGTATTTTTTATGTTACTGGTAGTAAAATATTTAAATTGTCTAATCTAGTTCGAAACACAAAGCTAATTGAGCTGCCAAAGAAATGTTCATTTAAAAATACAAATTGCGGGTGCGCTCTGAAGAATGACAAAATATATTCAATGAAAAATTTAATTCTGAACCGGTGAAAGCTTCGTAAAAATGTTAATTTAATCTGGTGAATATTATAATTAAAATTCCAGGTAGGCGAAATTATGGGGTCCAGTTAGTAATGAACTATCTCTAAGCGAATATAAATTATAATTTATTCACTTCCAAATTATTATAAAATATTTGTTATTAGCCACATGATTATGGCTGGTTTCCAACCCACTTAAATAATTTTTATTGAGTATTTTGTTCTATATAATCACGGAAACTTTTAGACCTGAGTAGCTAAGAAGTTTAAGCTGTGCTATTTACACATTAAACGCGATATCCATATGCCGGACAGGCGATCATTTGTTTAAATATTTCCTCCCTTTTTAATGTTACATTCACGAACATTTTCACTTGAATTATATAATCTAATAAATAAGACGCCTCCCTTAAAGTGATGTCGGTCTCACTGGAAGATGTTGTGTCTATTTAATTTCTTAAATGACTATGTACTATTTATATGTGAATATTTTCAATTGGCAGAAATAAAAGTCGATATTTTGTGGCCAGTTGGAAAATTGGGTTATTGAAAGATAAACGTGGTCTTTGAAAATTTTCGAAGTCAGCGAAAATCGCTGTACGTAGCCTCCTGTATACGATATTCTTCTGTAAGACAGTGTTGCAAACTGTAGCGTCAGTACTGTTTCTTTTCTGAACAGAAAACCCTACGGTAACGGCTTAAAATTTTGAGGAAACAAAACACACGCGATGCAAGCTTGTAAATACTATTTCCCATCGCGCGTCGCAACGCCTCCTTACGGTTGCATGTGACCTTGAGGCGATAAAAATACTAAACTAAGGAAGTTTCTTAAGAACCACATCATGAACAAACTCGCAATTAAATAATTGCGCTGCTTTAGAAAACGAATGACAATAAAATGCATGGCTATTCGAGACGAAATTATGGTGTTAAAGAAATAGCGAAGAACAATACAGCTACGAACACAGAGGGCTATTAATAAATATTTTTCTCTAAACTTAACGACTACTGAATGATTATGTGTAGGGCCAGTGACTTTTCGCGTAAAAATCATAGCTCACAGTAGACTTCAATACTATATACACACCTCAGCTGTTGTTGTACCTCCATTGGCTGCTGGTGCCGTGTCCGTCTTTGACCAAGCCACTCAGGACTAAGTAACTCCGACACTGAACCTTCGTGATTCGTTCGCAAACGGTTAACACGTGCCAGAACATTTGTTAGTCAATCAAAGAAGCTGGACGACCCTACAGTGCTTTGGACTGTATCTTGTCTCGAAATATTTTAGCGAAATATCACTGCCCCTAATTATGTGTAGTTATAGACCCGGTAATTTCGGGAATTAATTTCAAGAAAGTCTATAATTAAAATACATGTACATTTGGATCACAGTTTATTAGCCACGCCCTGGACGCATTTGAGCCAATAACTAATAAGCAAGGAAACCACGACCGGATCCCGAGCTACCTGGTCTGGGGTAAACTGGAGCAGCAGCCAATGAACAACTCTCTGATGCTCATGTACACAAAGGATGGTGGAATCTAGCTTGTTGCCAATTGAATCAGTGAAATTTCCGGGTCACTTTATATAGCAAATTCGCATATTAACAATTTTTGATACAAACGTTTGAAAAATCCTTCCGTGTATGACAGGTTAAGTGGTTTCTGAAATGTGGCATATACACCAGTGTTTCATAATTAAGGCAACGAAAGAGTATCTTATTTTTGGTTAAATTACTTTTTTTTTTAAATACCATCTATGGACCACGCTCTTTCAACTGTTCTTTCCCTTTCCCAGATGCCTGGGCTTTAACTTTCACCCAGTATTCCCGCATTCGAATTCTATGCTGTTCCTTCCTCGCTTCATTCCATATTTTCGCCAGTTTATAGTTTCTGCTTTTCTTGGAAATCACGGTGCTCGTATTATTTATGCGAGCTTAGAACATGTTATCTGCAATCTCGTGCAGCGTTCCGAGCGCTTCCCCCTGTACCCGAGCCACAATGGTATAACAGGGGACCTTATTTCTGAGCATAGATATAGAGTGCACTCCGGCTTCAGGATTTCCAGGTAATACGCTGCCACAACAGATCACGTCAGGTATCATGACGTGGAAGTGCACTCAGCCAGGCATTTTATCCAGAACATGTCTAGTGAGCTTGAACAGAGCTCATTAATTGGGAGCAGTTGAATGCTCTCAATAGAAAGAGAAAACGCTCTTTCCAATCGCAGTAGGTGGAGGTTCTCCACCCGAGGGTGGTTCCACCTCACCTGTCAACAGCAGTGTAAGGAGTTGAATCCTTACGTACCACCTTGATGGGGCCGAGTGCTATCCCCACTCTACAAAACCCGCTTTGTAAACGAGTCCTCTTACTAGGCGGACTAGACCGTCGATCCTTCGTTAGTATGCATCAACCCTTTGAAACTCGGTCTGAGGCAGGTCAGTACGCTTGCGTTCCACGGCAGCTGCTACCGACTTTTTCCGGCACAACAGACTCAGCCCTCCAGGCAAACACACACCTCCAGATCTCCTTCTAAGCAGAAGGTTCAACCAATGCCACCCAGAGTCCGACCCGCGATCAGCACGGCCTAAGCCGGGGCTTTCACACTGATCCCCTGGGTACCCACAATTTTCAGACATGCACGCTTGAGTTATCACCCAGGGGGACCCAGCCCTTCCAGGACGCCAGACAGCCCCTTCATTAGAGCTCAGCCACCCCGAGATCAGCCTGATTTGTCAGATCGAGCCTCAGCTGGGGGGTGTGCAATTCGGTTCGCGGGTCTTCACCGCATGGTGAAGAATATATACAGAATATATACAGAATATATGCCGCCTTCAATCGCCATCAATTCGTTGAGCTTAGAACAGAGAGTGAATATCCAGAAAAGTCGTAAGTAACCATGAGTGGAATAAACACTCCGTGTCATGGCAATATACACACGCAGGAAACCCGCCGACCAGCGGCATCATCCGGCACAATTCCCACATGCGAAAATCTGGGAGAGACCCTGCCGGGAATCGAACCCGTTCGCCTTGGTAGGAGCTGAGTGCTCTAGCCACTACGGCAAACGCGTCTCCCACAACCAAAATTGCTGCAGGCTTTGTGCTCGGCTGTATAGTAACATTAAGCTGCATTAGACCAGTAAAACGGTTTACGAGTCAGTTCATAAAGATTACTGGCCATTTAACCCCGAAGCGTACACGTGCTTTATATAGGCCTACACATCTTATTGTTCCCACGAAGTAAATTGGCTGTCATCAAAAGTGTAGGAGAATCTCGCCCCAGATTATGCTTTCGCAGCAATGCGAGGCGTTTTTACATATCACTCGAGCAAGGCAGTTAGTAGTCCGGCTAAATAAACATAAGAGGATCATTAATAAGGTAGCGGCATCCTAGTAAAGGACTGCCCTACGATGTTTTGTTTTTACAGCATATAAACACTTTCAGAAATTGACTGGGACCAAATTATTTTTTGAGGAAATGCTCGCCCGCATACTACTATGTTGATAGGTTTCTACCTGTATCCGATAGGATTGGCCAGCCAGGTCCCCCAATTCGAACGAATAGAACATGTATGGGACACACTAGGTTGTCGTATTGAATTGTCTTTTGTAATTTTGACTGGCAAATAGTTTAATTTTTAATTTAACATATCTTTGTAATAGTCACAAAAATTATCTAGTACAATTATTCGTTTGTAAAACTGTACAACAGCCGTGATTGTAATAGACAAATTGATACCCGCCCAATGCTGTGGTTTATAAGTTGGTATTGAATCTTCTCTCTGCATGAGGCGCTAGCGATTGATGCTGGCCCTCCGTGTTAGGGCGTAGGAATATGTCGACATATTGTCCCTAGTGCTAATTTACCAAATCATTACACTTCCTTTGCGAGTTTACATAATCGAGTTTTATTGTTGCTTAACAAGTTAACTGGTACATGAACTCACGAGACAACTCTCCCCTCCCCTCTTCCTATGTAGACTACGTATGGCTTGATGCGACGATTTTGCGTCGTGCGGGCAAGATTCTTCACACTTGGTGTAGAACTCTACTTATCTGACTTGCGGTGCTGGTCTTCTCTCAGCCGGCGATCTCGGGACTGCTTCATCTCTCGGTAGGTAGACTGGAACGTCTAGACTGCGACACTCTCTCTCGATCGGCCTCGGCGTCTCGACGCCNGGCAAGATTCTTCACACTCGCTGGATGACTCTACTTATCTGGATGGAGGCGCGGTCTTCTCTCGGCTGGCGACTTGGGACTGCTTCGTCTCTCGGTAGGTAGACTGGGACGTCTAGGCTGCGACACTTCCTCCCGTTCGGCCTCGGCGTCTCGACGCCCTCTTGAACTCCCGGCTCTCTCCGCACTGCTCGCTCGACGACGTCTCACTGACTGATCGATCCTCGCACTGGCTTCGTCCGGCTCCGACCCGGACGACTCGCTTCAGGTCCCCCGACTGACTGCCTGACTGCTCGATCCTAGACTGACTGATCCGTTTCTCCCTCCTCCTCATGGTTTTGTAGACTCGATCGCCATATTCAACTTGCACCATCTATGCACGTGTCCGGGGTGGCCGCCGCGTCCCCCTGAGTCATAAAACACATGGGCGGCGTTGTCCCTCGGTTCTGGTCTAGAAGTTTTAGTGCTTCACCCTACACGTGCTACTTGGTGGGCCCTCGACTCTGGTATGGAAGTTTATTGTTCCGTTCTGCACGCGCGGGAACTCTTGGGTTGCCTCTTTGGTTTGGCGGACGTGTTGTTCTTATGCCTCCGGATATCGTGTCGTTATTATCCCAGCACGCCCACCAAAAGCTCTCAATGTTTATGGCGGTAGCTAGCCTGGGACAGGCGCCGCCGCTGGTGTGGGTTCCGCGTCCCCGGCAGCTGCGAGATACAGCTGCATCCGCCTTCCTCCGCACGTGGTCGTTTCGCCGGGCTGTCCTGGCGCCATTCTCCCATCACATCCGCCAAACCCTTAATCCTTATTGCGGTCGTCCGCCTGCGAGCTTCGCCAGAGCGTGTGTTCTGACGAATAAAATATAGGGACACAGAATGCATCACTATCAATTAATATTTGTACAATACTGACCTTTTCCCTTGAGTTCAAGCAAAATGGTGGACACTCAACAACGTAGAACACTATATAGAGGTTTTTGCAAAAACTTGGGGTGATGAAAAGTGTAGTTGCGTGAAAAATGACATTTATTGCAAGTCTGAAAATGTAAAATACTTAAAGCATCTCAAATAGGCCTAATCATTATAAAACGACGACAGTTTCAATAACACTTGATGCTATTACTCATTAACTGTTAATGATAATGTTTAATACCTACACAGAACTGTTAATATGAAAATATACATTCTTATTACACGAGTATAGTCACCAAGATCGTTTGGGTGTTTAATGTTACATTCAGCACAAAAATAATTCTCAAGTTCGGACGTCAAATTGGTTTTGTTGAGGGTGTGAGGTACAGTGCAAGGGGTGTACCTCCTAGCTCCTGTGCTGGCAAGTTGTAGCTCTTTTAGTGAATTACAGTTTGAAATATTTCTTCTACCTATTCTCTCTTATTATTCCATCACATTGGTTTTCTTGAAAAAAAAAAAAAAATTCTATGCCCTCTTTTCAGTAATGCAAGTTAAAATACATGCCTACAATTTCTTATATTGCAAGTATATGTTTTGAAAATTTTACAAGAAAACTTTTTCTAATAATACAAAAGATTTTCTTGGCAACTGGTTTAAAGGATTTATCTTGTAAATAGTACACAAAAATGGTTTACAGTGTACATACATGTGGGAATCGTTTCCTGCTGAATCGCTTCCAAATAATTTTTCCAGCATCAGTAAAGCCTTTAATAATTGTACATACATTTGTCGCAGTTGTAACAATAAACATATGCACATAAATGTTGTTAAAACTGTTCAGATTTCTCTGCCCCTTTTCTAATATTCCCGCGAAGTACAAAAAAAATCTTAGGGTATTTGTGTATTTAAGTAGTAAAATAAATGCTGTAAAATGTTACCGTTAATAAGTTACTTTCAGTTTGCTGGAACGTACATTCATGCGTAAATCGCCAAATACGCCACAATAAATATTATTCTACGAGCTACCTATAGCATGCCAATATTTCGGGCGGGTGCATGCATACGTATCACAAAAAAAAAGGTTATCATTTCCTTAAATGACAATCCGTTGGTAGACATTGTTGTAAGTTGCGGAGAATGAATCGCCTATCTCCTTCCACGGCGCTGCGTGACGCAGATCTCGTTACACGTGCTTCAAGCACGTAAGCCGTTACGACTCAGTTTTATGGCCGCCCCAACCAAGAAAACCGTCGGTCTCCGGCTATATTGGGAGCTGCTGCGGCACTTCCTGGGTGCAAGATCCAGGAAGTACACCGCTCACAAAGGCTTTCCTTGTACGTTGAGCAAACGTATTAATTTTGCAGTATATTTAGCATTTGTAGGTAAAATTCAATTAGGCTTTTCCTGCAACGCATATAGACAAAAATTATAATATGATACTATCATATAATGCAGTATCAAAAAAATTTGCTTTTCAGGGTCGATGGTTACGAAAATGTATGAAGCATAAGCTGACAAATAAAAGTAGAGTAACGAAAGATCAAATACTATTTTAAGGCATTAAAAGCTTTACATCTGTAATATAGTTTATTCATTATGGGTTTTGGTTTTTTAACGGTCTTATAACACAGCAAAATTTATTTTAAATGAAAATTTAAGGAAAAAAAATTAATTAATGTAATATTCTTTTATAACTTATCGGCTTTCAAGACCTCGCTGTTAAGAGCCGCCCAAATCTCTTCACTCACTCACTTTTATAATGAAGTCCCGTACTAAATTTGATACTGTAGTCATAGAACGTTATAAAACAGTGTAAGGTTATAAAATATAACAAATGGTTATGAAAGAAAAGACTTGCTTACATAGGTGAATACGGTATTGCAGTTGCAACAAAAGCATTTAATTTAATATAATGGTACGGTTAAAATAAAGACGAAGATAATTTTTCTTTCTTCATTAAACTACGGAAAATAAAAATTGGTCTATAATACGGTTATTAAGTTTATTGAATGCTAGCTTATAGGAAAATCCTGTATTTAATATATACTTTAGCAATTTATAATGCTACGGAGGGATATAGAATATCAACTTTTTGACGACCCATTAGTAAATAATTATTGCCATTAATTTTATTTGTTATTTTATTTAGACTTTAGCAATGTATTTGCCTGGCAAATTTCTTCTTATTCTACTACAAAGGTAGACTTTACAAAGTCTGTTCCATCCCAAAGACTATCTTCCCACCGCAATCTCTGTCTTCCAACACAGCGTCTTCTTATTAGTGCATACTGTCTTGCTAGTTTTGTTAATCTAGAATGGTCTATCCTGTCTATATTTTCGTTACTTAAATTGTTTTAAGAAATTTAATTTTTATTGTAAATAGAAAATTTTTAATTGTTTTCTTATATTACATTTCGGGTGTGGTCTTTAAGGCTATATCCCAATATTATTTTTAGGAATCTCATCTTTGAAGACTCAATTTGCTTTCCTTTCTTATATTCATTGTCGAATTATCAACACCATAAATAATTAGTGGGACTACTAACACTTAATAAAATCTTACCATGGTTTATATCCTAAGTTTTTTTTTTTAGCGTTATAGAGATAGTGCCACATATATATACAAATTTTACTATTTTTTCTTCCAAATCTGTATCCTTGTCATAAAAAAGTTAGCATCCTGAATAATAAATATTTTATCTTTTCCAATTATGTATACATTTAATTATATTCACCTTTGAACAGTATTACCTCATATGAAGTCGTTGATACGTTAACATGTTTTTCTTTTGTAACTTTTTCTAATTCGTTTACTGCTGTTTGTAGTCCATCTTCAGAATCTGAGAAAATGACTTGGTAATCCGCAAAAGAACCTTGTCTTAATTAATTTTTTTTTTATAATTTTTTAATTGACTTTGCCATTGTGTTCTGGCTACATCTCTATATATGTGAGAAATAGGTATGGTATCAATGAAAACCCTTGTCTTACCCCTTGGTTTGTAATTTCCTTTTCCTTCGCTTCTTTGATAACACAAATTGTATTATCTTCATACATTGGTTCCAGAGGCCTTACTCAACACTGGGGATAACATTCACCTCCCATTATTTCCCATAGTTTATTTCTACGCACCATATCAAAAGTTTTGTATAGCCTACGAACCATATATGTGTTTGGAGGTTTTGTTCCCGTCTTTCTTGAATAATTTGTTTAAGGATAAACACATTGTCCAACACATAACCTACTTTTCCTAAACCAATTTTGTTCTTTTCATAGTAAAGATTATGATATTAAATTCAGTCGTTTCAACGTTTCAACATTGGTACGGGACATTCAATAGGTTCTGCCTCTATAATTATCACATTTTGTGCGGTTAACTTTTTTTAAAAACTAAATTTACTAAAGATTCTTTCCATACAACTGGTTTTTGATGGGTCATCCAACATAACATTTAAAATTTTAAAAAATTTATTTTATTTTTTGTGTGGAATATTTTAAAAGTTCCACATTTATACCATCTGTATCTGAAATCTTCCAATTTTTGCTATTTTTTAGTGGAGATTATAATTCTTCCATCGTTAATTTAAGTTAAAAACTAACTTGCAAGCATTACAAATAAAAATACTTATAAGTATTTGAAAACACAGAAAAATGAGATTTATAGAACACTGAATAATAAAACCTTTTTTATTTTACTGAAGTTCTGGGTTCTATATAGTGATTGTCTTCTTAAAAGAACATTTCTCTTTAGCCATAGCAATAAACACATTTTGTTAATGCTGCTTTGTCGTGCCTACAACATATTTAGTTTTAAGTCATTATAAACACAGCTTTGTTCTCTTTACAAAGTATTTAACTTGACACTTACCAGAACTATGATGCGACGTATTGTAGTCTAGTAGATTTTTTGCTTCATCCACGGTTTAATATAAATAATAAATTAAAGTAAATTTATTTTCTTAAAATTGTACATTACAGAAATGTTAAAAGTTGATGTGTGACGTCTTTTGGAATAGAAACTTCGCTGACCCCCTTTGCGAGCGCCTCTCAGTCGACATGTGTCACGAGGCAGGTGGCGGAGCGCAGTTACATGTGTCCTGCGGCTTAAACCTTCCCCCTTCACCCAACCACCTCCCTATGCCTCCAGCGAGCCCATGAGATCTGTTGATCGCAGAGGTTTTACGAGATAATCATGCACAGTTCGCCTAAATTCAGAAAACACGCACCGCGGAAGAAATAGCTGACGAGCTGGATAATGGTGCCGAGAACACCCCCTCCCCCTTAGCTAAACACAGGACACTGTGGAAACGCACAAAGAATAGCTGACACAGCAAGCTAGGAGCAAAGTACCACCCCCCCAACATTCAGGAACCAGGGCAGGCATTTTAAAAGGCATTGTTCTGTGTTGCCTTCCACCTCACCCCCTCCCCTTAATAATACAGACATGTGGCGACACTTAAGGGAGGAGGCTGGCGAGCATAAAAACCCCTTTACAAGAGAAGTCCCCACTTCTCTTGTAAAGGGCTCACCGCTCCTCGCTAACTGTCCTTCGGTCTCCCGCCTCGCTCTCTCACTCGAACTCGCTACTCGTCCTCTACTGGGCGCCAAAGGGGTTTGAGACTCCCTTAAGCCTTTGGATCCTCCTTACTAGCTTGATATCTCTGGTACTTTTCAGCCCACCTAGTTCGGCAATCTGGTACGGGTGAGACCCCTTTTCTCGGGTAAACGGGTATAGTATAGTCTGGTTCTTGATACTGTCTGTACAGACGCATCTGTGCCCCACCGTTGGGTAGCCAAATTAACTTTTCGTGGGCTGTCTAAATAGCGTTGGGCCCCACATCCGGGCACGAAATTAACTTGACGTGGGCTCCACTAAATAGTGTTGGGCCCCACGTCCGGGCGCCAAATAAACTATGATGTGGGCTGTTTAGGCCCCACAGTTGTGCGCCAAATTAGCTTGACGCTATGTACTGTTACACTGATGCTACTGCTGGGTCCTACAGTTGGTCGCCAATTTAACTTGAGGTATACTGCAGGCTTATCTAGGCCCCATGTTGGGGAAGGCAACTTAACTAGATGCTACACCACTGTGGAAGACAGAGTGGCATGTAGGGTCGTAGTTACGTCCTCACGGCATATACTATATGATGCCTGAAGGTTAAGGGGTTTGCAATAATGTAGTTGGTTGCTGTTTTATTTAGAAGGAGAAATATATTGTCTGGAGTTTAAACCAAAACTACAAACATCAACACTTGAGAGGTGTGGTACCTAATTTGACTACTACTGTTAAATGTTTCCGACTTCGTGTTGTAGGGGGGCTTCACTTGACGGCGTACTATATACTTATCTCAGCTGTGGTGGCTGGTATGATGTCAGCGGGGGATGAGTTCTGGCGGTGTGGGGCGGCCTTGGAAACAGGCCCGCACTAGGTGTCATCTCACAGTGATTGCTCCTCTACTGTCCCACTGACATGGCCGAGGGTCCGATGTGCCCCCGGCCCCCTCGGCGTGGTTGACTTCTCTCTGCGCAGCGATATTCAACTGACTGCTCTCTCGAACTAACGTCTCTGAGCGGTAATAATTAACTGACATCCCACTTCTCTTGTAAAGGGGTTTTTATGCCGGCCAGCCTCCACCCTTAAGTGTCGCCATGTGTCTCTATTTTTAAGGGGAGGGGGTGAGGTGGAAGGCAACACAGAACAATGCCTTTCATAACACATGCCCTGGTTCCTGAAGGTTGGAGGTGGCACTTTGCTCCTAGCTTGCTCTGTCAGCTATTCTCGGTGCGTTTCCACATTGTACTGTGGTTAGCTAAGGGGGCAGGGGGGTGTTCACGGCACTATTATCCAGCTCGTCAGCTATTTCTTCCGAGGTGCGTGTTTTCTGAATTTAGGCGAACTGTGCATGATTATCTCGTGAAACCTCTGCGATCAACAGATCTCACGGGCTTGCTGGAGGCGTAGGGATGTGGGTGGGTGAAGGGGGAAGGCCTAAGCCGCAGGACACGTGTAACTGCGCTCCGCCACCTGCCTCGTGACACATGTCGACTGAGAGGCGCTCGCAAAGGGAGTCAGCGAAGTTTCTATTTCAATAGACGTCACACGTCAAAGTAAAGAGTATTTATTAAAATACATTCATAAGTGACCGTGCAAAATAAATCATGACTAAACGTATATGTTAACACATGCGTAATACTTTACAGTCATAATGAGATATGGTCATTGCACACACTAGAAGTATGGATAATTTTTATAATAATTTCTGTTCACATATTCTTTGGCATGTCATTTAGTTACTGACTACTTATATGTACACACGTTTCACATTAACGTTAGAAAATGTAAATTGGCGAGAAATATAACACCCAGTTTATTGCACTAACACTCAGCATACAAACCTTCAGTCCCAAGCATGTGACTGACTGGTAAAAGGATAGGAATTATGAGCATTTTTTGGTATTTATTTCGTTGTATAAAAAAAGTTGCAAAGTATTTTTTTTTGAATAAAAACATTTATTTTTTATAATTACGTTTTTGTATACGCAAATATGCTCTACAAAGTGTCACGTTAATTCAAATATCTGGAATTAGTTCAATTATTTATTTAAACATGTAGTAAATATTGGTTATTTAAGAATGCGGACTGATATCAGATATGAAATAAGAATTTCATACCCAAATAAAACTAATTGTAAACGTTATGGCTTCGGTTTTCCAGCTAGTGGCCTAAACGCATTTCTAAAATTCGCTTGATGTCTGTGTTCCTGCTTTTAGTTAAGTGAATAAAGAATAATGCAAAAATTTTCCAACATAAAACAAATTTGTTTAATATCCTATAAATATACATCAACATATACCTAGGGTACACATACAAATATGGGCTTCCGAGGAAAATCTTGGTTTAAAATTAGGTAATAAAAATAAAATACCATAATGATGGGAAACAATTCTCCTCTTTGGAAATCTAGAGCAACTGAAAATATAATGTAATCAAACATAAAATTTGGTATGAATGAAATGGAAATACGAGGTCATGGTATTTTATTGCAATGATTACAACCGAGTTGGCAGAACATTCATGCATCTAGTTCAACAACAACGGTATAGCAACCGTTGAGACTAGATACATGAACCGATTTGGTTCAGAAGGAAGTCCTATAGTGGTAAATCCTTTCCTTAAGGAAGTCGGTCTACAGTTATAGTAGCCGGGTCGGTGTTTAGGCCTGAGCTGAACCCACACATGTTATACCGCACAAAGGTCGGGGAGATATTGCAGGTCACGAAAGTACGTTAACATGACGCTGGCAAACAATGTACGCATGTGACGTGTGTAGCTGAGCGTTGTCTTGTTGAAAGGTCAGGACGCAACATGTAAGTATCTTGCCACTGTGCCATCGCTCTCCCTTGAACCACTACCAGAGATTACTCAATATCAGCGTTTCCTAACATTTTCTGCCATGGACCCTTAGGTAATCAAGCACAATCTTCAAGGACACCCTGCGCCCGCTGGCACACGTTCGTCGTGCTAAGTAAGAGTAGTTATTACGAGACTTTTGGTGGCATTTATTTATTATTGTGAAATGGTCTACGGACCCCCATACATATATTCGCGGACCTCCAGGTGTCCGCGGACCCCAGGTTAAGAAACACTGCTCTTGATCATACCCTATGGCACTCCACACCGTGACTTTGTCTACTTTCGCATTACGCGCACAAAAAGTTCATCTGCGGCAAAGCAAGGCGAGACTCCATTGCTGAGCATGACGCGGCGTCACTCGCCATCAGGTCACAGCCTCCTTGATGCTGGACCACTTGCAAACATTGCTGTCTTGGCTGGACTGTAACCTGCAGACCACTCGTGGGATGACAATCCCACAGCGTGGTCATGCCGGTTCCATAGACGTAGTTGCAAAATGACAACAGATGCCATTGTGCTCGGATCGCAGGCCACGGCATCGTGAGGTCGCATAACACGTGATACTGCTCGTCATGGCTTGGCGTTGTCTGTCGTGGTCGGCCGGAACCCTCACGAGATGTGCGGCTGTCCGTGCGTGGGACAGTGGATTTGAGATCGGGACACCGTGACCCCGGGATGCCTCACATTCTCAGCAACTGAACAATGCGTCCACCCTGCCACCATACAGATTCTCGACGTGGCTCGCATCGATGTCCGTTATGCGCCGGTAGGTGCTGCTGTCTATTGCATTTTTGAGTCATGCTTCGTGTTCGGGGACTTCCCTTAATTCTACTGGCGGATTGACTACTTCACATATCTACCATTATTAAATGTGATTTCAAAAATTAATGCATTCCGGTTCTAATTCCAGACGTTATAAATCGTTGCAATTCTAACCGTTTACACACCAAACGATATCGTAAACGTGATATAAATTACGTAAGAATTGATTTAATTTTTCGGACACTCCATTTTTTTTATGTCAGTCAGAGTATTTTTGTGCAGAACGGTTTGTGTGTAAACGGTAACGAGATGTTTTAGGGCACAATGAACGAATACTAAAATCAAACATTATCTTATCATGGCGAATCAATAGGATTTAATTATACCAGACGGGAAACAATGACGAAATTAAGATGTGGACAGATACTAATACGGGAAGTAAACAAGATAATGGTGGCTTATTTTTGCTGATAAATATGCGTTCACCATGGATTTAACCTACCTTATGGCGTGTTTATGTGGAATCTTTGTAGGTACATGTGTCCTGTACGGTATTCGATATCTATTAAACACTATTTCTTGAAAACGGTGTCATCAGTTTTAAAAACTTTGTATTTATAAATATTTTCAACCATTTTCCCTTATTTTCGACGTTAATCACGTGAGGAAAAACCTTTATTGAGTGAAGAATTACAGATGGTGTGAATGAAACGTGAGTGAGTAGGAAGACTGCATTTAACGTTTTAAGATCGTATTTTCCGCGGCAATCGTTACTTCTGATATCACCCTTGGATTAAGTTATTTACAGATAAAAAACACAATCCACTTCTTGCATAAGAAAGTCGGGAAGTTGAATGGCTTGACCGAGTTATAATCCTCTGGCGGGGGCTTAGGATCCAACGTCCTATTAATAAAGTTGTGAGGAAGTTGCTCGCCGGTTCGAGCGATAAGTTGCTCAGGAAGTATACGCCCGGAATAGCAGGAGTATCAGACCAAAGAGAAGTTTCGTTTCTTCCGAGGGAAGCCACGGAGATGGATGGGGGGATGAAGAGGGGGCGGGGAAGTTTTCCACCCAACCAACTACGCGACGTGAGCACCGGAGGAGAGCGGAAGTCCGCCCAGGAATCCACTAAAGAATCTGTTCCTCCGCGAAGGAGTGGCTCTGGCCGCCTCGGAAGACGCCGCACTTTCCTTCGCATTGCGTGAGACAATGTCGAGCCTTGCAGTGCCTGCGAGGAGAAGAAAGCGAGCGGTCGTGACCAGTACAGCACTCGAGGGAATATTTGGTTTCAGGTACGAAACAAATTTATCTTGTACATTATTCGTTTACACGAAATAGTATTTTGTTAGCTAAACTTACTTGCTCGTGCTATAAACATCTGCATGGGGGTGAATGATCAAGTTATATATTTCGAACATAAGCCATTGCTAAACTATAAAGTCATATATAACGAAGTGAATGGTTGAGAGGTCCAAAGATAATATTTTATTTACACTAGTTTTGAGAAAAGTATTTAAAAAAAACCGATTTCCCGACATTTTATAAGTCTGATTGTATGTAAACTTCACTATAAAACAATTATAGTTCTAGTAGTAAAGAGTCATTCTGAACTTTAATGAAGTGTATAGACAAATTACGTATTTTAAAAGAAACGTGGCAAAGTGTTATCTTTTTTCCACTCAGTGCACAACAAAATCCAATAACGTAACGAAAAAATTTATTACATCACAAATACATCAAATATATCACTGTATTTAAGAAAACGGCACTGCTTTCAACAACACATTTGATACTTGATTTAATAGCTGTTGTTTACAACTTCTGTTTTTGAGCAAGTTCACGCATCATGGTCGCTATCTGCTGTGCTTGACGTAGGCCAATGAAACATTTCTTCATAAAATGGCCTATATTCTTCAGGTATATAGTGCTTGACATTGGAGACGTCCTGACGTATGTTTAGATTGATAGGAAGTTCCCCACAGCATGCTTTTTCGTTAGTCAGTGGCACATTGTCTTGTTTCTTCAGCTTGAATGTTTCCTCAACTAGGCCGTCGATAAACTCCGACACTTTCACGTATGTTGAAGGTACGGCCATGCTTGTGGATGTCCTTAGGAGTTTTCGTGAAGTACAGGGGCTACCAGTTATTGGAGTTCCGTACGTGGTTGTTTTCAACACGTTACAGTGTAAACACGGGGTCGCGTTTCCTTGCAGTTCTAGTGATCTCTTCGTACTGGTACGGTGAATTAATGTGATCCTTCCTGAGAGCAGCTCGCTTGATGGCTGAGAAGTTCCTCTCACAATGAACAGAACTTTGTCCTCGGATCGGATAGTGCTGGTTGACAACATTGAATCTGCCAGTAATGGTCAGTGCCGTTAAAAGCCGGGCCAGTGTGCGATTACGGTATTGTCCGGCACACTCATCACTAAATATGTGCAGTTCTTTCATCTCTTCAGGGATTCCATTTATGAAGTTGAGGACACAGCTTCATACCTCGTTAGGAGCTCTTTTAATTACTCCTTCTGTGCATGTGTAGAATATTGACGCCAGTCAACATTCCTGGAAAAATTATTGTAACATTGTGTGGAATAAGAATAACATTCCTGGAAATATTTCCAGGCGGGTTTTAACAATGCTATGTGACTGAAATATTCCCCTTCTTGCCCAAAGTAGATGGATTATAATAAATACTACAAAATGGCTTTCGCACTTTCATTTCCCCATTTTGTGGAATTTTATCTTTTTTCGACTCCCCAATTCAATTGTTTGTTCTATGTGTCAGAACTATTTTTCTGTGACGACAATTGTATAGCAATGGTAAGTTCAAAATATTTCACTTAACCGAGCATATAATTGTTTTCTCCGACGTCATCTACAAGTATTTTTCCAACCAAGTCGGATGTGAGTAACCCTAAAAATTCGATGCGCATAAAGATGGCAGATCAGAGCCACTCACTTGTATATCGATCAGCAGCCGACAAATCCCACATCTTTATTTCATTGGCTATCCAGCGGACCAATATTAGGACCCCCAAAGAAANCTTGCCAACACACACACACACACACTAACACAGCCTAACCTCTCATCGCTTCACTTCCTTCGCCATTTACTTGCCATCAAGGAACCATGCATGCTGCCACCTCCTCTCCCTCCCAACAAATAACTCGCCTTGGCTCGCTCCCCTCACAATCCACCCACACACATGACTCTCCACCCCCATCTAATGCCCAATCATTTTCTGAAGAGACTGACTATGCCCAAGAGGGGCTCCTGACAAAACCAAATTCTGCAAAAATTGCTGAAACAGTGGACAAGGACAACCAACCATACCACATACCTATACTAACAGTCGATGATCGCCAATCTCGAAAAAAGTCGCCTAGTGCGAATCTCTTTCTTAGCTCTTCGCACTAAAGTACACAAAACTTAATAAAAAGTTCGCAAATCTTTGCAAACACTTGGCATATCATCTCTCCCACAAATGTCCATGCCCAAGGGGCCATACCAGCCAACTATACCATCCATCCATCTTGGTAAACATCCAATTCCACTCGAGACTAACCAGCAATGCCAACCAATCATACGAATAATCCATATCGAACATCCATACACCCATCCAGACCAATAACCCAACAAGACTGACTGGAGATAGAAATGAGCAAGAATGTCCACTCGAACCAGCCATACTAGCAATACGAACAACCCGTACAGACCATCCTTGCCTACCATCCACTTGAATCTCTCATACGAAACATCCATATAAACTGCCCATAACAGCCAACCATACGAACCATCCATATCAGTCATCCATGAGATCCGATCTTACACTCCAACCATACAAACCATCAATACCAGCTTAAAATACGAAACCCACATGACAGTCAACAGCGCCCCTAAAAGATCCGATCCGTTCGTAACAAATGTCAATTCCGTGCCATCCAGTCTAAAGGCTATCAAGATCGGCCATCCATAACAACTGCTACACCAGTAAGCCTACCAGTCACACAAACAGACCATTACAAGAAAAAAAGCACATAATACAAATCCCATTACTTATCTCTTCGCACAAAATCTTCGCAAATATCTGCTAAACTTCACAAAAAAATCTCACCTACAGCTATCCACACTTAAGGAGAATACCAGTCGACGAGACAAGAAGCCCTATCAGACCGACCATCCATACAGACTGGCCATATTAACCATACGCACCAACTTGTCAGCCGAACATACGAATCATTCATGCCAAACACCCATTCCACCCAAACAGAACATCAGTCCCTCAAGACTGACTGGAAATACCAATGGAGAAGCTGTCCACTTGAAACAGTTATACCAAACATCCATATGAACTGCTCATATTAGCCAGCCATGCAAACCACCCATACCAAGAATCCATGAGAACCTCCCATACGAGCCAAACATACAAGCCATCAGTACCAGCTTAAAATACTAAACAACCTTGACAGTAAGCCTCGCCTCCACACCATTTGATTCTCCCATACCGAATGTCCACCAAGATAAGCAAACAATAATATCCATTAATGCCAACCTGTCATACAAACTGGTCATTCTGGCAATAACTGAGGTGCACATCAAAGGACTATACCAGCCAACAAGACCATCAAACCACACTAGCAAACAACTGAATGAACGAAAGACATACTCATATCAATAACAGACCCTGACGAGACCAATTCCTAACAAACTGATTATTAAAATGGTCAAGACGATCCATCTGTAACAACCAATATCAATTAACGATCTCTAAAAAAAGTAGACTTACACGAATTTCGTACTAACAACTTCGGGCAAAATCTTCGCAAAACATATCACCTACAGCTAACCATACCAAAGGATCATACAGGCGAGCAGACCATCCATACAGACTGATCATTACTAGTATCCCACGCCAGACAACAACACCAGCAATCGAGACCATCCAACCAACTGGAACAACCATACTGACCAAGGACTAGCACAACCCAAGACAGGCTAAGAGATAGATTACTGGGGATTGGTAGCACTGCATGTACCGCATTCAGCTCCGCATGCACCACTATGTGCACCGCATGCTCCACAATCGCTCCGCAATCACTCAACAATCGGCACCATATGCTCCACAATTGCACTGCGATTGTTCCACCCACACAGCAATCTGCACCGTACGCTTCGTAATTCGCACTGTACGCTCCGCAATCTGCACCATACGCTCTGCAATCACTCCAATTCATCTGGACCTGTAAGCTTCCTTCTTCTTCTTGTTTTATTTTGTACTGAGGAAGAGGTAGCGCAAACAAGCATTCTCATGAACTTCACTTTAAAAAAATATGTTTGCAGGACCCTGTTTCTATCAAATGAAACATTGTCTTAACATGCTGTAGACAAAAAATGTTCAATTGGGTAAATTTTTGTGTTATGTTAAAGTTATGACATTATTGAAAATTTTTATAATGGTGAGACTATGCATAAACTTGTCGCTGTTTATTACTGGGAGTGATATTTTAAAGCGACATTTTACTATCTGCATATACAAACCTTCGTCTCCCAAGAATACACGCATATCAGAAGGCTTGGTTATGCCTGCCCCTACTCCTATTAAGGACATTTTTTTAATACCTCCTGACTGACTCAAAGGTTCGTATACTGTTATTTAGATTATATGGTAGGCATGGCTACTATGTTGATTTGGTATGGCCTCATCACATGTTAGTTTGGTTTGTGGTATAAAAGAGTGTCCCTTCGATGATGTGGTCAGAATGGTTTAATCACATTAGAAGTTTGTATGTATGTAATTGTTTCATTGCATGTATAATACTTACGAGAGGGACAGAATTCTTGGCTGGTGTGGCTGTCAAGTATGATTGGATGTTGTAACTTAGGTATGAAACCTGCGATCGTGGGATGTTTGGGTTGCGTACATGATTATATTGATGGTATGGATTTCATGATAGCGTGGATAGGATTTATGATTTGAATATTTGGTTGGCTGTACATATGACAAGGCTTGTTATATATGTATAACTAATGTGGTTAGATGGAATGGCGGTCGATACAGTAGTCGAAATATTTGACAGTTTTGATTTATCGGAATGTCTGAGGTTTGTATTTTATATGGTATGTAGCGTTAATAGCATGGCCGAGGTATACTTGGGTTAGAGCAGATGTTGGTTTGAATGCTGTAATTTTTCGGTATTAGTGTATGCTAGTATTCATGTTGATATGGTTTTTATGGACAGGAGGTATGTTACCTGGTAGATTCTGTTACCTGGTAGGTTGTTTTGGTGCAGTTATTGTGGTTGAGGTTGTATATATTATGGTTGTGGTTGTAGTTATTGTGGTTGTGGTTGTGATTGTAGTAGCTGTTGTTGTGGTTGTGGTTATTGCAGTTGAAGTAATTGCAATTGTGGTTATTTCAACTGTGGTTATTGTGTTTATTGCTGTTGCAGTTGTCGCTCTTGTGTTTATTATTTCTGTGGTCGTATTTATTGTTGTTTTGTTTGGTAATGTGCATGGAATATTAGGTAGGTGCATGCATGTGAAATTTCAATGCCAGACATTAAAGATTTAAGTAGTTTTGTATATTTTAGTTGATGTGGTCTGTATGGTATTTTGGCTATTATATTGCGAAGTATATTTTCCGGTGTAAGTCGGAATGGCGGATGGTATGAAAAGAAGTTGATTGTGTCGTGGTGTTTTATTTGTCTTTGTATGGTATGGGCTGTATGTTTCCTTTGTATTGCTGGTGTATTTTTGAGTTTCATTAGGTAATATGGTACATAGTATATTTGGCTGGTATTAGCTGGTAGAGTGGAAGGTTTGAATAGTAGTTTAGATATTGTTATGGACTAGTCTGACCTGTGTGGTAGCTTGGTTAACTTGAGTTATCGCAGAAAGTATGGATGGTGAGTTGTGTGGTATTTTAATGACTGAGTTTTTCTTTGGTTATATGAGATTGTATGACTGGTACATTGGGTGGTCTGGTATTAGTTGGTTATGTTAGTTTGACAGATGGTAGGAACATTTTTGTTGTGGGCTGATATGCACTGTATTGGTATTTTAAATTTATAGTGCATGTTATGCAGATTAGTATGATTGAATTTTTTTTCCTTTTGGTTACAGTGGGTGGTTTTTCAGAACGTTTTCTGGTGTGGTGACTAGTATATTGATCTGGTGCTGTTTTCTATTATGAATGGTAGGGGCAGCAAGTATGAACTGTTTTTTTTTGGTATGTTGCGAAGTATATTATTTCTGTTACTGGTCGGTAGTGCTAATGTTATAGCCAGTAGGTAAATTTTTGGTAAGGCTTGATGGACTGAATGGTTGGGGTATTTTTTAGTTATAGTGGGTAGTATAGGTGGTGAGTATATTTGGTGTTGGCCAGTAGAGCAAATTTAATCGGTGTTAGGTAATGGGCTGGTCTCAACTGTATATTGGCTTAAGAATCTTGAGTTATGATGGAAAGTATAATTGGTATTGTTGAACTTAGAATTTTCTGAGGTTTTAGAAGATTGAATGTTGGTAATGATAGTTTGACATATTTTTATGATCTTGTGTTATGTGTTGGTCTGGACTGTAAATTTGCTCGGTATACTTGGGTTATTTTGGATGGTTTGGTAGGTATGTTAGGTGGTGTGTTTTCCAGTATATCTGTTATGTGATTGTGGACGTATGTCAACTGACGTGTACATTATGTATGCATTTCTGAGTCCGGTAATGCTATTGCATGCTTTAGTTAAAGTGTTTGTTATGTATGTATTTTGAGAGGTGTCAGTCGGCATGATGGATGGTATAAGAAGAAATTGATTGTGTCACTGGTATGGGCTGTATGTTTTACTTTCTTTGGTCTGTGTGAATAAATTATAGATAAATGCTACAGTTACAGTGGGTGGTATGGTTGGTATGTATAAGTTGTGTTGGTCGGTAGAACATGTAGAATGGGTGTTAGGTTAACTGCTGGCCTCAGCTGTATAGTTGCTTGGTATACTTGAGTTATGATGGACAATGGGCTTGTTGTATTTGGTGGTACAGTTGATTAGTATGACTGAATTGTTCTTAGGTTATAAGAGGCGGGGTGTTGGGTGTACTGGTATGACTTGGGTTATAATGGATGGTATGCTTGGTAGTGTGGTAGAGTGACTAGTATATTTGGCTGTTGTCGACCCATAGAGCAGAAAGTATGAGCAGTAAGTCAATTTTTGGTAAGGTTAGTGTGGACTGAATGGTTGGGGCATGCTTGAGTAATAGTAAGAGGTATGAATGGTGAGTATATTTCGTCTGGTGTTGGTTGGTAGAGCTAATGGTATGGGCAGTAGCAAATATTTTTGGTTAGGGCAATGTCTACTGAATGGTTGAAAAATGCTTTAGTTACAGCGCATTATTAGTATATTTCGTCTGATGTCAGTAGAACAGATGGTATGGGTAATAGGTACACTTTTTTTATTCGTCTGTACGGACTGAATGGTTTGGGTATGCTTGAGTATTATTATCTGGTATCGGTGGTTATTATAAGTGGTATCGATTGGCAAAATAAATAGAATGGATGTATGGTTATAGGTTGGTCTTGTCTGTGTGGTTGCTTGGTATACTTGAGTTATGATAGATGGTATGGTTTGAGGTTGAGTGGTATGAGTTATTAGTAATGGCTGAGTTTCTCTTAAATTAAAGGAAATGGTATGACTTGTACATTGGGTGGTCTGGTATCAGTCAGTAATGATAGTGTGACATATGGTAGGGATTTTGTGTGTTATGGGTCGACCTGGAACATATATCTAATTATTACATCAACAGTTGTCAAGTATGGCCGAGTTCTATTTTTGATTATAGATAATGGTGTAGTTGGTTTATATGTCTGAGATTTTCTTATGTTACAGTGGGTTCTATGTCAGGTCGGAATGTTGTGAGGCATGTAGATATATGTTTGCTTAGTGTATGTGCTTCTTTATTCGGATGTTAGCTATGATCTTTTTCGAATATGGTATGTTTGATTTTTTCAGAACCCTATTTAGTTATGTTGACTCTATTACAGTACGCCGAAAAGGCTAAAGGAATATGTGAATACATTTAAAATTTTTATACAATTGGTTTTGTGCAATTTAAGTCCTTAAGTACTATACACAGGATGAAAAGACATACCAAATGAAAAAAAATATAATGTGTGTGTTACAAGTGAAAACATATGGGTATTACACGTCGATTAAAACCTACAAAAATTGGGACTTACAGTGAGCTTGCCTAGTGGTTATGGAAAAATTTAATGGCAGCCTAAAAACAAATGCGGTCGTCAGCAGACGAATCAAGGGGGAAATTCGATGGTAATCAGCTGGCTACTAAATATAAAAGGAATAACAGATCATGAATAAAATATAATATAGCATGGTGGTACAAAGGCGACTAGATGAAAGAGAGAGCATTGCTGTAATAACGGGAAAATACTACAGATTAACATATGGTAATGTCATAGGGGTGGAGCAGGCGACACCATGAGTAATTTAGAAACAAGGTGGAATGACAGACCATGAAAGAAATGTGTTCTTTACAGCCCACCTGGGGGCTTAGACAAACTAAATCACAGATAGCTGACATGGAACGACAGATAAGCCAATGCAACAATATGGTGGTTCGAGGGGACAGAGTAATCAGCAGGTAACTAAATCTGCATGGAATTAAAAAGAATTATGTTAAAATGGTGGGCATGGGATGGCAGACCATGAGAAAGTAGGGTTGTAATGACAGAGCATGAGTAAGTGAAAGCAAATATGTGTTAAATGGAATGAAGCTGACTAAAAATGAAATTCAAGATGACAGAAATTAAGGTAGAATGGTAGAGTACGAGGTGAAATGAAGGTAACTAAAAATGAAATACGTTATGGCATACATAACAGTGGAATAATAGAGCATGAAAAAAGGTGACTAAGGTGAAAAGGAATGACAGAGCATTAGATGAAATTAAGATGACTAAAAAAATTAAATCCTAGGACATCAAGCTGGATTAATGGAGTATGATGTCGAACAAAGGTGAGTAGTCAGGAAACAAGATGGCAGCAATGATGTAATACAATATAATGGTGTAAACAAGATGGCGGCAACGACATAATACATGATAGCGGAAACCAAATGGCAGCGCAAACAAAATGGCCGCAATTACATTATACAATATGGTGATGTAATACAAAATGCTGGTGGTAACAAAATGGCGGCGATGACGTAATACAGAATGGTGATTTAATCAACGATGGTGTTGTTCGACACCGCAGCACTGAATCCTGAATCCTTGTTCCCAGACCTACCAAATCATACTACTCGATTGTCAAAAAATTTTGCATGCAAGTAGTGTTACCGTAGGCCATGCAAACTTACATGATTCAAGTGATTCACATACTTGATTTTCAAAATGACTGCTCTGTTAATGTTCCAGGTTAGTAAACCCTGTCCCACAAAATTTAGATTGATTGCGACCGAAGTTGATGCTTTTAATTTACCTCTGTAATGCAAGGGGATGCATACCAAATGCATACAAGTATTGCATTAGTTTCTAGCTTCATGTCTATTGGTGTATCTGTAAACAAGACTTAAAGGCCTACCTAAAATCTACGCTGTTGAAAATTTCATCTAAACTATTTGCGTTCATGCTGAAGAAAATAAGCTTGGTAGTCGTATTGGTAAATTCTAGATTTTATTGCAATGAGCGTTTATTTTTGACAAAATTATGCAAACCACAATAATAAATTGTTGTACGTCCCCGTGTCCGAGAATAAGTCATTTTCCGCTATGAAATATTTCCAAGTTGTACATATAAATAAAAAACACTATATACAAAATACTTTAGTGTAAATAAAAGATAAAAAACATTATATTTATAAAAATGGACGTGTCAGATAAGATGGGGCATCTTTATAATGGTTGTCAGTGAATAATTCATCAAAAGTGAATGTAACATATTATAAAAAAAAATTTCATTGCAAGTTATCTAACAAACTTAATCTAAATGTGGTTTTTATAAACGCTAAGTTCTTTCAATTTCTGCCGTAATAAAAATTTATTTACTGTTTCCTCAGTTTAATACGCCAATCTTCATGTATCTGGGGTAATAAACGTATATTAAGTAAGTGAGCCATAAATTGGAACTGAATAAATAATGTAAAATGCAATATGTTTATACAATTTTTTTAATGAAATTCAGCAAGATGTGAAATCCTTCATAATTATCATCAAATTACCATCAAAACATTGGTAAGAATTATCTTAATTTTAGTCTTATATCACGTAAATTAAATCTGAAATTTACAATCATTGTGAGTAAATTCAAGTCGCCATTTACTGTACCTTGCGCGTTTCTCATATCGTTGAGAAATAGTTCTCAGATGGGTGCTGACGCCGGTCACAAGCTATAATTCAGATACAGGAACCTCGCTGATCAAACCTCGGGGTAGAAATGTATTTAGTTAAGTAAGCAAGGCGGAGGAATAGCATGGGAGTATAGTTTTATCAGGGCTTCAGAAAAGTGGCCACAAACCATTAATGGACGAAGTTGAGAAAAAATTCTACACACAGATTCTATTTTTCGAATCCACGGTTAGGCCTACTGAAATTAACCGAGTTTAACAAGGTCGCTGTTTGTAAAAGAGCACGTCGTTGTGAAAAGCGATAAACTTGTGAATAAAAAAACCTAGGTAACTGCATTATGAATCATAGAAACTGCTCCACATGTAACCAAGCTTAGGTACGTATAAATCTTAAAAAATATAAATTTTTTTTTTGATAAATTTTTACATTGAAATATTGACCACACATTGGCCAATGTCACGTAGTTAATGCCATTTAAGAAAGTCGATACTAACGTGTTTGTGCAGAGCAGTCGGCAGCCTGGTTATCTCACTAATAGTCGTCTACATTTTGCGCACATTAGAACCCAACATTGTTTTCCCGCAAATAATAGACCGGATTTACTTCGTCAACCCGTCCAATCCTCATGTACGCGATCCTGCACTCGTTGCAAATAAATGAGAATTTTGACCGATGTTGCACACAGCACAGCATAACTATTCGATATTTTGAGATTGTTGCTTGTGGCTAAATTGATTTATGGGATTCCCTACACATCTTTAACATGAAAAGAAAATGCCAAGATCGTCGAGCACGCAGTAAGTTGTTCATTGAATTGGAAGGAAAATGCTGAACACGATTACAGAACTCTCCAAAAAATTACGTCACAGGAACACAAAACTCAGAAATTAATGTTTGGCCGAACGGATTAATACAGACAGAAATACTTTTCGTTTACTACAACGTGAAATAATTTTCGAAGCTTCTACTTGCTCTTGTGTACAAGACACGAATAATATATTTAACCGCGTCTGTAGACAAGACCATAAATAACAGCTTAGTGACTGGTTCCCGACGTGGGTTCTAGTAGGTTAAAATACGAAATAATCTTTACCAACTCACTATTTAAGCAAATCTTGATTTTCGTCAACCTATCCTCTCTTTAAAGCTCAGAAAGCTGCTCACACGTCACCCAGTATTGGTGACTGCTATATCGCGTAGCCTCAGTACTACGACGGGCTTCGAACGATCGTCACGTCTTTTATTAATTTGCATACGTGCAATGTTTTCGAGGAAATTATGGCGTTAAGCAAACATTGTGGTAGCAACAGTAGATCCAGAAGGCGGTTCACGAACAAGGCCGATATGTAATATCAATTTTGCATTCCTCGTTTTATTAGATTATTATATCAATAACATCGCAAAAGTAAAAATTTTAAATAAATCAAAAGTTTGACAGCAAGAGCGTTTCATCTCGGAGAACGTACAGTGCGACGGATATGCAAGGAATGACAGAGCAGCATTCAATTTACGTCAAAAGCATTACTTGTCTCATGTGGAAGAAAAAGGTTGGTCTTGATTCGAGTTACAGATGCTAACAACAAAGAATGTCTTCGGAGAGCGGTGTTATAACTTTACGACAATGTTGAAACTCCGACAACAAGCGAAATTAAATATTACGACAGATATGCCCGAGGAAATAGGTTATACAAGATCCATGGAAAACTTTTTAAAAGTGTCGGTTTTCGTTACAAGAAATATAATGAAGGGTGCAATTTTCAACTCAAATTGTAATTAATATACATGACAGTGATACACACTGCATAGATAAAGACACCGAGATTACATCGAAGAGCGAAGAAAAGCTTCAGCTCTCATTGTAAACTACGACAACAGAAGTGGATCATATATTTTTATGTGCCAATGTAATAAAATCAAAACTATTCCTTCTACATTTACTAGACGTTGCTAAACTCTTAAATCAAGTTTAAAAACGATTTTACTATGATTGTTTACATTTAGCAGTGCGTCTGCTTAAGCAGTTTACTAGTAGTTATAAGCTACCAAATAAAGCATGTACGTGCTTTATCGATTTGTGTTTCTATTGCCTTCAGAATTTGGTTCGCTTCGAGTACGGATTATAGTAATTTCGTTTCCTTACTTCCAAATCTATTGACCACAGCCTTTTCTTAAATTCAGTGTTCCGGGCTTTCCTTTTTAGCTCTCCTGTACCTCATTATTTTGTTTTTGTAAATATCTTCTGTACATATGTACATATTTTTCTTTCATTGCAAATTTTTTTTTTCTCATTTAAAACCTCTTATAATTATTTTCAATTAGTTGACTAGTAATAGTTCAGATATTTTCTCTATTTCATTCCTGTAAATACATATGTACCTATAATAAAAAATTCATTGCTACTAAATATTTTTTTCTCTTTATTATACATATCATTTATCAGAATATACATAATTTCAACCACGGTTTTCTGAATGCACATAGTTTCAACTAGGGTTCTCTGCGTGTGTACAGTCTCAACAAGAATTTCCTGCATGTACACAATAGTGATTATGTTTCTATATTAAAAGTTCGCCTTTTTGTATTGTTGTAAATATTGTATTTTATCAATTGCTTATTAACATAATTGCAGCTGTTCAGCGTGTTTTTTCAATATATTTTCCTGTTATTCGAAGTATAAATAAGTAACCTTTTAGTTTTAAAGTTATGATAATTAGTTGGTATGCACCATCGTATGCTCGGTAGACCATATGCTGGAGTGAGCTTTAAATAAATTTAAAGCTGGTACACCTCACAACTACATTTGGAAGACCTGATACTAGCAAAATTGGTCAAACATTTCTTCTGGAAGTGTTGAATTACATATTTTATTATTACTCTTCGGAGTTCACAACACACGCATTATGACGGGGTGGACATGATAGATATGGCAATAGGGCGTATAATGCTCTCTGATAGGCTGGCATTGAGCAGCAAAGAATTTCTTTGTGGGTTTTAATGAATGGTATCCAACTAGGATTATAGAGTTCACTCGCATAAGCCTGAAATGCCCTCAGCTAGTTTTGTTCCAGGTTGGTCATAAATTATTAATAACTCGGTAGTATCACGGATATTTAAATAATCAATCGAAAGGCTAACTAACAAGAAGATATTGATAAATATTGAGCATACTTTCCTTTACATCAGTTAAAATAAAAATTTTGTATAGTTCTTGAAAGCTTAGAAGATAGGCAGTCGTTGATGTTTCATTGGCAGCAATATCATTACAGATGAAACCAGAAACATGTGAAACAGTACATAGAAAATTAAAATAAAAAAGTGACCTACCCGGGATTAGAATTCAGAAAAAACTCGTAAAATTAAGCTAGCTGGCAATTAACTGCATCACGGAGGTAGGATTCGGAACATCAACTTCGGATGTAATCAGTCCGAAGCTTTGAATGATAGTGTTCACTAACTTATAACATTTACTCTGCCATCATTTTGAAAATAAGTGTCTGAGCCACTGAAACACATACGTTTACAAGGCCTACCATAAAGCTACTTGTGTGAAAAATTTGATGGAAATCGGTTAATTGTTCTCTGAGATATGGCACAACAACCTTATTTTCTTAAATGGGGCTACATAAAAAAATTGCTTAAAAAGAGTGCATAATGTTTGTAATAAATAATGTCAGCATAAAATTTTTTATTGAAATTGATAAATTGGTAAATACTAATGCCAAAAATATAAAAATATTTATATGGACGCCATTCTTTAAATAATTTTCTGACCTCATTTAAATCATGTAAATTTACATGGCCTTTGTAGGTGTGCAAAATTTGGTAGAAATTAGTCGAATTATTCCACAAATATGACAAAATGTTCATTTTACTCACCTGACACTACTCTGCAAAAATTCGGCAAAGGAGGATCTCTGTATGCATATCGGTTGATTGGTCATCGAGATACGGCATTAAAATTCCATTGATCATGTGACGATTTTCATACGTGGAGGGCAAGAAGTTTATATTTTAGCGCATTCGACTTTTTCGATGTATACAGTATACACAGTTAAATTTAAGTCGGTTACATAGTTTCGTAGATAAAGCACACTTTGCTAAAATGTTTGTATACGCGCTATTCAGAAAATAAGAGAATTATATTTTAAAAACATATAAATTAATATATCGCACCACAGTATATCCTCGCAAAATTTGTTTCCCGAGATACGGCGTAAAAACTGTATTTTTTCATTTGAGGCTATATTACAAAATGGTGTAGAAATATGTTCTGTGTAGACACATTTAATGTTTAGTATCGATATTGTCAGTATACAGAGATAAGAAAAAATTTGTTACAGGGTTCGTATACATAGCTTATTATGCTAAATATTTAAATGGTTGCCATTTTAAAAATAAGTCTGTGACACACTTAAAATATTTATATGGAATACCACAATTCTACGTGCTTGCCAAATCTGGCGGAAATCTGTTGATTGTTTTCAGAGATATAACTTAAATATTTTAATTTCTCATTTGGCGCTATCATATAATATGGCTGGCCAAAGCGTTAACGTGTTGGCATGTTGTATACTTATAATGAACACTTTCGGTGTACAAGAATTTGGCGAAATAAGCCAGATGGCACGGTGGCTGTAGCAAATATACTTTAAATAGTCCTCCGTTCGCCATTTTGAACCTAAGTGGTTTTTTAACATTTAACTCGCCAATTTTTACATGGCCTGTCATATTATTACTTACATAGCAAATCTGGCGAGAATCGATTGAGTTGTTTCTGAGATAAAACGTAAAATATTTACATAATGTAAAGTAATTAATTTGTGTCATTTCTGGAGAAATAATCAAGCGATCTCTACCAAATTTGACAGACAATTAACAATACGGCACGTCATATTGTTTCATATTTTTTAGTTGTTCAGGCTCAAATTTTTAAAATGGCGACCACGTGAACGTTTTATTTTTGTATAGAGCGTCTACGAAACCATGCAATCAATTACAAATTAAATTGTATGCTGTCAGTGTATATCACATTCATAGATATGTCTACTCGAAGCGTCTCTTACCCGCCGTTTTATATGATTGCGACACGTGAATAAATATAGTTTTTTGTCATATATCGGGAAGCAACCAAACGATTATTAAAAATATAAAATTTTATAAATAACGAGTTTTGCGGTAGGTCATATAAATTCATATGTTTTTAAAATGGCCAGGTATTTATTTTCATAAATGCATGAAAATAAACAATTGAACTTAATTAGCTATATATACGAAATCATGTAACCAATGACAACCATAATTAGTTTACTGGCCGTATGAATACAAACATCAAATGGTCTAATACGTGAACTCTTTGAACCGCTATTTAGGAATATAATGACTCTTGCAATTTTAAGCTATCTTGGGAAATGATTAACTGATTCCCTCCATATTCAAATGACAAGTTATACTTGGGTAGTCTATAACAATTTATAAGATATAAGAGGGCAACAACTTACTTTTAAAATAACAGCCATGTAAACTCTTTAGGTTAGTTAGTATGACATGGTTTGTTGGTATGACAATGTTAGTTTGTATGACATGCTCCAAACTATCTCAAACTAAACATTATATGGTGGCTATATCTATGATCACATCGAATGTGCTAATGTGTAAACTTTTCTCCGCGATTTAAGGAAATGTTCACACGAGGAAATTAAGTTTTTAATTTCTTATCCCAGGGTCTAATCAACAGATTTACACCCAATTTCGTGCCTAAGTAGTGTTTAAAAAGACCATGTAAACTTATATAATTTAAGCGGATGAGGTATTTGTCTTTTAATATAGTTATACAAATTTTTAAGATATGTTTCCTATTACTATTCAATAATTAACCAAAATGTAATCAACATTTTGCTGCGAGTATATGTTATAAAACCCGTATACAGAGCCTTGTTTAGGCCTTTTTGTACAATAGCGCCAAATAAAAAAATTAATAATTAAATTTTTTATTTCGGGAACCTATTAGTCGATTTCCACCAAATTCTTTTCCCAAGTATCACCAGGACAGGGCCATTAAACTTCCATAACTTAAGTTACTTCCCCCCCTCCCTTTTTTTAATGACAGACGTGTAAATATTTCCGGTTGTAAAACCCTATCTATCAAACCATTAAACTGATTACATCCGAAGTTGAATTTCCAATCCTACCTACGTGATGCAGTTAGTTGTAAGTCGGCTAACATTACGAGAGTGTCTGGGTTTGAGTCCCGGGTAATTCACGTGTGTATTTGTAATTGTCTCACTATTGTTGCAGATGCTTCTGGCTCCACATCCGATGATCTTGTTGTCAATGACACATCGTGGCCTACCTCCCATCTAAAGTTTTAAGAAATTAACTAAAAATGATTTGTCTATGTATATATGGAAGTAGTTTTATTGGTTATTGTTGAGGTTTAATGAATAAAGGCCTTTTAATAAACGAAATGTTTTATTATACTTTAACAGCAAAACTGATACAACAATGTTGACCGTTATATATTTATCAACTAGAAAAAACAAAACACTACACAGTGTTGCCAACAACTTAAAACTGAAGTTACCAAATAATAATTATTACATTGCCATATTTTAACAGTTATATTATTAATTTGTTAACGTTTTATGTGTCCTTCTGCTCTGTCTACGTACTACTACAATCAGTAAGCTATAAATATGAAGTGATGTAATAATTCCCGAATAGTACTGAACACGTGTGTTTCATAAAAGTCAATTTCATTTTACTTGCATCACCCGTATTAATTAGCTATTTCACTCTTTTCAGAATAGCTGAATCGCTAGTATAAATTGTAAGAAAAGCGTATAAAATGATGCTTAATAACTAACCATTAAAAAATATATATAAAATAGTATGATTCACTGTAGTATGAGTAGCATTTTATTCATAAGGGATTATTAACAAAACCAGGAAAACTATGTTTTCTCGTAATTGAGAATGAAAAATTTCCATAGATCATGTAGTGTCTTGTCCTACAAAAATTAACTTTCTGACGAAAATTTAAACACCCAGACTGAATGGTACATATTTGACATAATGTTTACACGTGTATAACCATTGCTGGGAATGAATTCATTTAATTTTCAATAAACTTAAACTTCTGGAACAGATCCCATAACGCATTAGTTGTTTTGCCACTATTATAGCGGCAATGTTATGAGGCGTACGCGCAGTGTCAGGTAATCAATGTGTGAGGGTCAACAAACTCAGTGTACTCATAGACACATTAAACAGCATTACTATCGATTATTGACGAATTTTGCCAAGTATCACATTACAGATCGGCGCGAGACCAGGTGGACTTACCGTGCAATTGCCAGGCATATGAGTCATTATGCAGCCAAAGTGGCCCGATATAGGAACCAGTGAGTACGTTAGGTACCGAAATAAGTCGTGGGGGGTTCTGGTCGACCAAGACAGACAAACCCGAGGAAAGACCACCGTTTTGTGCGCCCAGCATTATGCAACCACATTACATCGGCGTTTGCCATCCAAACACCATTCGTTACTGGCCACACTACAACATTTCGTGTAATTTAGCACCATGTCCAGTGTTGCCAAATCAGTGGGTTTTCCACCAGATTTTGTGGGTTTTGATTTCTACTTAGGGAGCAAGATTGTTACCTAGTAGTCATTAAAAATCCTAGTGGATAAAAAAAAAATTCTGTTGAATGTGGCGAAAGGTTTGCAGCAACGAAAACTTTATTTAACTATCTGTAGTGCCCAGAATTTGAATTTAAGCATATGCTGCATAGTGTAAAAAGGATTATTCTGTAAAGGTAATTCATACGCAGGTCGCATTTCATTATAAGTATGCTTATTTTTTACATTGCCGGTTTTTTTCTGTTTATTGTTAACTTTGCGTAAGTACAATTATGAACATAGCGTGCAAATGTATTAAATTTTTAGTATGCCAGAGAAAATAACATTGTAATTAAACAATTTCATTGAACTATAATTGGTATGCTCAATTTAAAGTATTGGTACTGTTGTTATGCGTAATATGGGTAAGCAGATATTCAAAATCTTTTGGATTCTGGTAGATTTTCGCTTGTGGCTTAGCGTTATTCTTTGTCTAAATATTGGAAACACCGACCATATCTATGTGACTGGCATCAGCTGTACTATGCGTGCGACATCTCATAAATAGACTGCCGTTATAACTAGAGAAAATACGTTGGCATTTGTATAGAATGAGGGAACAAAGTGATGACGAGGCTTTTCAGATCATATTCAGCGATAAATCTCAGTTCTGCCTTACCTACTATGTACACCCATCGTATGCGAGAATGGAGACTGCGTGGGGATAGGAAATACCGTACCAATTTTGTGGAGAAACTGTGGCACTACTCTTCGCATCATGGTGTGGAGAGCCACATCGTAATGATCTGAGGAACCCTGAGAGCACAGCGATGCATCAGACACATCTCGCGTCTTCGTTTATATCTCGTAACAAAACAGAGCCCTGATGTAGTCATTCAAGAAGATAACTCTCGTTAATAAATGGCATATGCGTCTACAGAATGCCCACATCATTCTCAAATACCCTATTGGCCAGCAAGTTCTACCAATCTCTCCGCGATAGAACACATGTGCGGGCAGCTACGACGTCAACTCCGACCCGGTGACGATCTGCAGGTCGTCGATGAACCCAGTTTTAAAAGCTACGGACCGGCTTGCTTCAGGCTGAACGACTCTTTTCTAAACAGAATCGGTGTATATCTCCATGTGAGTTCTTCTGCACCTTAAAAGGCATACGATTCATAATTAAGGCCTACTTCATTTGGAAGTAGCTTTTCTCACTCGTGTATCGCTCTGTAAGGCTGTCTTTTATCGTGTATACTGTAACGGATAGCCTCCGAAGTATGAGACAGATGAATACGTACTTCCGTTTAGTTTTTTTTTTGCAAAACACTTCCCTTTTATATTTTTTTAAGTGTGGTGTATGAAAGAGAATCCCAAGAGATTTAGTTTTTCAAAAACTCTACACAATTCAGTGATTCTACAAAAACTGTTATCTGTAACCAACACTGTTATCACATTCAACTTGAATAAATTATTGGAAAATATTTAACATTTGTTTTAACAATTATCTCTAAACCCCACTAAAAACCGTAAAACACACTAGTATAGAGGTACATATATTTTAAGTTTTCTCCCTTTTTACATCACCCCTCCACCATAACTATATCATAAAGAGGATTAAATCATCTTAAATGTCTGCCCCAAAGCCAGGTTCTCTCTGTCTTCCATAAGCCCAAAAATGTCTTTATATATAAAATTACTGGATTCTAGAAGCACTTGTTCCTTCGATCTCTTCTTATTGGTCATTTCAAACAGCCGCCATGCCTGGTGGCAGAAAAGTTGTCTGCAGGTGCGGGCATAGGAGTGGTATGACAGGGGAGGCGACCGCCCCACCATACGCCGTTCGCTCATATCCGTTCTTGTTTGACCTGCCTTCCAGCTATACACGATCCTTGCTGCTCCGATGAGGGCCCATTTCATCACCAGGTATGGTAATTTTGGCGATCAGTCTCAACGGTTGAAACTTTTGCTCGGGGAATTGTGACAATCCGTCACAATACATGGATCCAACAGGTACTCGAAAAACCTTGCATATTTAGTCACACCGACATGTCGAGAAGACCGAAATAATGTTGTTTTGTGCCAAATTCTTGTTAGTCTCAGCTAACAAGAGACAATTTAAAACGTGTGGTTCGGAACACGCAACAATGACAAAGTTTCTTGAGTAATTAACTGACATGAAAAAAAATCTTTACAACGAATACAAACAAACACGTCACTGAAATACGGGAATATTCACAAAGCTGTTTATAACTAGGTGAGTAATTCAGAAAATGTTATCACCTTATTAAGAGTTCACAGAACTGTTTAATTTCTGAGATATTGGCTATAATTCGGTATCTAGAGCCTAGAAAAAATGTCTCAACATGGGTTGAGGTGTTCCGGTTCTCCATGATGGTTCGTACCAAATAACGAACCTATTTTTTCACAATGATCCACCATCGAGATTAAATTTCTGCCTCATTTGTGACAAATGTCTAGCCACTTGATCAGTTGGAAAAAAAATTACCGAGGAGGCAGGGGATGAACACTTACAGGCTGATCCATTGCTAACTTATAGCTCCTACAAAACGAACGTTTGTACCTAAACTAAAAACGAAAATACGGAAATGTAACTCGTATGTGTACGAATGAATCGTAAAAATGGTGTGGCAAATAAATGTTCAAATTATAAATTTATAAAGTAATTAAACTTGCAGTACTACATTCAAGAAGTTTGATACTTCTGCTAAACATATTTTGAAATTTTCAACAGTGAATAAATCCTGTAATATTGCCAAATTTACATATAAAAATAATTAGCTTTAGTTTTTATACTTAAACCTGAATGCTGCGTGTTATTGGTAAATTGGTAATATAGGTTCTATATGTCGTCTCTTCACTGCACAAACATTACGATAAATATGTGCCATATAGCTACTTTTTCTGAACAGCTATGAGACATGCTTCAGCCCAACAAGTCTTACCACCTTTGTGGATCTGCCCTTCTAAGAATCTGGAATAAATATTTTGAATGCGTCCTTACCATATGCAGACTATTCACATACTTTCTTATAAAGACAAAACTGCTCGTTTTAGGCCGGGATTACGATGACTTCACGTTTCATGTACCAAATTGCGAGTATCACGCTGGCAATACCTTGGCTATTGTATTTCAATAAGACGTATTTTGATCGTTTCACGCTACGTTAAAAGAACGTTCAAGTGACGGAAAGCTTGTCAATGTTAACATTTTACGTGATAGGTGATATGGTACCCTATACCACGTAATCACGCCAGCTTATCTTCATATGGACAGAGATGCGTTATGTTTCATGTACCAAATTGCGAGTATCACGCCGGCAATACCTTGGCTATTGTATTTCAATAAGACGTATTTTGATCGTTTCACGCTACGTTAAAAGAACGTTCAAGTGACGGAAAGCTTGTCAATGTTAACATTTTACGTGATAGGTGATATGGTACCCTATACCACGTAATCACGCCAGCTTATCTTCATATGGACAGAGATGCGTTATGTTTCATGTACCAAATTGCGAGTATCACGCCGGCAATACCTTGGCTATTGTATTTCAATAAGACGTATTTTGATCGTTTCACGCTACGTTAAAAGAACGTTCAAGTGACGGAAAGCTTGTCAATGTTAACATTTTACGTGATAGGTGATATGGTACCCTATACCACGTAATCACGCCAGCTTATCTTCATATGGACAGAGATGCGTTATGTTTCATGTACCAAATTGCGAGTATCACGCCGGCAATACCTTGGCTATTGTATTTCAATAAGACGTATTTTGATCGTTTCACGCTACGTTAAAAGAACGTTCAAGTGACGGAAAGCTTGTCAATGTTAACATTTTACGTGATAGGTGATATGGTACCCTATACCACGTAATCACGCCAGCTTATCTTCATATGGACAGAGATGCGTTATGTTTCGTTTACGTGGTTTCGTTTTCAGATGGTCACTTTTCTCCGGAAATGGAGGACGTATCGATAAAACTAGTTAGGCTAAACTCTGAACCACATAATAAATAGAATGAAGGTTCTCAGAACTGTTTACCTGGCAGGCGATACGTGTGCGAGTAAAAATTTCAACGCTTTAATTATTCAAAAAATTATTTCCTAAATTCAAAACCGTAAAAAGATTCGACACGACTATTTTAACTGTAAATACGCTTTTGTTTGGATCCACTTACGTGATTGGATTATTTATATTGTCACTAGAATGTGTTGCTTGACCGTGAATCATGGATGTTCAATATTTGACGGAGTAATTTAACTCTAGCAGGCGCAGTGATGTAAGAAAAAAAATGTCTGGTTCCATTGTATTTGCACATAAGCACGTAGAATAATGAAATATAACATTGGCAGTAATATTTCTGCGGAAAACAGGTGGTACTAACAATTTACTACTGGAAAACCAAGAATTTTAAAGTGGCATGTAATATAATGACGGAAAAACCATATTATTTCCCATGGCGCGATTTTATGTAAGTGCTGAAGTTTTCGCTGAATGCAAATATTTTTTTTAGTTACACATTATCCAGGCTCAAAGTGTCATAAACTAATCATTTTCTTTACGGTTTGCAACAAACACGTTGCTGAGAAACTTCTTGAAATGTTTGTAGAAATAACTTCAGGCCAGGGGATGTACAAAGTGCAGTTGCAGTTTCTAGGGGAATTTTTTTGTCACAAATCGTTTCTGAAAGTAAAAACATTTCTTCTCCGATGACCGGCGAAGCAAACATATGTAGAAGAGGTCAAATATAAGTTGTTACTTTTCAAATGTTATGTGCAGACGCTACGCTGAAGGACATATCTCGAAAGGCGTGGGCTAAGAAAGAGACAACTGAAAGTAATGGTGCCATAAAAACTATACGGCGACAAGTTGCGCAAAGTTTAATAACACTTACCGTACACAATGCAAGCAGCCGAGATGGCTGGAAAGTATCCAGGGGCTACGAACTTTCATGGCAGCATTCAAAGGACAGCGAAATTCGTTAAAAGAAAAAGTGATGGTGTGGAACTTTAAGATTACGTAGAGCAGGAGAAAGAGACATTAAATAGCGATTCTTTTTTAACCTTGAAATTGACGTACTAAGAATTGTGTTAGTTTTACTGGCATACTATGGTAAAAATTTCATCCCAATTATGGTTTTACAGTCTGAGAAAAATTATTTCTAACCCAATGACCAAAAATATGAATGAAATATGAAATTAATAGTGTAATATTCACGCTGTATTACAAAAATTGTGTTATTGCTGCCCACTGAAATATTATTAACATAGAGATGCTATCTTTCACTGCGCAGTAATGAGAGCCCAGTGGATACAATAAAAGTAAAAATTATAGCTGCATTCTTACAAACAGACGTGCTTACTGAAAATGGAACCCTGTGCTTCAATACCAATGTAATATTGGTACTATAGAAATATAATTTATATCCATCCATTTAAAGTTAAATTAATTTAAGCTAGCGTTATCAATTGCATAAATATGGCGTAGTATAATATAACTTTACATAAAACGCAGCTGAGTTTATGAATTCCGAACATATCGAACCGGCAGGTGTCAGATAACAGCAGAATGTCGGATTACTGGATTTTGGAATAAAATATGGAATTACAAGAGTAAATTACTCCATTCGTCAATATAAAAAACCGAAGCAAAATATACCGCAAATTAAAGGCCACCTTACAAATTGCAGGTATATCAAAATAAGGAAAATCTACGACACCGTTTATTTTTTTAATAGTTAACCTTCAATTTAATTGCGTTGTAAAAGACAGTCACCAATTAATTTTTAAGACCGTTTTAATCTTTAATGTTTTAGTCTTTTAAAAACCAGTGCGTCACATCTACTAAGTCGCTTTCCTTGGTCAGCGATGAACATAAGTTAAGTTCACTTATTTTTTAATAAATTTTACGATACGATGTCTTCTAGCTCATCGTAATTGATATATATAACGTTTACGATATCATCTTCATCAGCCATCGGTTTGAAGCGTCTGTCTTCATTTCCATCAACGCAATAGTTTTTTACATTTACAGATAGGCATTTAATTTGGCCAGTTTCCAAGGGTTTATTGAAGGTCTGGAGTATCGTTGCATTCAGTATCTTCCTGACTTTCTTTATAACGTGTGAACCGGCCCGGCTTCGCGCGGAAACAATTAAGTTTTCTCAGCGATACTTTGAAAGACAAAAATGGTTACTGTGGGTCATCCTTAAAATATAAAGAAATGCTATCGTGGACTTTTCTGTAGAACCTTTTGAGAGCTAAAATTATGTAGTACATTAATTTCATGTATCACGTATGGTTTAGTCAGCGCAAGTCATACAAGCGCCCTTAAAGCTGTTTTTTACTACTTTATTACAAACGGTTCGACATTTCTCTACTGTCCTTACATGAAATATAAATGCATTATACTTCCTGAAGAAATTCTGTACATGATGTTGAAAACTGCATCAAAATTCATCAAGTAGTTAAGAAGTACTAACCAAATACACAGACAGAGGCGGATAAGAGACATTATTTTATACTACTTAGAGATGAGCCATAAAAGATAGCTCAGGCAATATAAATTGCCTCACAAAGTTACCAACAGTGCAGAGCCGGACTGTGAACAGCACCCTTGAAGATAGTGACCTTCATAAAATATGGTATGCGCTTTTATATAACACTGTACAATAAATTTTTGGTTTTGATTTGGAGAACGTATGTTCACATTTTGAGCCATCGACTGTAACAGACGTGTTAGATAAGGTTACACATATATAATAATACAATCATTCTTCAGACTTTGATTCAAACTCATCTTGATGGTTGGGGTGATTTTCTAAAACTGATAGAGCTTTTTGTGACAACATTTGCAGATTAAAAGATTTCTCATCAGCTTTTCGAAGAAAATAGCAGAAAAATTATTTTTTGAATACTATTAAATATAAAAAAGCGTTTACAGAGTAATTTAATGTATAAGTGACTATTTTGACTGTTTTTCTGACCGCAAGTGTAACAAAACACGTTGAAAATAGTGGCATAATCACAGTCAACGGAAAGTCATAGCATGAAAATTTCATGTCGATACCAGCGAGAGTAAGATATGAGGACGTCACAGATCGGCGATTGTTGGACTGCAAACTCTATACTCTTATGAAATAATCGCACATCATCACTGAAATATGATTTATGAATGTGTACAAGGATTAGGTCACATATAAACGCGAAAGTTTCAATGACAATTAACTGCGAATTTGTAAGTGAAACTTCTCATCGATAGGTATACTTAAGTTATATAAAATAAAATAATTCATAAATTGTTATACTATCCACGCTAAGGAGAGTAAATGTAAATGTTTGTGGCAAAAATATTTATTTACTTATAATGTGGCACGGGGAGAAGACGCCTGAGATGAAGAGGAATTTGAAATGAAATACAAGAAGAAGAGAAACGAAACAATTGAACCCAAGATCAAGAGAGTTTCCCGAAACAAAATAAAGAGAAGCTCATTGACCTCGTTACGGGCTAATCCTTCAGAATTAGTGAAAGCAACAATGAAATAGATGTCTGCGATGGCGATGATGAGTGTTGTGCTGTACGCAATGATCACTGCTATACCACAGGGATAATAAACGTGATTGGATTAGGTCTGTTACATGCAGAAAACGGCTGAATGAGGATTGTAGTCTGAGCCAGTTGCATTTTGACAAATTTAAGGTGTATGATGCTGTTCTGGAACTGTATTTCGTGTTAATTTTTCAGTGACCTCTGTGACCTATTTTATACTTTGTGTTTGCGACCTTTGCTATAAAGTGAAGTGAAGTGAAGATATTTTGGGCGGCTCTTAACAGCGAGGTCCCGAGAGCCGATGTCGGTTATTGAGGTGAGTATGAAGCAGCGCCGGAAAGAAGGGGCGGGGGTAAACGGGAGATCACCGAGAAAACCCGCCGACCGGCAGCATCGCTCGGCAGGATTCCCACATGCGAACATCTGGGAGTGACACGGCCGGGGACTGAACCCAGTTGGCCTTGGTGGGAGGAGAGCAGGCTAACCGCTCAGCCACCATGGCCCCCCCTTGCTATGCAATTGAAAGAGCAGTATCTCTAGTACGTACACATATAATGTAGGTTCGGGCACAGGATTCAAAGAGTAGGAGATAGGAACCTCTAGCCATGACGTCACTGACGGAGGTCACGGCCGGGCAACTGGAAGTCTGGGACAGCCATGTTATTTACCAAATTGCCTGTTCCACCCCAAAAATAACACCAGGAATGAATTATTTTACAAAAACAAATCATTTTCTCATTAAGAAATTTCCGTAAAAATAGAAAATGAGGAAAGCTGATCCGATGCTTCTCGAAGCAAGAACCAAACGTTTTCAGGCGAGCAAGAGGATTAGAGGCTCTTAGCGGAGTGAGTCACTTAATCCTCAAAACAGTAGAGGAGGATTCGTGATTCCTAGCCAGGTCCAGCGGACCGGGGAGGATCAGCGGACATTTCACCCCCCCCCCNATTATGCATCTACCAAGTCAACACCGACATATCTCCACCCCTACCCATCACCGCACCACTCGTTTCGCCAACCTCACAACCTCCCCAACCCCAATCCCGGGCAATTATTATAAACCATCCTAACCCACCCGCCTTCCTTCTCACACACTCTCCCCATTCATAAAAATTAGAAAATAAACGCAAAAAAAAAGAAAAAAAAGGAGATTTTTTTAAAAACTAATTAAGAAAAAAAATAGTAAAATCTTAAGACAATAATAAAACCAAGGAATATATTACATAAGAGACTCCGACACCCATGTTGGGTGTATGTGACCTTAACGGTGTCCCCATTGATCTCTTAAATTAAATAAATGGAGAAAAATCTTAAAAATTCAAATAAATAAAATAAAATCATCAAACATACTAAGTTACTGACCCCAACCCTCATGTTGAATATTGACGACCTTAACCTTGACCCTATTAACCTTAAATTCGCAAAATAGAAAGAAAAAATTGCGAAAAAACACATTGAAGAAAAAATTAGAAGCATAAATACAAAACCATGCTTTATGTGTGTGACACTGAGGGTTCGATTTTCGTAAATATGACAGAGCACAGCCGCTACTTGGTACGGCGATCAGAAGCTGAATGAATCTCCAACTCTGTATTATATTGGCTATATCGCCAAACTATCTTCCAGCTCCTAAAGTGAATTATTGACTTTACATAACACACACATCCCCACCTCCACCCATGCCCATGCATGCCCCCCGTCACACCTCCCGTCGCTCCGCTTCCCTCGTCATTTACATACTCGACACAGAATGACTTCCTCAACCTCCTCCTCACCATCCATAAACGCTAACAAACTACTACCCGAGTCTATGCCCCCTCCCCTAATTACGCGCTAAAGTATGTCCCCACAACCATCCACCCACGCCATCAACAAATCGAAAAAGTCGCATAATACCAATCTCGATGATACACTCTTCGCACAAAAAATTCGCAAAATCTTTGCAAAACATTGCAAATCTTCACAAAACATTTGAATCTGAGCTAACCATATCAATGGGCTATGTCAAATGCTCAGGCAAACAAACCAGTTTCGAAATTTTCCTCAAAAATATCCCTCAGAACATTCTCGAAATCAGCCGATTTAAATCGACCTGGGAACGGCATAATACTTTAGACCCTACCATAGCCCTTCTCCTGTACATGCTTGAATAAATTTGATCTTTAACAGACTCTCGCAATCTATTGTACACACCTTTGAATTAATAAGTCTTTCAGAGAAGCAGAGCGGACTACATATATAATTAAACTCACATTAATATAAACACATCAATTAATTTTATTTACTTGTTATATATCTATCTAATTATTTCATACCTTCGATATTTACATTTCTATGATGTTGCAGATAATCGATACTAGCAAACAGTCTCATCTCTTATAACACTGATTCATCAGTTCACTAATAATAAAAGATATCTCATTTATGCGCCTGACAACTCCAAATTGTTGCAAAGCGATAAAATATCTGAGTATATCAACAAGTTCATTGGAGTCTTCGATTAACATGTAGACAGTATTCTCAGCGTCTTCTGCCTTCTCCATTTCGCTCGTTACAGCAAATAAACAAGCGTTTATGTTGCATTCTGCCTTTTTCCCACCACTTGTCGAAGGAAAATCGTTTGTGAAATGTGTGGGAACTTTGAAAAAATTATCATAATTTTCAGCAATGCCACTGTCTTAATTTTAGTATTCATTAATTCGGTTTTCATGATAGTATTCACATCCTGTTTCATCTTCAATATCAAGTTTACTTTTCTTTGTAGGCGTCACATGGTCATCATCAATATTTAGAATTTCATCGTTTTCTTGTGAAAGTCTCGCAATGATATATTTCGCGCGAAACGAATTTACCACGCCTCGTAGGTCTCTCAATCCATCATTAGCATTAACTGTCTCGTCATAATCGCCTGGCGAATCAGTACCCACCAATGCATGCAAGAGTTATTGACGGGAACACTTGCTGGCTCTCAAAATACGAATCCTTGCAGTTCTTGACGTGGTTCTTCAATGAGATAGCTTTTATTATTAGTGAACTGAAGAATAGGTGTTATAACAGATAAGACTGTTATCTAGTATCGATTATCTGCAGCATCATAGAAATGTAAATATCGAAGGCATGAAATAATTAGTTAGATAAATAATAAATAAACAAAATTAATTTATGTGTTTATGATAATGTGAGCTTTGTTTTTTACCATGTTTTTCTAGATTTTGTTTTGATGGTCATTGGGATCAACATCAAGGTCACCAGCATCCAAGGTGTGGGTCGGAGTCAATAATGTAATAATTTCGTAAATATTTGGAACAAAATTTTCGAATTTTTGCCATTATTCTCGAATCTTTATGACTATTGTAAAAGTAGAAGAATTTGGGTTGGGGGTATTTAAGGTGGGGCGGGATGATTGTGAGTTTAATGCTATATGTTCTTAAATTTTAATTATTTTTATTTTCATATTTTAAATGATTGTGTAGGGACGGGGAGTGGAAGAGGCAATGTTGGTTGGATGAGCGAGGGGTAGTAGGATAGAATAACTTTTACATGTACTTCGGTTTTTTAGAATTTTTTAAATTTTTCCTGTTTTTATAATAATTTCCAGTGGGTGTGGTTGGGGAATGGTAATGCTGGACCAAGAGTGTTATAATTAGGGGTAGGGTTGGTGGTATGGTGGTGTGGACGTGGTAGTGGCAAATATGGTGTTCGGGGGAGGGGGCATATGTCTGCTGATCCTCCCCCGTTTGCTGGGCCTGACTTGGAGTCACGAATCCTCCTGTACAGCTCTGAGGAATGAGTGACTTATTCCGCTAAGAGCCTCTAATCATATTGCTCGTTTGAGCACTTTTAGACTCTTGATTCGAGGAGCTTCTCATCAGTTTTCCTCATTTTTACATTTTTTTTTTAAATTTATTGGTGAAAAATTCATGTTTTGGTAATATAATTACTATCTGAAGTGATGTTTGGGTAAAACAGTCAACTTTGTCAATGAAATGACCGTCCCAGGCCGCCGACCACGACATCCGCCTGTGACGTCATGGCTCGTGGCTCCTAGCTCCTACTCCTTGAATCCTGTGGACGAAACGACATTTCATATCTACTATATTAAGTTTGAGATATTTTAAAGAAAGTAATTTTTTTGTAGATTGTCGATTTCCCCCCATATTGACAGTGTTTTTTTTCCACACTGTTGGGGGAGTATACATGACTTTATACTTCAGGTTAATTTAGTTTAAGATCTTGATGTACTGGACATATCGTTATTTGCTGATATAAACCAATGGCTTGGAATTTAATACATTTTGGTGCCGTTTTGTTTAAGAATTTAAAAGTTTTAGCAATGAAAGTATTTATGTGTAGCATCTACCACGAGTAATATATAAATATTGGTATTCCTACCCGGGATATTTCACTGAGTAAATAAAATTATTTCCTACATTACCAGTTACTTCTTGTCACTGCCACTGACTTCACATATTTTTTCAGGTGCACTGGCGGGCAAGCGTCCAGTGAAGTTAGTTACGACGGAAAGAAAGCAGTTCCATATCTTAATGTTGGGTAAATATTGTAATTTTGCAGACGTCAGAATTGGTGACTGGAAATAACAGCTCATTTTTACTCTTTCGGTAGAGACATGAAACTTTAATAAAGGCGCCATATTAAAAATAATTAAAAGGATTCAAGTCTCGGATTATTTCCTGCGTATTTTTATTTCAAGTTCAAAATAAACAGTTCACAACCTCATTTTAATGAAGAGCTAAGAACAGTCAGCTTAACGAGACAGACGAGCAAAGGACAGCGCCGCAGTAGTCCATTTATTATTCACGTCACTGAAAACTCGCATCGCGAGAGAAAATTGCGAAGGCAGGAGGGACGTCAGTTCCCTCCTGGCGACCTCCCACGCCGGCGGAAATAATTTGGTAGAAAAAGATTGTCCAAAAATTGAAGTAAAAATTACATTATTATTGGTCACCGGTGCTTGCCGGTGTGGGTGAAATTTGCCACACTCGATGTGTAGTCTCTAAAAGCTGGTTGTTGACTGGCAGCGGGCGGCAGACGCTCGGGGCTAAACTCTCCACGCGTTTTACCCCCACTCCTATCACCAGGCTGCCAAATATCTAACCAAATAAGGGCATGGCTTGGTACGGAAACCCTGCGGAATACCATGCGACCCCCGTTGCAACCACTTCCCCACGCCATGGGAAAGTGCGTCGTAGTAAAAATTACCTTATTTCTAGAATTCATAAATAGTCACACTGTCATTGCAAATCCTTACATGCATTTTACAAGCACACAAAAAATAAATTGTAAAATTTAAAATACTCTTACTATAATGGTTTTACTAAAGTACTCAAAATGCGTTAATATCTGGTACGCTATTCTGGATTTCCTTCAGCAGCGTTGAAGTAAATCACGAACGAAGGTATTTCATTTGGTTTTAAATTGTTCTTCTACCCGAACGACACAACCGTAAGCTACAATTGATTAACCACACAATGGCCGTGCAGAGTTCGCTTTGAATAATGGACATGCTGGCAATGCAAGCATCCTAGAAGGTCTAGTTTCTATCAGCTTGTTGAGTTTGCGTGTCTGACATGCGCGAGAATTAGAATACTTTCCAATAAAACAGAATATAACTTATTTTCACAGCAAAGCTTAAAGTTAAGTATAAAAGTTTTTCTATGCATACTCTAAAATATTTAAAAAATTAATAATTAAATTCAAAGAATAGCTTAATAGCGCTTTTCTGCAGTACAATAGACTGTATGTCATGGAATAATTTCCATTTTTCAGGCTGGTCAAGGAATTATAAGTCATCAGCAGGATATTCCCTGACAGTATGAAATTAATATTACCCCACAAACATAAATATATAAATATAATATGTGGTCACCCACAATAATGATCAGATCACTCACGACATTCATTATTGGGCAATCACAAAGTACCAAGTATTGACATCTGTGGTCACGGCTCCACACAAGACATTATAGAGAATAATAAATGTCCTCATTAACTGAGATCCCGATTACAAGTTGCTCATCACCCTGACGATCTCGACCAGAGCAAAATGTCAGAAAGTTCTTGTGGCCGTGCAATTAAAGTAGTTTTAAGTGAATTTGGGAACAGTTAACAGTAGATTCTAGAAAAATGAGATTTAAGTCACTATCTCCCGAATGTAAGGCAGACACAGTAACATGTGACTTAACATGCCCAGATTCAACGTTATATTTTCATCACTGTTGACACACATTCGAGAGATCTTTAAGAGAAGAGCCTTATTAACGCTCTAAAAAAACCCTCCAAATAAAACAGTTGATCATCACGTTTTCGAATGAATGTGTGCCCATGTTAAAAAAACACATCAGGACAATACACGGTGTAGGAGATAGAGATAAGCCGAGGACAAACAAGGCGTAACTGTTTCAAGTGATGTCATTCACAAACTTTTTTTTAAACCTCTTTACACTCTTAAGTGGAAACTATTTGTGAACGAAAATCAAATATATCGGCAGGATATGACTTATTCAAGTGGTATTTCCATTTGTAAAGAATATGGCAATTTCAGAAAGTTAATTTTAGAAGTTATGCTAAGACAGCTCTCATATGTACAAGACGCTCTCGTCATGCCTCCTGCAGTAACAGTGACTGCTCCAATTTAGTACAGCAAGCATTCTGGGACGTCTTTGTCTGGTGCACGCGCACTAAGAAAATAAACCCTGTTCGTGTCCTTCCTTTCTTGTGTTTTGTGTCGTCACTACCGCGCCAGGAAAGCGTTTCCGACCATGCATTGCTATGTAATTTCCGATCGTCTAGGTGTACTCTATCTCTCCTGAAAGATTGTAACCGTTGTATATATACACATACACCCTAATATGCAGAGATTTATACACTTAAATCACGAGTCTAAACACAACAAGCTGGTCAAATGAGACGTCTTCAGATTTATTTTCATCTAAATATATGCACGTTACACGTTTACAGCTAGCAACTTCAAGTTAAAAGAAATTATTATCATTACTGTAATTAAGCTACAAAACAAGTGCATACTTTATATACGTGCAAGGAAGAAGATGAGGTTGGTTTGTCGTTTGATTTATTTTTTTGAAGTTTCTATAAATAATGGAAAAATCCATTGTAATTTTGAAAATATGAAAGTTTCATAGATATTTATTATAGAAATTATACTCTGGGCCTCAACTGATAGTGTCGGTAATCTGCAACTATTTGCGGTTAATTTTCTTTTAATAATCCTGCCGAAATAATTACACCTGACGTGTATAATATTAAGTACAAAATTACACGCCGAGTCATAGGTTTGTGAAACTGTAGCTCAAAACTTGCGTTCACCGCGGTTGTTATTTTCATTCAATGAGTCAATTATGTACGAAACAAAAACACTTATTCATACCAGCTTCATATGTCAAACTACTTGTTCGTCTCGTAAAAGAGATATACATTAGTGTACTCGTACCATTAGCTAAGTAACTAATTTCTAAGTGACAAAATTTAAAGGACGTTTTTAAATAAATTGCCAATAGCATGTGATTTGAAGAGATGTCCCACTGTTAACCTAATCAAATTCTCTGTAATTTAAGAGTATTTAACTAGCAGGGATTTGTCCAAGTTCATCGAAGTATTTATATTTATAGTCCTACTGCATTGTTAACATTGAAACAGTCATCTCACGGTGTGGCATACTAGCTACAGAATACCAGTTGATAGACTATCCACTTTCTTATTAGCCACACTCCCTCAAAAACAGATGACCTCAATGTTCATCGGAAGATATAATCATTATGTCAGGAAAGTTCAGCCACTGAAATAATCAGTAGGCTGTCATTCATTTCCAATGGAGCTTTTATGAACTAGTATCGCTGACTCTGATCCGTTTTGATTATTCCATGTTAAGGAATGAGGTTCAGTGGATAATCAAACGAAAACGAATATTTAACTGATAAATAAGTCTTGTAATAATGGCTAAGGCTGACAAAAATTTTTGTATAAACTGTTCATGTAAAATTTAACACTTTTAAAATCAACCTTTGTAAAAGGTCACTACCGTTACATGCAAATATTTGAACTGACACATTGAGCTGCACGCGCCCAGTAAAAATGTCGAACCTAGAGAGAAAGTAGTCCCATGTCTTAACGTTGAGTAACTTTTGTTAGGTACACATTCGTGATAACTGAAATTATTTATTTCACTTTCTGATTTTTAGTACTTATTCAGTGTATAGTTCAGCAGATTTGTAAAATATTTACTTTTTTTATAATTTCACAGTTTACCTGACCGACAATTGAACAACGTTATCAGGCCAATGACAATGTTAATTTTATATGCAGTGGAAGAATATATAATGAGCTGAGAAGTATAATTTAAGCGGGGTTTTTAAAAGTGCTCCGTTTATCGTGAACAGCCCATAAGCAGAGTTTGGAGCATACGGACATCTCTCTATACGCTGTCCACTGTAATGAAAACACTTTTAAAGCCCTAGTTACTTTTTCCTTTCAGCCATTTCTTATCATTTAACAACCTTTTTAAAAGAAATAATGCCATGTAAGTAATAAACACAGTGTGCTTATTCCACCTTACTCGTAAGTTCACGTCTGAAAGATAAAACAAATAATATTTATTGATTATTATTCCAAACGGGAGGGCATTCATAAGTTGTCACTTTATAATGAATAGGCTAATGTAATGTTTTTCCTCGGGAGGAAGTGGAGATGCTCACCTGTGTTCCCGCCACCGGAGATATTGACTATCGACTGGTCGTGCCCAGGGACGCAGTGAAAGAGGAGAGGGGGTGGAAAAGGGGAGGGTGACCATCAAGCCTACCCCCTGCCCTCCACCCCCTTGCTGTCGCCTGACATCAGCGAAGATCTCCTCCGCAGCGCAGCTGATCGTAAAGGAACTTCACGTCTCCTTCGCTGCCATGGCGCCGGCCGCGGTCCGATATATTCGCTTTCCTCTCGTCCTTTACTCCGCCTCGACGTCGAGCGCCCACCGGAGCGCAGGGCGATCGGTCGCGGTACGCAGTACACTGAGTATTGGACCCACACCGTTCAGCTGCATTACTCTGGACCTAGCCGATGTCCTCAAGCACTCGCTTTCGAGTATTTCCTATTTTCAGAAGCAAAAACAAATAAAAATAAAAATTGCTAATTTATTTTAGTCCATGCGTCATTCATTAACATCTAAAACAAAGATGTGTTAAATTATAAATATATATTATATATTATAATATTATAAAAATTATCTTGGATGTTATTTAACAGGGACAATAATAATTCAGAAGTGAACTTCAAAATACGAGGCATTTATGTCAGTTCATGGGAGTAATTTATTTTTGTCAAAATATCAAGATAGGAATAGAACTAATAATTAAAGCTCTATTCTTTTTACGACTGGTCGTCTGAAACTTCTTTGACATCTGCACTGACAACTATATAAACTAGCATTTGTTTTATTCTTGTGTTTGCTCAAGTCGTGCAAACGTGTAGAAACGGTAATGGATTACAGAACATGTTTAATGTTAATGAGAAAATTTGAAAAACCATGTTATTAATATTTTAAGGCAACTACAGTTTCACTAATATTGATTCAAGTTACAGAGGGAGTAACATTTTGTAACTTCTTTTTCGCCTCAATGGCCTTTGCTATAACGCATGTGCACATGACTCATATCAGTAGACAAAATTGACCCCTGCAAAAAAATCCATAGATAAATATCTGTATTTTATATTGCCTCCTGTCCTTTGGGTGTTACCGCCTTAGGCGTGTGTTAATAGAATTTTATTCATGGAAGAGAGGACGGCACGTAACTAGTCGATACGAAGCGCATCATTGGAGAAAATGATAAAGCCATGAGCGGTCGTAAAGCCATTGATATTTTGAACCAAGTTCCTCCCCCCTTCTTTATTTCAACCGGGTTATCAACTGTCCTCACGGGACTCAATGAAACCCCTAGCACAACTTACCTACAAAATTAGTAATGGCGATAATCCAAATCTGGCCTGCTATGTGAAGGTTAGCAGTGCTACACTCCTAAATGCGAACTAACTGGAATAATATTAATGTGTTATGTTGTTCTGGAATAGTAACATTTGTCTCGCGGCTTAAAAAAGTATTACAAATAAGGTAGTAGATGAAAACATTCGCAATAATTTAACATAGGGTACTTCAGGTCTTATTAACTATGACTTTCACACTCTTATCAAAAATATATTCTTATTTGAATACACTGTTAGTGTAAATCGCCAAAGACGTATGTATATTCTACTGGAAGTTGAACAAATACCGGATGTATAGAAATAAAATGTGCATTTCTTGGACGTAAATAACGCAGAAGCTATTAAAGACAATGATCTTTATCTGTACCTTGTACAGCGTGTGGGCAGTTGGGTCCCCTGTACCTGAGCCCATTGGGTATAAAAGAGTATAATTCAGAGAAACATTCAGTGTGCACAGCGCCCAGCAATAGTATTCTATTTCAGATCAGCCACAAAGCCACTTCAGGCATTGTACTTTGCCACTTCAGATATTAGGTAATCCAAGCTGTGCACACTAGCCAGTTCCATAATGTCTGCAACCAGACAATAATAATTACCACCACCGTGCTTAAGTTGGCTGCAGTTGAATGCAATCCAATCGAAGGAGATTACTCTCCTTCCAATCGCGGTGGGTGACCGTGGATACCACCTCACCTGTCAACAGCATCGTACAGAGTTGAATCTGCACGCTCCAATTTGATGGGGTCGAGGCCTATCCAACCTCTACGATAGTGCTTCGTAAACGAGTCCTCACACTAGGCGGACCAGACCAGCGTCCTTTCATAAGCGAGCATCAACATTACGAAACCGGAACTGGCGACACGCTGCTTTCATTCACCAAAGGGAACTCGAGTGACAAAAACCCATCACCATACCCAGCACTGTGTGTCGTGGGGTTTGGTGGGAAGGGTTGCCCTCTTTCCCCCCGGCTAGTGTGGCCGCACGCGCCGCCGTTGTAGCCCTCCAGGTAAATGCCCGCCGCCAGGCCTCCTCCCAGCGGGAGGTTCAACCAATGTCACCCAGAGTCCGACCCGCTATCTACATGGCCAAAGGCCGGGGCTTCTCACAGATCTCCTGGGTTCCCACGACTGTTCCGTGCAGACTGAGTTTTCACCCAGGAGAAACCCATACTCCGCCAGGACGCCATACACTCTCGAGATCTACCCAAAGGCCTCAGTTGGGGTTGTGCACTCGGCTCGCGGGTCATCACCGCAGGCGAAGAACATATGCAGCCTCTGGAAAGCTGCACATGACCACGCCGTGGCTGATCGCCAGTGCACTGGCGGGACCGCCAATAGCCCATTATCGTCCTCACTCCGTCAGCCACGGCGTTTCTAGCGTGTTTCCAGCCCTGACATTTCAAGGAGGTGTCTATGGGCTTGAGCAGAGCTAGGCTATATATTCGCATCGCTGCCTCATTTAAGGGACCATGTCTCGGCCCACTCAGTGGCACAGGGGCAAACCCTACCCAGGCAACAAAATTAATTGGAATGCCCCACCGGACCTCGTCAGCCGGAGTGAAGAGCCCTCCACCGGACGTAGTCAGCCGGAGTGAAGAGCCCTCCACCGGACGTCGTCAGCCGGAGTGAAGAGCCCTCCACCGGACGTCGTCAGCCGGAGTGAAGAGCCCTCCACCGGACGTCGTCAGCCGGAGTGAAGAGCCCTCCACCGGACGTCGTCAGCCGGAGTGAAGAGCCCTCCACCGGACGTCGTCAGCCGGAGTGAAGAGCCCTCCACCGGACGTCGTCAGCCGGAGTGAAGAGCCCTCCACCGGAACCCACAGTGACTTCAGACAAGTTTTTCTGTAATAGTTTTATTTTAATGTACAAGTTATGAAAATATTAATTTTGGACATCCGGTATTGCAGGCAGTTTAGAGGCTTAAATAAGTCATAAGATTATATAAATGTCTAATATTTAAATTTTATTTTCCGTACAGCAATGGTAATCGATGTAAGCTTGAACGAAATAAACCGAATTTGTATAAGTAAATTACCGGTGAAAACGTAAATGACATTCTGTCACAAAAAACATATAATATTTAATAACTAAAAGACATAAAATATTATCATGAGTTGTAAAAAATATTTACACGGTAAAACATTATAAATAGAATAATAAAGTTTAAAGCAGTCAACTGTGCCTAGAAAACTATTGAATGGCAGTGAGTAAGAGTAACTATATCGTCATCGCTTGATAGTTATGAAGAATGTTAAATTGATTAAATAAATAACGGGGCCCACTGTCTATAGGCGTGAATGTGCGCCTATTATCATTTACGCTAACTTGAGCCTAAAACCTTATATGCATTTTTACTGCATTCTATACACATTCAACAAAACCTTTACAGAGTATTGTACATAAAATCATAACAACAGTCGTGCCCTTCTGCATACGTACGCAGATAATAAAAGAGCGAAACAATGTATTTCAAGTAGCAAATATTTATTGATAAAGTTTTACGTAAAGTGTGTAAATATGCTTATATTGTAAAATTCATTCCCATAGTTTTTGTGAAAAATGTGCTGTTGTTGCAAGAACCATGAAAGCCGTAAGATGAAGTGGAATGTTACGACACGTCCACTTTCTATGTGATACACACGTCCAAATTTATCCGAGTGACAACCAGTTTATATCAAAAACACATACAGGAAAATTTTTGACTACTATGCGCAAAGTGTAAAAATGGGGAAAAAAATTTTTTCATTATAAAATAAAGGCTTTGGCCTTTTTAAATTTATAATTTTTATTATTTGGAACGATCTGTTTTATTCAAATGTGAACAAAAGACGGAAGGTTAGTAACCCGATAGAGCCGTGTGCCGGCTTCCACTCTGAAAGCTTAAATGTTCCGAAATAAACATGTATGAACGTAAAATATCCCTTAATTATGTCTCCTACTAATGACTTTTAAGCAGCTGTATCTACAAAGAAGGTACAGTGTCAGTCGCCAGAAAGATACAAGATGTCTAAAGCGAAACCATTTTTTGTAAAATTCCCATCATCGAATACTTAAACTCACAATCCCCTCAATCCATTATAAATGGTACTTTTAAAATCATCATATAATGTTACCAACTAGTTATATTAGTGAAGGAATACACTGCAGACCGATATCAAAGACTTTACATCCTTCCGGCAATGCCCGCAACGTCTTACACGAAACTTAATGGAAAATATTTGTAATTTACTGGTTAAAATTCTTCTCCACTTGATTCATTCCTGGGCGAGGCGAACGCGAGACGGGGAAGGGATTACTCCGAGGAAGAAATGTTGACGTCGCCTCGAAACAGCGAGACTCGGCGCGGGCGCACGCCCTTGAAGGAGAAGCATTGAGCCAGTCACCCCCTAGATGCCGTGGACAAAGCCTTCCCCTCCCCGCGGTGTTAGTCGTTCCTAGCCTTCGACGTCTGTCCGGTGGCCCGGAACTAACGACGCCGACTACCACACGGGCGCCTCTTCCTGCTCAGAGTCTCCGTTTGAACTCCTGAGAGAAACTCAAGACGTCTTCCAAGACGGCAGCTTCGTTGCTAGCTTTATAAAGTATATATGTTTTTACTTTGGACAGCGACGTGATATGGTATCGCTTTAATTCATAATATTCGCATGGCATATCAGCAATATAACAAGATTTGCGTTCTTTGAAAACAATGACAGTAAAATTTAAACACCACCTGTACCTCTCATAAAATTTAATGAGACCTGCTACTAGCTTACACTCACAGCAGTCGAAGTGTTAATTACTCAAATGGATATCATGACTTTAATATTAATATATTATGTAGGAAAGAATTTTTAATTGCAGAGGTACACAGAGACATAAATACGAGGTGTTTACTTTGCAGTGGGTTTATATCCATTCTTATATTATGTAAGCGATGCCTTAGAAACAGGCTTTGCGTCTGGTTGACTGCTGTCTGCCGCAAAAGGATTCTTATTGGCTGGTCCGCCGGTTGGCAGGTTGATTAGCAGTCGCTGATTGCCTATCGGCGTTCCAACGATCTGCTAGCTAGTTACGCCATTTTACTTGTGTGCGAGACTGGAGTTCGCGGAATACGCGTCTGTTTCGTCCCTGTATTGTTGAGTACTCTGTGATTCAATCGGGACTGTCAATTGGCTGATAGCTGACCAGTTATAAATGTATTCGTTACGCTAAACATTAATACTAATCTCTGGCACAACCAGACATGACCATTGCGAACAGAGGAACCAAAATAAATCTTGTTCATTCAGTAACGGATACAGAAAACTCATCACTTGCTTATCTTCAAAGAAGGTAGATGTGTATGGTCTATTCACGGTTAATTCCAACTTTTCTGAATACCTATTTAAGTTGCACTACCGGCATATTCCTTCGCTCCATACAAACAAAGCTTGGTCAAGTCTAAAAAATTACACCAAAGTGACTACACATAGCATTCTTGGAAATCAGTGCAATAATATTTGGCATAAGAACTATTTCCTACTAGGCTTTACCAACACACCTAATTGCTCACTGTTTGACCCATATTAATTTTAGACGCAATACTGCAATTATAAACAAAAATAAGTTAAATTTAAATTTACTAAAAATTATATATTTTAAAGTAAATAATATTATACAAGAAGTTTCTGATACAAGTATTGAGCCTACTTTCCTCCACATGGGCGCAATTAAACATATCCTACTAATATTTTAAATGTGAAAGTCTGTGTGTGTGTATGTTTGTTACCACTCAGCGGCATAACGACTGAAAGGATTTTGATTACATTTAGCATGCATGTACTATAGATCCTGGAATAGGACATAGCATACTTTTTATCTCGGAAAATTGTACGGTTCCTGTGGAATAACAACAAAACCTAATTATGCAACGGCTGGGAATATGACCGAAATATTTTTTTCCTTCTGGTGTCAGAGTTCATCAAGTCACCCAAGGACTTCTAAAATGGCTTAACGACAGCTATCAATCGATAAAAACCAGGACCGAAAATTTAACGTGCCCTCCGAAGCCTGGAAGCGCTCAGATGTTATGCCACTAAACGGTCACCACCCAAGTGTGTGCCGCTGGGAATGTTGCTTAATTTTGGTGATCGATTAAGATCCCTCAGTCAAGCTAAAAATGTAGTATCTAGGTACATTTATTTCTAAAGCTAAAACTTGATGAAACTCACGTTTTGATTGTAATACATCGAAGCTGGAAAGCGGAAATGTGGTAACTACGCGATACTTGTTTCGGTAATATTTAAATAATTTCTTTAAAGCTGAGTTGATAGGAACGACTTGACCTGTCTTTGAAAGCAATAAATTTAGAAATGAAACCAGAAACTTACGCAACCGTAGTTAGAAAATTAGAAATATACACATGCCTTACCCGAGACTTTGGACCAAGAACACCTCGTGCTATAAGCTAGAGTGCAATCCACTGCATTACAGAGGTTGAATTTGGAGCATCAACTTCGGGTTTAATCAGTATAATGTTTCGAATGATAGGATTTACTAACAGAAAATATTAAGAGAGTCCTTATTTTGAAAATAAGTGACAAAGCAATATAAATCATGTTAGTTCACATGACCTAACTTAGCGCTAATTGTGTGAAGAATTTTGGGGAAATCGATTATTTGGTCTCTGTGATAAGCCATACAAAACATAATTTTCTTATCTGATGCTATTGTACAAAATTTCTAGAAAAAAAGGCTCTATATACGATGCTTCTAATGTATACTCAGTACATACAAATTTTGGTTGGATTTGGATAAATTATTTAATGTACTGGTCAAACGTACCTAAATGATTTATGAAGCTGAAATTTTGAACATCTTTGTCTCACCCAGTTAAATAATGAAAGTTAACACAGCCTTCTGTAGCATTAATGGTGTGTACAATTTTGTACATATTTATTTGAAATGTTTTTTAATTGTTAGATTAGGTGGGAATCGTTTGATTGGTCCTCGAGACATGGTAAAAAAAAACCCTATAATTTTCATGTAGAGATCGTCTGGAGGACATATTCGTTATGTTGTTGCAATTTCGATAATATTATAGTGCCGGTATACAAAGTTAAGTTAAAATAGATTACATAGTTTCGTAAATATCGCCCAAAAAAACAAAAGGATTTTATAGCCGCCGTTCTGAAAGTAAGTATGTCCTGCTTTAAAAAATACACTTATTAGTATTGCCTTCACAGTACATTAATGACAAATTTTGTAAGAAATGTTTGATTGATTCCCGAGATATGAGATAAAATCATTATTTTTATAGGTAGGGCTATCTTACAAAATGGCACAGAGATGAGGCTCTGCATTGACAAATATTATGTTTGTAAAAGGATCTGCCAGCATACAAAATTTAGTTGGAATTAGTTTCATTAATAAAATATATTAATCTGAAATAAATTTATTTAGTCACCATTTTGAAACATACCAGTTTACACCACCTGCTACTCTACTATTTGTTTTGCCAAATTTGTAATGAATCTTTGAAATGTTTCCTTAGATATGATAAAAAAAACTCAATTTACTCGCATGGTGCTATATTACAAATTGGCAGACAAAAAATGCTGTATGTACATATATTTGAAAATTGTAATATCTACTGCCAGTATATAAAGTTAAGATGAAAATGATTACATAGTTTTGACGATATAGCATTCTAAGCTAAAATGGCTACATGGCCGTCATCTTTAAAATCAGTGTCTAATTTACTTAAAACATGTATCTTTACATGATCTGCATCAGTAGTACTTGTTTGCCGAATTTGGTAGGAATTGGTTAACTATTTACCGAGTTATTACATAATAAAGCTATTCGTATAGCGCTATCTACCAAAATGGCGGACAAAAGTGAGTAATTGTTGATATTTATGATACTTGTAATAGATACTTTCAGTTAAAAAAATTTGGTTGAAATTGCTTTAATTCTATGGCAGATACTCCAAACAAACTTAAAAAACATTTGAATGGCCACCAATTAGAAAATAGGTAAATAACCAAGGTAAATTACTTACGTTTACATGGACTGCCATAGTATTATTTACATGGCAAATCGGGTGGGAATCGGGTGAGAATTGGATGAGAAGTTTTAGAGGTACAATAATAAATATTCATTTTTACAAAGTATGTTATCTCACAAAATGACGTACAAACAAAAACATCCATCCATCTTAAAATTAAATGAATACACAAATCTCTGCCAGTGTACAAAATTATGATTAAACAGGTGGCATGGTTCCGGAGATAAGACATATAATACAAAAATTTTCAATGGCCGCCATTTTGAAAGTATGTACCCAGCGTGGTCTAAAATAATAAAAGTCAGGTGTTCTTGCAAAGAATTATGTATGCAGAAATTCGGTTGAAGCGTTCAAAAATTGAAAAGGAGGGACACACTCTTGCACAGGCACCAACAAACATTCACACACACACTAACACACTCTCCTAGGCACAGACACACAGACATTAACACACTCTCCTAGGCACAGACACACAGACATTAACACACTCTCCTAGGCACAGACACACAGACATTAACACACTCTCCTAGGCACAGACACACAGACATTAACACACTCTCCTAGGCACAGACACACAGACATTAACACACTCTCCTAGGCACAGACACACAGACATTAACACACTCTCCTAGGCACAGACACACAGACATTAACACACTCTCCTAGGCACAGACACACAGACATTAACACACTCTCCTAGGCACAGACACACAGACATTAACACACTCTCCTAGGCACAGACACACAGACATTAACACACTCTCCTAGGCACAGACACACAGACATTAACACACTCTCCTAGGCACAGACACACAGACAGTAACACACTCTCCTAGGCACAGACACACAGACATTAACACACTCTCCTAGGCACAGACACACAGACAGTAACACACTCTCCTAGGCACAGACACACAGACATTAACACACTCTCCTAGGCACAGACACACAGACAGTAACACACTCTCCTAGGCACAGACACACAGACATTAACACACTCTCCTAGGCACAGACACACAGACATTAACACACTCTCCTAGGCACAGACACACAGACATTAACACACTCTCCTAGGCACAGACACACAGACATTAACACACTCTCCTAGGCACAGACACACAGACATTAACACACTCTCCTAGGCACAGACACACAGACATTAACACACTCTCCTAGGCACAGACACACAGACATTAACACACTCTCCTAGGCACAGACACACAGACATTAACACACTCTCCTAGGCACAGACACACAGACATTAACACACTCTCCTAGGCACAGACACACAGACATTAACACACTCTCCTAGGCACAGACACACAGACAGTAACACACTCTCCTAGGCACAGACACACAGACATTAACACACTCTCCTAGGCACAGACACACAGACAGTAAATTGATCTCTTAAGTGTTGCTTAGCTTCGGAAAGGTGGCTAAAAACGCTTGTTATAGATGGCATACAAGGTAAAGAGCCAGACACGTATTAGATAGGGTGATTTCTCAAAGGTAAGAATTAAAAATTTTGAAGAAACCGCGAATAGACTATACCTATCCTATTAAAAGTACTAACCGTTTAACGACCACGCACGTTGGCAATTACTGTCATTCAAATGAAGTTCAGTGGCGTGGAGAGCTAAAGGGATTCTTTACATCGAGGTCTTGATATCCGATGAGTGTGAAGTGAGATGGGCGTGGAGTAGCGCCAGAATGCAAGGGCGGGGGAAACGGAATGTCCCTGAGAAGACCCAACAACCAGTTTCATCATCTGGTACGGCTGTTATTCAAGCCGCGCTAGGAGTGAGACGCCTTTGTTAACCAGTTCCCTCCTGAGTAAGTCTGTAATTTTTATTTCCACCATCCTTTGTTCACACAATACTGGGCACCTTCACTGAATAGTACAATATTCATTACTATAAGCTATTTACGGGAATGTGAACTCTTTTGAATGCCCTCTCATTAAAAAAAATTGTTAATAAATATAATTAATTTTAGCACTAGACTTTAACTTCTGAGTGCGGTGGAATATACACAATGTGTTCGTTACTTACATGGTCATATTTATTTAAAAATGAGGTTAAAGGATAAAAAATTACAAAAAGAGTAACTAGGGCCTCAGAAGTGGTCAGTTTAACGTCAACATCCAATAGCTGGAGGTTAGCCATTCGCGTGGTTACATAAGAATGTCCGATTTAAGTTACCAGGATTTGCAGTCAAACGTCTTTCATTCAAACCATTTTCTTTCCTGATGTTTTTATTTACCTGTGGCGATATTCTTGCCACACTTAAGATAAACCCGCATGAGTTTGGCCTTCAAAGATAGAAAAAATATATATATGAATACTTCAGCATGAGATACTGGAATTATTAGTGTACAAAGCGCGGCCAGCTTTAGTTATGTATGTTATATCTATGCAAGGTAATTACTGAGTACAGAGTATCGACGAGTTGGGTGCGAACCACGACATCGGTGCCTCGTGGTTCGTAATCCGCTACATTACGAAAGTGGAATGAACTCTTTAATTTATGCAGAAGAGTTACATCCTTAAACCAAACGTCGACTAAATATAAGGCAGGAAAAAAAAAAAACAAATAACTATACAGGAAAAAAAATACAGGTTGTATCTTAATTCGACCAACAATCTCCGGCTGCAGGTTAATCACGAAAAAATAAGTTTAAAACTTACAAACGACCTGTGGTCTAAAATGAATACCAAGGTTGGTAGACGTCTTTGAAGTTTGACCTGTGTCACTTGTTTATTGCAAATATTATAGATAATATTTAAGATTGAACTGATTGTCTGGATAATGTTTTACTGAACAAATATATTCAAACGCCACAACACCTGTCGCTGTCATCAAAACATTTCATATAAATAATCATAGTTACTACCCCTATATCATACTAACTTCCATGACGGGGTAGCATGTTTAGGATTTAAAATATTTATTATAAATCCACATGTCACAATGAACAAAAATGTCACATTTTATAAATACTATAATTCTCACCGTTTTCGAGTAATTCGTGTTTTACTTTCGAAATAATGTTTACCAATACCTGTCAGGTGGGGCACACGTTTGCTTATATTGAGTGGAAGATTCCAGAGAGGTGTACATTACATAGAAACTGTAATAAATTGTTTTTCCAATTACATCAAAGACGTGTACTTAATTTGTTTTAGACCATTGTAGGTAAATATGCTTTCTACTCTTTTTTTCGTTTTTAACATGCAACCGAAATTTAGATACCACCTGTTTAAACAAACAATGATATCGAAAAAAAATTCACAGCTAAGAGGACGCGAATTAGACAGTAAATAATACGAGAGCTGATTCAGAAGTCATCGCTGATATTGTTAATCTCCCGAAAATTATTCAACATTGACAATGTACACTGAAGAGCCAAAAATACTGGTATACCTGCCTAAAATTGTGTAGCACCCCCACCCCCCTCCCATTCCGCGCACGCAGAAGTGCCGCAAGAAGACGTGGCATGGACTCGACTAATGTCTGAAGGTATGCAGGAGGCAATTCACACCATAAATCCTGCAGAGCCCTCCACAAATCCAATCTGCGCCAATTTGAGAAAGGGTTACACGTCTGTCACGTTTAATGAGTCTCGTCAGTCGTCGTTTGTCCTGTTCTTTCACGATCTTTTTCCGGCCGCAGTGATGTCAAAGATGTTATGTTTTACCGGATTCCCGATATTGACAGTACGCACGTGAAATGGTCGTATGCGAACATCCAAATGTTACCGCTACCTCGGAGATGCTATGTCCCATCTCTCGTGCGCCAACTATAACACCACGTTCAAACTCACTTAAATCTTGATAACCTGCCATTGCAGCAGCAGTAACCGATCTAGCTGCCGACCGCATCGCGTTACTCCGATTGGTTCCATACCTCTGTTATTTGCATACGCACGCCTATACCAGTTTTCTTAGCTCTTCAGTGTAGTGTGTATAGTGGAATGTGTACAAGTACGTTCTAAAGGAGACACCACATGTGTTTTAGATGCTAGAGTGTCCGACAAGGAACAAAGAAAAATATATCTACTTGAAAGCCCCGTTTAATTAATATAGTCTCGCACTTTCTGTATACACACAATTTAACGCGTACGTATCGTACGTGTACGAGCTGTTTAACATCCTTCAAAGTAGTCTCCGAGGTTGTCCACGGTTCCTTCCCAGCGACGAGGACGAGGTAGACGGGAAATACTATCGGCTGCATGAGATCTGTCAATGTGCACTGCCTCTCGTCGAGATGCTGTGACGATGTCTTGTTTGTTGGCAAAGCGTTAACCACGCAATGGCTTCTTCACTTTGGGAATTAAATTATAGTCACACGGACTAAGGTTGGGTGAACAGGGAGGGTGTGGCAAGAATTCCAATCCCCAATGCCGTAAACAACGTGTAACACTGCCTGATCTGTGAGGTCTAGCGTTGGCATGTAAGACTGTAGCGTTGCCCAACCGTTCAGGACGTTTCCTTTGAACTGCACATCGAAGATGGTACCAAAGATATAACAGATAGTACTTTGCATTTGCAGTGCTGCCTTCATGAGCTGGATAACACACTAAAAAAAACTCGACTGTCATAAGCCAAAATGATCATGAACTTTGTGGGTGACGGGTTTCTTCGTACTTGTGTCTCCGTAGTAATCCAGGATGACACCATTCAATGTAAGATCGCTTCAATTAGGGTTCGTATGCTCGTGCCCATGTTTCATCATATGCAATGATGCGGTTCAGCATGCCATTACCTTCACGGTGAAAGCGTTCCAGATTTGTACCATATTTCTCATATCGGGTCCACCTCTCTACCTCAGTTAAGTGATGTGGCACCCACTTGGCACAAATCTTACCTACATTTAAGTAACGCCGTAGAATTCGGCGTACTGAAGACGCAGGGCTAATTCCACAACGGTCCAGCAAGTGTCATCCATTAGGCACTGATCGACCACAGCCACTCGTACGTCGTGGTCAGCTGACACAGCACGTCCACTGCGAGGTAGGTCGGCTGTTGACTCTCTTCCCTGTTTGAAGGCCTCTACCCACCTTGCCACTGTACGAGAGGGTATAGCACGGTTACATAAGTCTTCCCGTAGCTCTGCACGACATTCGCGAGCATTGCGGCCGCGGCGTACGCCTATCTTGATGTTCGCACGCTGTTCGACTTTGGTTACGTCCATTTCGCGCCGCTGTCATCCGACAACTGACATAGGGAACGTGCTCGCAGCTGGACGGATGCACTCATCCCATCTGACGGCAACAGCAGTTCAACGTTTGGTAGCACACATTGACGAACCGTGGACAACCTAGGAGACTACTTTGAATGATGTTACACAGCTTGTACACTTATGAAACGTACCCATTCAAATGAAGGTATACAAGTTTGTACGAGAATATATCCGTTAAACGGTGATTTCCAGCGGGCATATTTTTCTTTGTTCTTTGCCGCACATTCCTGCATCCATACCCCATGTGGTGTCACCTTTAAAACAAACTTGTCATACACTTTAACCGCTTCATAGTACATTTCCTGTGTTGGAACATTTCCGGGAGATAAACAATAATAACCATGACTTCTGAATCGGCCCTCGTATAATCATGAAATTTACATTTTCTGAATAAAACTTATCTTCTTTGCGATGAAAAAATCAGATAAATGGTGCACTGGTAACTAAAAACACATTAAATTCATGTTTAATTTTATACCTTGCGCATATTATGACACAAGTGTAATAAATAGCAATGTGAGGAATAATTATTTGAAAAACATGTGAATCTCGAATTAAACTGTGATGTAGTATGTTGAAAGACATATAACCAACACTCCAGTTTTTCTCTTGTGTAGCGAATATAAGATACGAACTTCGTTACCCACCAAATTGAAACATTGCTTTTTTAACGCACTTAGGATCTACACTGATTGTGACCAACGTTTCTGCAATATATTCGCTCTGTACCTAAGTGGTAATAAGTGTAGTTAAAAGTAGTAAATTGCTTCTTGAAACTGATTTTGAAAATTATTTACTGCAACCAGTATAATCATTCTCAGCTGTACAGTGGCAAATATGAATTTGTGTACTCGTAGGAAGGAATGTGTATTTACTTTTTAAGTAAGCAACTGTTGCATAACCCAAAAAATCACAAACATCGGGAAATAACTTTTAAATTGGCCAGTCATATATTTTGTTCTTAATGAGAATGACTTGTTATCTCAGGTGAATTTTTGGTAACAATTATCATATTTCTTCCTCGGATATTAAATTTTAAGGACCGCTCTCAAAATCGAATCACCGTAACAGCAAACGGGGAAGAGCAAGAAAGAAGAGGGAGTTTTTATTCATGACGTGTACGTTGCGAGAATCAGGGCTGACCAACATTCCATCTGTGTTTCGCTTCCAACGCTCATTCGCTCTTCGTCTCAAGCCAATGCTGAGTTCTTCCTTAAAGGAGCGTTGGAAGTTTTGCTGCTTGCTGTAATTTAATTCCACCGCTGATATAAATAAATTAAATTCCCTCATTGCGCAACCCGAAACGGAAACTCTTATTTGTGTATCTGCTTTTAAATTCGCTGTCTTCTTCGTTGTAAAAAAATTGAGTAACGAAGTTCAAACTTGATTAAAGTAAAATGAATGTGCTTACCATTTCTTTGCTTGGAATCGTAACTGACATTATAAATCAATGCGTGCTGGAAAGGAATGTTGAAATTTCTGTCACTTCTTTTGAAATATTATTGCAAACAATATAGCTCATTTCTTTAAGCTGCATAAAAGGAACATACTAAAAATTAACGGTTTCAAAATTAAACAAGAAAATAAAAAATGTGGCTTCTTATCGTGATAAGTCAGAGAGAAAGTCATATATCACAATCAAAACTTTAGATGGAAGCAAAAAGTAGATAATTTTAAAATGTATCCATAAATGGAAATATGATTCTCTTTTCGTTGAATTTGTTTAATGTGTATGTTTATTTCATTAGGAGAGTACGTTTCACAAAATAATTTACAATTTGTTATTACTTATCTGGTAACGAATATGCACTTCGTTAATTTCAAAGCAGAAAATATAGTTTGTAATTTTAAAATGAGTTCCGTAACATGATAAACGAATAAAAAATAGTTGTCTGAGGATTTATATTGTTTCCTTTTTTTTTATAGTAAAATCTATGTGTGATATAAAGAAGCCCTAAAAATTTCTCCATCATGATTTTTTTTATTTACATATAATTGTTTTCATTTACATAATTAACAAATTTATTAGTGACACTGTTTAAACAGGACTCCCAGACATTCACTCATCATTGCTACTCATATGACTACTTTCAACTCGATTAACTTTCGCTTAGCGGTAAACGTATTTGTACATTCCCATAGAAACAATGATCACCATGGACACTAATCACGATCATCGCAAACACAAGTGACATACTGTTCAACAACAACCGTATGAGCCAACTAATATCCCTATAACAATCACGTAATTCAAATGGATCTTAAAAACAATAACGCCAAACCGACAATATTACCAGACGCTTATATCCATCATACAAACTACGATAATACTGGCCTCACAATATTAGGTACTATATTATATATACCTGAGGAATTCACCATTAGATTAAACCAACCATTGCAGACATCATAAATAACTAATAATAAACAACATGTGTGCACTTAATGGAGGGTCAATACTCACCGAAACATAACTTTCGAGACACAGCCCAAAGGTGACCGTCCAACCTGAGGGATGAAGTTTATTAGTACACTAATATGGAGCAATGGCGGAATTCGGGGGCTGAGAAACGAAGGTTCCCCCAAGAAATTCCACCGGACTGGCATCATCCGCCACTTTTTCCACATGAATAAATCAGGGGTGACACGGCTGACAATCGAACCTGAATCACTGAAGTGGATCACCACAGTACTAAGTGCATGACCATTCTGGACCTTACAAATAAATGAAACCTCAACACCGACCATTCTGGTAATTTCGACCCTTCAGCCCACACCAGTCATTACGACCATTATTATCTACCCAGATTACAACAACCATACCCACTTCCCAAAAAAATGTCAATTTCTACTACAACTATCGCACAAACCAACCGACAATATCGACTGAACGATCGTAGTCAGTATCTAATCATCATTGAGCCAACCGGAACAAACCGATAAGTGTGGTGTTCAGTGCGGTGCTAAATTCAGTGCATATGGTGCTGATTGTGGTGCATGAGGTGCTGATTGTGGTGAGTAAGGTGCTGATTGTGGTGCTGATTGTGGGGCGTGTGGTGCTGATTGTGGTGTGTGGGTGGGTCGTAAGTTGAAATAAATTCCTTGTTTTTATATATACCGAATAAACACTTTTTGTAATAACTGTATTTGCACTTTACACTAAACGTGCCTAGCACCAGGCTGGGCATCCACCACATTTCGCCATTTGTCATTGAAAAAATGTTGGTATTTGTTTTCAACCAGGCAGCACTCGCAATCAGTATCGGATGAAGGAATCGAACATTACCTACGTTAAGGGACCATCCAAGCGTTTCCCTACAGTGATTTCGAGAAACCATGGAAAAAAGTTAAATCAGGATGTCTGGGCTGAGAACTGAACCTGGGTCCTCCCGAATGCGCGTACGGTCCTTTATCATGTCAGCTTCTGGTTATGTTTCATAGCAGCAGGAGCGTCACCCCACTGTCGTTGGGTCGTATATACATATGTATGCATTTCGCCTCGCAAACATTTATGTGGATTTCATTCCTGGTCACACTACCATCGAATTCTGCTACTGGGACATATGATACATACGGGTAAACAGAAAAATGCGACATGACGTGCTGGAAATTATCAAACATTCCTCGATTGCAAGAATAGAGCTAGCAGCTGGCTATCCGTTGCGGGTCTGGGATATGTGCCGTCGTTCAGAGCAACCAATAACAGCAAGTTATACTGTCATCTTGAAAATAAGTGACATATTTTTCTGGATGCACCAGTCTCTCACTATGGACTGCGTGGAAAAGCATTCGCCCACTTTGATGTTTTTTTAATCAGATTTCTCTCATGAGGTGTTTTCATAAGGTTGATAATTTCTGCTGGCATTGTATCAAGGCCCATTTTTAGCAACGACTTGTTTGAATGTTTGTTTTATTTCGTCAATAAGATTTTTTTTTTTGCTATACATAGCAGTACAAATATTTTGGACAAGTTATATTACAGTATACAAATTTTATACACTGGACATAGAAAACACACACATATACATAAATATGTCACATTGTACTTGCACACATCATATCTTATCTTAATAATGAGATTTATTTTTTTCCAACATGCTGTAGGGCAAAATTGTTTTAATGAAAAAGAAGAAAAATAGAACGAGAAAAACCGGAGCAAGCAATTTGTGCAATAAAATTTCATAGAATAATTTTTTAATTCTTTTTAGTTTATATTTTCTTCTACGTTATAAAATTCACATTCAATATAAAATTCCCCTTCGCGAAACCCGACGTCCTAGCAATTGTGCTTTCTTGACGTTTTTGTTTTTGTTCCATTCAATAAATTGTATTTCAGGTTACGAGACGCAGTATCGTGCTTTTAAATTATTAGACGTAATATCAGAAATATAAAATAAAATAGCATAAATATGTAGATCTCTAATACTTTTAATACAATTTTTTACAAACCCCTAACTTGTCCCAAAAATGTTGTTATGTTTGGAATATTATAATAATAGCACCAGATGATGTCTAGGAATAATTTGTTTCTGCTGATATTAACAAATCGACAGATGCAAAAGTTTATTTTGATCGCCAATGATTAATTATTTTTTTAATGTTAAGGAAATTTCCCTTTCAATAAATGTTATATTATAAGTTAATCCTGACAGTTCACTGTACGCTGTTTAATGCAAGCTCACCAAACTTTGACAGCTCCGCGGACACTCACCACTTGATAGTGCAGTGTACGGTAAGCATTGCTGGCAATATGGCGATCACAATGAGTCTATGAGCTGAAGAAAAATATTTTTTCCTCCAATTTTTGAAATTTAAGAATGATTACTTTTTTCCTTGCGAATAGAAATGTGTCTGGCAATGACTCGTGATGTCAAAGCACACGTGGTGGATAGAGAAACCAGATGTTTTTCCAAACCGATTCGCGTATTAGGCTTGCAAAACTGTGTGGCTGAAGTAGGATAGGCATCGTGTAATTTTCCACTAGCATGTTTATTGCTCATGGATACTGTAAAAAGCCTGAAGGGTGTTGTTTAAATTAACGGTAAAATGTCCTGTTCATATTACTCACATGCACACTGACAGACGGGAATGAACTCGAGTTTCCAATGTGTTGAAAATTGCACCCAGCCATAATTGGATATATTATTAGTGGATAGCTGAATATAGCGAAGAACTATAATGTTATAAAGAAGGTGCCGATTATAAACAGCAAGAGATGTGTAGATTTGTGGAATTTTTTAATTTTTTTAAATCGTGAAATTGACAGGTTGTTATAACAAACACGTGAAGAAATATAACTCAATCCTTATAACGTCGTAAGCTGACGATGAAACTTGGAAAAATACTTCTGTTTTGACTGGGAAGTGATTTCTTAGGTCGTAGGCGGGCATTCTTTTTAAGTCATTTGCCGTGGGAAATGGATGTTGAAGAGAAAAACTGATATAATTTTACTGGTAGTTTTCCGTCACCTGTGAAAAGGAATTCTGTGCTCTCTCACAATTTCTGGAGCTCGGTTTTTTTTAAATAGCATGACACTTTTTCTCTTTTTTTTGTATGATTGAGTCTCGCTTACGTACGAGGTCTTGAGAAGATTAATTCTTCATTCAGTGATGTACTGTACAAATGCGAATTTCCTTCATAATTGGGGGAAAAAAGAGTACGAGAGGTGTTATCACTTACGTCTTTTTATAGAGCCCATGCGATTTTTTTTTCAGTGTAATTTTATTAAATGAAAAAATATATATAATCTGTTTTAGTTTGGTCATCTGTGCATCTTGCCATTCTAGACTTGGAAATATATCTTTCTAGTTTATGTATGCCTATTTGACTACCGTAAACTAGTTGCGTGACATTTCATTTCTTAGGTAGCGTGCGTGAAGAAGTAAAGTTTACACCCTTTTGGAACAGAGCTAGTAGTTAGGCAAACGGGAATGAGTAAAGACTCGCCAAAGAAATCATTCCGACATTCATCTGGAGTGATGTTTAAAAAATCGGTTCTGTCGAATGATTCAAGAATCGAACCCGGGTACCCCTGAACATGGGTATCCCCTGGTGTTGACCTGTGTGTGCAGACATCAACTGTGTTTATTATCATATGAATTAAAATTGGCTTGTGTGAGAAATGAGACAAGCTGCGGGAGTGATAAGCCTCCCGCGGCCTCCTATCAGCTCTCTTGCTGCTGGCAGTGCGCTAGGGCAAAGTCCAATTCAACACCTGGTGCAGCGCGGCTGGACGTGTGCGCGAGATCAGATTACCACTGCACGTGTCTCTCGTTAACTTCTGTAATGAGACTCGTATCTACGTCTTTAAGCTCACACTTTTATCGTGATAGTTATTTTATTAGTCGATCAGTCTCACCTGCAAATTGGGATATCTCTGGCTCTGTGTGTGTGTGTGTGTTTGACGTATGACCGAGTGAAGAATAATTTTTGGTTTTGCTATTTTTCTTATTTTTACAGCATCACAGAGTATCTTTGGTTTCATCGGAATCAATAAAAAATTTCACATTTGATATTTTGAACAATAAAAAAGTGGGGTTCGAAAGGAATTAACATAACTCTGAAATCTCTTGGCCTCCGTAATGCACTGGCTGCAATATTGTCTAATTTTTTCTCACTTGTGAAGTCTTTCCCTATGTTTATCTACGCGGTTGAAGGGTAATGAATGGAAGCTGAATGCGCGTGTCTTTGCTGGAATTGATTTTGTGGTATAGATCTGCATGGTAGACTGGCGTCACGGGAATAAAAGAGTGTTTTAGTTGTTATATTTATTAAAGAGTGAATACTACTGTCATCTGCTGGAATAGGGGCCACAAACATTTATATACACATGTTGGCATTTCACTTTTAATTCTTCTAAAGTCACGTTGCAGTGTGTTTCTGACTCAGGATAGGGAGGGTGGGGGAATTTTTTTTAGGGCGTATCAGCCATATCACTTAATGGAGAGAGCGAACGCGAATGTATGAAACTACAGATTTTTTTTTTTGCTGAATGTAACAGTTTTTTATGATTTTGTACTTGAGATTGGTGTACCTTTACACTAGCGTCTCTTAAAGGTATATAAAATTTTCCCCGCAAATCTTGCCATAAGTTCGCTACAAATATCGTCGCACATGGAGTAACTATATGGATATTTTTCCACGCTGCCTACATTTCCTAACCTACCGATTTTAAAATTGGGAGGAAATATTTTACGTACTTTGCAGGAATGCTCCTTGTTGCCATTCGGTAGAGGCCAATAGCAGAGAGCATAATCGAGAAATTTACACCACCTATGTTTTGAAAATAGAATGCAGTATGGAGAGCGCCAACAGTACCACCTACACTTTAAAAATATAAACAAATATGGCTTCCACTTGGTGGCTAAATCGACAGCTCGCCTGGTGGCTATATAGGTTAATAACACACTAACGCCACCTATGTGATGTTAAAATAAACAAATGAAATCCAAGATGGCCTCCTCCAGCAATGTATAAACAAATGACAAACGAAAAAACCAAGACGGTTGTGTACGACGGAATGAGCAAAGGCAGGGGGTTATTTGAAGTGGGCGGAGAAGGGAAATTCGAACGAATGTGAGTAATTGGGCAATTAAATATATTGGAAGGGGAAGTGGAGGGGGAACAGTAATTTGCTGGACGTGGTTATGGAGGGAACCTCTGGAAATGTAAGTTTTAAAGAAAAACATTTTTACAATAATTTTAAAATATATTTTTAAATAAAATTTTAATCATTATTTATAATTAATTTTTATAAATTTTTATAAAAAAAATGGTTGTAATGTTTAGAATTCAAAGGTCAAAGGTCACAAGGGTAATGGTCAATTTACTCAACATCCAACATGGTGGACAATATGGCCGCTGGGCGAACGGAATGACAGAGCATGAAAAGCTCCTACGCAAAGCTCCTCCACGCCCTTGTCCCCAAACGCGGATAATTATTCTACTGACCGTATTCACCAAACCTACCATAAACAATTAGAAAACCATTCTGACCATAATAACATGTCATTTGTACCGATTATATCGAACTTACTTATGTACCAACCATATCAACTGTACCAAACTAAAGAACTAAACTCACAATGACATCTATGCCGACAATTTGCCGACTTTCTGCCTGCCGTTTATGTAAGCCGAAAGCGTACAGACTCCGCACTGAAAACATAATGACCAAATACAAACAATATGCTGGCTGCCTATAGAAAACTTACCGACCACCCATCGACAATTTATTCACCATCTACCGAATAAGTACTCATAATGTATCAGTCATAAACCTATAATAGAATATGATCATGTAGACATAAGCCAAAAAATAAATATATTTCAGTTGGAATTCTTATTGTCAGACATGTATGCCAATACGCATAGTACACCCATGCAGAAGACACTGCAATCGACTACTGAAAAGATCTTACTACAATAAGTATCTCATTTAAAGACTCGAGTACCACAGAAGAGAGAAAATAAACATTTTGCTCCAATATTAATTTAAATTTTTAAGTAATCGTTGATGCAAGAGCAATGTGATTATATTTGTATATTTCATAAAGTTCAGACGCTCCAAATCAATCACAATCATTGGTAAAATGATTTAGTTTGTGTTCTTGTTGCCAAATCACATCTTAAGTCTACTGGTCGTTGCAAGTTCATTGCAAACACCTGTAAGGGTATAAAAAAAATCACCATCAGCGTCATCTTCAACATCCTCATTACACATTGCCATTATCACTGTCATTATCTGCCGGTTCCAAACACATTACCCTTATAACTGTCTATATCTGCCCGTTCTAAAAACATTGACCTTATCACGGTCATTATCTACCCGTTCCAAACACATTGCCCTCATCACTGCCATTACCTGCCCGTTCTAAACACATTGCCCTTATCAGTGTCATTACCTGCCTATTCCAAACACATTGCCCTTATCACTCTCATAAACTGCTCGTTCCAAACATGTTGCCCTTATCACTGTCATTACCTGCCCATTCCAAACACGTTGCCCTTAACACGGTCATTATCGGCCCGTTCCAAATACATTGCCCTTATCACTGACATTACCTGCCCATTCCAAACACATTGCCCTTATCACTCTCATAACCTGCCTGTTCCAAACACGTTGCCATTATCACTGTCATTACCTGCCCATTCCAAACACATTGCCCTTATCACTTTCATTACCTGCCCATTCCAAACACATTGTCCTTATCACTGTAATTACCTTCCTATTCCAAACACATTGCCCTTATCACTGCCATTATCTGCTCATTCCAAACAAATTACCCTTATCACTCTCATTACCTGCCCATTCCAAACACATGAAATTACCATTTTACTTCTGTTATTATTGTCATCGTTCTTCACAACTACTTGTGCTACATTATTATTAAATAATATGACAAACTATAAAATACAGACAAATGTATATTTGCATTTAACGACTGTACAGGACACTGTATGCCACTATCCCACCTATATACCCTTAGCTAGCAATGCCTGTGTCCTGTCGTCGTCTGCTTTCTTAGTATGTAATGGATCCCCGTATTTCTCTGTAGATCTTTTAATCAGATGTAGTATTTTTGACGTGGTTGTAAGTTGTTCAGATATTTCCACATATATATATTTTGATACCACCGTATACTTGTCTTCGGTAAGCAAAGGGACCCACTCTTACAGAACTTGACGCGTGTATTCCAGTCACTAATTATAGCAAACTGCCCACAGCACTGTTCTCAATAAAAGATCACTCGGCTGAGATTTCATTACTAACTATTTTTTACCTCATTCACATGGTATTGTGATTTAAGATGATGTATTATCTCAGTATTTCCTCTGTCGACATTGTGATGTGGGACTTTACTCCGTAGGAGCTATATTCAGTGAGGCCACATACATACATCTCACTTTGATACAAGGAGAGGGATCTTAGAAAATATTTGTTAACTTATCAATGTGCAAAATTGTATTAAATGTATCGGTATGAAAGAATACAATTGCCATGATCTATCAGGAAGTCCGTAATTCGTTTTATAAGACTTTCATATAAGCGATCCATCAATCCTCCAAGATGTATTCTGTTATCGAAATTTATAAAATATGGAACCCAAACATCACAGCGCTAGTAAATATTTGCGTGCCAATCAGCCTCTTCTTCAACAAATGTCAAGGATATTTATGTTATTCTTACCGTTGCAAGTCTCTCATTCAGCTACTAGGGAAATGTCTTACTTCCAATATTTTTCAGGCCAATAATACATTATAAAATATTTTGAAGTATGTCTATTGCAGAAATAACAGCCAATCCTGTGCAACAACTAAAAAGTTGCCGTAATTAATGTTAGGCTTAATGGGTTCATTAAATGATTTTCCCAATAAGAATAATAAATTTTTCATTAAGTTTTATGTGTGTTTGAGTGCTAACAACATTTAGTTCTTGAAGAATCTTGCACAGCAGCAAATAACGAAAAAAATGTAATTTTATTGAATGCTATTTCACATTCGTTTCAGCCGAAAACATGGTGGTACTTGGATAATAAATCTTGTTATGTTGATTCACTTCAGTAATGATAAAATATTGTACACACTATGTACTGTATGAAGTTATAACTTATAGTTTAGCTGTGCTTGTTATTACAGTCATCATATACAAAGAAGCATTAATTCTTCGTGCGGAAGAACATTGCGAATGTGAAAACATAGTAGGCTGTGACCGAGTAAACAGCTCACCCCGTTGAAAAATATTACTTATCTTACAAAATACAGACAAGTAAATTAAGTCTAGAATCATACACTCTCTCATACTTTGGTATGCAGTTAGAATAAAGTCAACTAAAAAGAACATAAGAGCAATCAAGATGGTACAGAGGAAGATCAGAAATTTGTTATACATTATGAAATATTGGAAAATATTGAAAAGGCGACACTAATGTTAAATTTTTCGGTATAAAATCTGTGTACACGTTTAGTAAACCCCCAAGACTACTTCGTGTGATTCGTTTCCTAGAAAGTATGTTATTTCAGTTAGGGAAAGACACAACAGAGCACCCGATACTCCTATCACGTGGGACTTTCTAGCTTCAGAATCGTGTTGTGTTGGATATAGCACAGGAAGTTGCCCATAGACGGGGCATACATACATGGCGGACAGATCCCGTACCAGCCGGGAGGAAGAACCGTATGAATGTCAGACAATTACGAACTGAGCCAGTAGATTTCAGGTCCACCCTATAGTGCCATGCAGTAGCTTCACTGGAGTGTAGAATCACTTCCACAATCATTTCCAGGCTCCTGACAAAGGCGAAGTACGACCGCGATCGTTAGGTGATCTGTCATAAAAGGGTTTCAGTGTTCATCATTTTGAATCGGAATTTTCGCCACAGCTTGCATTGCAGAGTTGGCGTTTTATTTGAGGCATCAGAGAGTCATATGACATTGCTTTGCGCGCGTAACACAATGTGTATTTTTTAAATACTGTTTGTAGTATCGTTTCTGTACTCGTCCGTAGTAAAATTCGCTCATTTCTTACCGGCAGACACTATTCAACAGTTAATAAAGCAAGTGAAGCTGTATAACATTAGTAATGCTTCAGAAGCTTTTATTCGTTCTCCGTCATCCGAAAAATAAAGTTAAATATTTTATAACGTAACTTAGGGCAAATAATTTATGCCAGCACATACTGCAGTGTAGTTTATTTATTTATTTTAAGGGGCTATGGTCTCTAATAGAAAAAGTAGTTGGAAAATTTTTTTTTGGCAGCATGTGATGTATTTCTAAGAAAGTTTCTGTTCTGTCTTTTTTTTAATACGATGGATTTTCATGACCTGATATCCTTTCCTTTCAAATAAGTTAAAAATGTATATGTTACGCTGTAGTTGGTAACACAACTGTTGGTAATCGGTACATATTTTTAAGTTGGTCCAACAGAGAGTAACTAACATTATCCCAACAATATAAATCATTATTTTGTCATGGCATGAAACAATCGCGTATGTTATCTTGAGGGCTATACTTTTTTAACCCAACAAACCATGGATTATTTAAAATTATCTACGTTGGTCATGCGTCGGTTACTTGTTGGAAAACATACTGTCGGCATTTGGTGCATAAGTCGTAATGTCCCGGACTTAAGTATCTGAACAACATTTCCAGCCAGTGATATAAGTTCGTACTTGGAATGACAATTCTCCTGATATTTTGTCACACTGGCAAATGACTTCGTATAAAAGGACAACTACCAATGACCACAGAGATTGTGTTCAGCTGTTTACACATATGTGAAGTTTATCGTGTCGTTAAAGAACTACGCAAATTTAGATTGTTTAGACATAAATTCACTTGGACAAGGAGTCAATTTATCCAGTATGGTTGCGGTAGGTCTTTAAAGTCAAAATCATTATCCAGTGTAAATAATTATTATCATAATTGTTTTATAAATATTTTTAAAAGGATTATCATGTGATGAGAATTTGCTCGTATGAACGCGGCAATTGGGTTACACTAAGGATGCAAAGTACAGTCCCATATTCGCTCAAAGGCTAAAGTCGAACGTCATGTGTGCACTGACGTCATTTTCCTGTGCCAAACACGGCCCGATAATTATTAACGAGAGGTTGAGCCGAGTATTTTTTAACCCCCCCGTGTCGGAGGACCGTTAGGCTTCCGTCAGGATGCGAGTGGTAGAGCCGACATGCATAAATAAAACTTCAGCCGCTACGAAAGCTCTGGAGAGATGGCCGGTTGACGATGGAGAG
>NQII01002488.1:175903-186034 GCA_002778355.1 Clitarchus hookeri | reverse complement strand
ACACGGAGTCCTCATTCGCGAAAGGACTAGCGGTAACGAAGGAGAATGGCGCAAGTTCTCGCGTGAATCTGAAGAGCATTATAAAGAACGTTAACGGCGTTAACCACGGTGCTGAGCAACGATGCCATCTCGCAGATCGGTAGTAAATAATTTGCGGGTTTGAATCTCGGCGTTTTTAACGGTCGTGGCCGGCTCGCACTTTACTGCCCACTTAACAAGACAACTTTCAACAAAAAACCACGTTCCTTTCCGTAATGGCATTTTGTTTGACGAACAGCGAATGCCGCGTTTGCAGTAGTTTTGGTGGCGAACAGCGAATGCCGCGTTTGCAGTAGTTTTGGTGGCGAACAGCGTAAATCTGTGTTTGTTGTGCTTGTTCAAAATTTATTCAAGGCCTATGGGTATTGAACACAAGTTGCTTTATATTTATCAACAAATGCGTTTATGGCTTTCTATATTAGTAGCCCGTTAATGTAGGCATCAGTCTTACAGAGACGCTTATGCTATAATTTCCTTTCCCGCGGTCGACAAACATTTTATTGAATTAATATATTTTATACGTGTAGGGCACTAAGATCTAGGTACACTTTAAATTGTATCGCACATACCGGTAAAAGCCTTAAGTGTACGTATTTAGGAAGCGCGCCAATGTAGAAAGTGGATTCATATTCATTGAAGATGATGGAAGTAATAACTCGTGTATGAGCAGCAATAAACTTTACGTACATCTGAAAATGTTAAAGTCCAGAAGAACACAAAGTGTGTAGAATGTAAAAACTAAGAAGGAATCTCAGATGTTCTCAGTTTACTTTGAACAAAGTATACTTACCGTTATGCTAATAAAGAGTATAACGAAAACTAAGCCTAGTATTGGTTTAACCAGCTGAGACAAAAATGCCAAATTGTAAAATGGTAGTCCTAAATATTTGATTAAAATTCCATGCATAAGTACGTAATAACTGGACACTAAGTGAATGTTTCATCTAACCTTTTCATGTAAACAAAGAGATAATTTTTTTTTTTAATTTTTAAATATGAAACCTAAATGCCTATAGTTTTTTCGCATTTTGCCTTGAAAGAAACATTAAAAGTTGTCATAAAGCTTAAGAAGATTTCATATTATAAGGTGGAAAACTGACTTGTATATGTGACGGAAAATAATAATGAAGAACCTAAGGAGAATACGTGCGTTACAGAAATCGACGACAGGACCACACTAGGTTCAGCTAGAAGAAACTCTTATGCTAAATTGCAATGTTATGTTTCTTATCTCTAAAATAATGTGCTTGTGTATCTTTATGTAGGATGCAGTTCCTAAGCAGCTTAATTTTTAAACTATTTAAAGCACCAGTGCTACTGGAACAAGCGAAAGGGATAAACTGAAAAAGGAGATAAGTGTGTTATTAGTGAAACAGCACTATTTAGCGCAACTTATTCGAAAGCGTAGTGTTACCCAAACAAAAAATAATATCGTCATTAACTTTAAACCATATTATCTTCGTACTATCAGCACAATATTGAGAGACATTATTTTGTAACGAAAGAGTGCGTTATATGTAAAAAAAAGGGACATATAACTCTTCTACTTCGTAGTAAACATTGAGCCATTACAGAACTATCGCACTCTCTTGTGCATCCATCGTTTAAATCAAATTTCATTCTCCCTATAAAATAGGGCACCGTTAAATGCAAAAGAAAAATTAATAACTCTATAAATTATTAATTTCATTCAAATAAAGAACGAAGGATGATTTGGACGCGGAAAGGGCGCAGGATAAATGTTTTGGCCTGAAATTAATTTAGTTTTTTCGTTAAAAACTCTTATAAAAGAAGTGACCGATTTGCTGAGCGAAAATCGTCCTAAATAAATTCTTAGTCTTTTGACTCTACAACCTAAGGCAAACGACTATTAGAACAAGCGATTTTAAAATCAAATGACGCTAACCAAGCATACTATGAAGTATGGTACTCTTGTTGTTATTTTCTGCTTTTAACAGCGTGCGAGAAAAAAAGTTAACACAAAACGTAAATCTGAATACCACAAAAAATATTTCGAGTTTATAAAAATCCAAATCCGGGCAGAAATTGAATTCTGAATACATTCTTTTTGATTCTTGAATAATGTTTTTGTGTTACATAATCACGAAGAACTTCTTTAGCTCCTGAGTCTTAGTAACTCGACAAAACGAATGCATATTGTCTGGTTGGGAGCTTTTTTTGGATAATGTGACATTAATAAGTGGCGTTTGTTTAGCAGATAACTAATTATGATTATAAATTAATATTTAAATAATAATTTGTGAAGCAATCACCCATAAAGCTGGCATACCAAGTAACACTGCCATATCGTAATACACCGACACAAATCACGCTTATTAAGTAAAATGTTTGCACTTTCAGGTCCTTTAAACAAAATATTTATGATTTATTGGATGTTTGGGTAATGATACTAGTAATTTACTTAATACGACCTCAAAATTTTATTATACTTCTCGGAAGTTAATCACTTATTCATGGATGACCTACGGACAGAGAGTAATAGCCAATTGTATAAGATAATATTTTCGAATCAACTAGGCCATGAAACGTGCAGGTGTTGAGAGTTTAATGCCACGGCATTTATCCGAAGGAAATTAATTAATTTTAAATATCTCACTAGATTAAAATTGTCATTTCCGAAATTTGTTACATTGATTTGAATTTGAACTTCAAGTAAATATTATAAATATGGCTTGAAATTAATACGTTAGGTTGGAATCTCCATGCAAGAACTAACTACACCATTCGGTTTGTTATGTGGACGCTGATAAATTTCATCTTATTTATTAGTAAGAAAATACTATGGTGTTTTAGAAAAGGTGAAAAATTTATTGCAGAACCAAAGTTTTCGATGTGACGTATTTTTCTAATTCAACTTCCTTATAAGTTTAGGAAATCATTTTAGTGTTGAAAGCCATAGGAAAAACAAAAAGTTACTGAGATAATTAATAAGCCTACTTTCCTCCAGACTGGTGCAATTAATTTATAAATAAGTTCATAAAAGCTGAATTCGTAGGTATAACTTGACTTATCTTTGAAAGTAATAACATAAGAAATGAAACCAGAAACGTATGCAACATTAGTGAGGCGCTTATCCGTGTGTTGAACCCAGAAAACCGCGTACAATAAGCTATCGCGTAATACACTGCCTCACGGATTTAATCGGTCTTGTGTTTCGAATTAGAAGGTTTACTAAATGTTATATATAGGGCCGTCATTTAAAAAAAAATTAGTTACTGATTCACTTAAAACATGTAAGTTTACATGGCGTGCCGTAGCGCTATTTGTGTGAATAATTTTGTGGAAGTCAGTGGTTTGGTTCCTAAGAAATGCGATAAAAAAATTTATTTTCTCATTTAATACAATTGTACACAATTTCCAAAAAAAGAGTATCTATATAGGATGTTTCTAATGTATAATATCTAACAACAATATTTTTTTGAATGTGGTTCAATAGTTCTATATGTCTGACAAACTTAACAAAATTATTTATGATGCCGCCATTTTGAATTTCGTTGCCTGAACCATTTAAATTATGATAGTCTACATCAACTTCTATAGCATTTATTTTGTTCACAATTTGTTAAAATTTAGTTAAAATGTTCTAGTATATCATTTGGTAGAAATCGGTTAATTGGTCCTCGAGATATGGCTTAAAAACATCCATAATTTTCAAATAGCGATCTTCATAATTGTAGGACAAAAAGTAATTTAGTACTACATTCCATCATTGTATACAGCCGATAAACTAATATCGGTTAAAATAGATTACATAAATTCGTAGATATAGAACACGAAACTAAATTTAATTTATGGCAGCCATTCTGAAAATATCTCTCACATACTAAAAAATACATTTATTAATATGACCTACCACAGTACAACATTTGTGCCAAATTTTGTAAGAAAGTTTTGATTGTTCCCGGAGATATGCGTTAAAAAATTTATTTTTATTGGTGAGGTTAGCATACATAATGGCAGAGAAGGGGGGCTGTGCATATAAATATTAGATGGTGGTAATAAGCACTGGAAGCAAACAAACATAGGTTGGAATTTGTTTCGTTTATAAAATATTCTAACCTTAAAAAATAAGTGCCTGGCGTAATTAAAACGTACCAGTTTACACCACCTACTGCAGTCCTATTTCTTCGCCACATTTGGTATGAATCTGTCAATTAGTTCCCAAGATATGAAAAGAAAATTTATTTATTCGCCATAGTGCTCTCTTACAAAATGGATTAGGAAATATGCTCCCGGTGGAAACTGTTGTTAGATATAATTTCTACTACCAAATTACAAAGTCATATTGGAATTGATTACATTATTTCGGCGAAATAGCATTCGAAGCTTAAATTACTATATGACCACCATTTTGGAAATAAGTGTCTGGCATGATTAAAAACATATCACTTAACATAATTTGCATCAGTGCTACTTCTTTGCTAAGGTCGGTAGAACTTTTCCCGAGATATGACAGAATAACTTTATACATTCGTAAGGCGGTAGCTTTCAAAATGGCCAACACAAGTTGTTATGTGTTAGTACATATAATGCTTCTAACATACACTTCCAGTGTACAACATTTAATTGAAATTGTTTTTATGTTATGGCAGATATACTTAATAAACCTTAAAAAAATATGTAAGTCCTCCATTTTGAAAGTAAGTGCTTGATCAATTTCAATAACTTACGTTTACTTGGCCCATTATAGTATTACCTATCTGCCAAGTTGTGTGAGAATTGATTTAATAAATTTCGAGTTAAAATGAAAAATTTTTTTTCATAATTTGGTGCTATTTTCAAAATTGCCAACCAACAATAATATCCATCTCAAAATTAAATGCATTTAAAAAGTTCTGCCAGCATAAAAAATTTGGTTTAAATAGGTTGAATGGTTCCTTAGATATGACATATCACCACTAATGTTAAAATAGCCTCCAACTTGAAAGTAAGATTCCTGCTCCAGACACACAATTCCGATGACGTGAAGATATGTGTGTGTTTTAACAATAACGGTGAGTCTGAGGCAGTAGTAACAAGAGGGCCCTTTACGTAAATTATATCGCACATCTCAGTAAACAAGCATCAAATGTTCATACTCGTTTCGGTATGAAAGTTAAATGCAATACGAAGGTGACCACCCCTGTTATTTTTATTTCGAAGGGCGGTATCAATGAGGGTTAGCTCTTGCGTTGAAGATCCTGATAACATACAACAACGTTCGGGGACATGTAATTTCATTTTACTTCCTTGCCAATATTTTGCAAAAATATACTTTAATATCCAGATTTTTAAGGGCTCGTACCTCCCTCAATATTCGGTTTAGGTATAACGTATCTTATTTAATTTTTTTTCATAAACAATTATCTCCCGAATTTTTTTGGCCTAATTTTGAATCATTATATATATATATATATATGTTTATATATATATATATATATATATAAACATATATATATACAAATATATATTTATATTTGCTGTTTGTAAACTCACACGAAATGTTTCGGGAAGTGATTTCTTATGGAAAATGTGTTAGACATATGCAATGCGACTTAAAGCCTAGTTCATTTTCTAAGAGATTGCACTTGAAAATCGAATTTAGAAATTTTATTTATGCAAAATTGTAGAAAAAAATTAAAATTAAAATATTATACTCTGGATAAAATTTGGTGTTATCGAGATGTTCACCATACAGACAAATTCGTGTTAATACTTTCCGCCACAATTAAATTTAATAGAGTTCCCAACCATCTTATTGCATACAATATTTTATCCTTCGAGTTTTATGTAATTTTACATGAACAATTTATTGTCATTCTTCTTTTTTTTTGTGTGTGTAACTTGATAAGGCACGTTATGTAATTTTTTAGTATTATCCCTAAAATCGCAAATTACTAAGTGATTCTGTTCAAAATACACTAATGTATGCTTACAAGAGACAATATAGGTTTCATATTACATGTATTAATATATGTGGGAAATATTGCAATCTTAGTTTATTTTAATTAGTTTAAGTATATCAACACCAATATGAGATTGTATAAGTACAGCATGTAAGCTGAAGATATGCAACCGTAAATATGTAAGTTTTTAACAACAAATTAAGTAAAATCACGAAAAAAAAATGTAAATTTACACATAAATATTTAGGGTAAATTGACATTACTAATTTGTGCAAAACGGTAAGGTAAGTAAGGCTGTAAAACCACAATATTGTACCGTTTTCCTGAAAAATGCTAACATGTAGTACACATTTAAACTCTTGTATTAAAATGGGTAGAAACAAAATATTGAGTCTGTTAAAACACCGATTATCCTGTGTTGTTTATGCCAAAAAAATGTGCATTCATTTTAAAGAAGATATATGAATTAATATACACCCGGCGTGCGAAATATTATTAAATAATAGTTACCTCTAAGTCGTTGAAATATTCATGTTCTTCAACAACACAATGTTTAGAAATAAGTTATATTTTAAGGTTTTATTGTGCCAATGTTATTTTTCAGAGAGTTTTATAAACACTTTTATGAAAATATTGTATTTCCTTTAAAAGAGCTATGAATTAAGTTTTAAAATAATTTTTACATTCGTTTCTGGCATTAGAGAAGTCGAACATTTAGTATTATTGCCTGAAATTACATGTTAAATTATTTCCATCCTGTTGCATTTGAAACGTTAAAAAATGCCAAATGCAAAAACCAAAATATATAAATGAAGTGGAACAAGGTCTCAGTAACAGATGTCCCACGACAGTTCCATTAACAATAATAACTCCAGATTCTCGCTTGTATTGTATGTGGAAGTAAGTTTCATTACTGACATAATAGCTTTAATTTTAAATATTTATCCTGCAGAATTTTAATAGGCCCCCAAACGCCACTTTCTTTTATTTTATGTCTGCGGGATACTTCAGTCATCTTGAGTTTATGGAGCCTGCGTCTATATTACTTGCATATTCCCGCGAAAAAAAAATGTTTTGGGGAAAAAACTTGTTTAGTAAACTCCAGAAATAATTACCCTAATAGCAACGTTGGGTTGGGCCAAAGTTTGCCCAAAGTTTTGCTCAACCATTGGTCCAACGTTGGCATATTAGGTTGGCCCACAGCCGAAATACCACGCTGGCCTACGTGAATCCCACATGGTTTTGGTTGCCAACTTAAATACAACATTTGTCCAAGATATGGTTATGGTTCAGTGCACACTTTTATGTGTAGTGTGTTTTTCTTTCAGAAAGGCATTCAGGCATCTTTCATCGCCCAAAAATTTACTAACACGTTTAATAAATTTTGGCAATGCGTTGGCAAAAATGTCTGACCTCATACATAAGCCTAACCAATAAGTATACTTCTACCAATAATTATTACCAGTGTTTTATTAAATAAAGTTCACCTAATAATTTAATATATAAGAAAAAGATTTATGTGTTCAAAATTTATATATTTTCCTTCAGATTAATGTCAGGAAATATACGTAGAGTAGGTTGGGTTCAAACTCATGTCTGCTAAGTTTGCAGCCTGCTACGTTATCCACTACATTACACTGACTTCCTGTGTCTTTAAAAGCAATAATCCCTTACCATGTGATTGCGTTTCAGTCCACTGTATTATATTATTTAATTTATTAACGTCAGAATTTACTGCTTTGAAATTTAATTTAAATATCGCCACATGTGAAATAAATAAATGTTATTAAAAGTTATGCCATTAATACTTTATAACATCGCACATATAAATTTATTTTAAAATCTTGTGTAAGTCAGTGCTCGCAATGTTAAAAAAAAATATGAGCAATATTTAAGGACAATATTCACTCATGATAACACGAAGGATGAACCAAAACTGGCATGCTTTATGACATGCCAGTTATCATAATCATTCTATTATTCCAACATGACATACATCCCGCCATGCATATTACCGTGCTACCTAAACTAAAACTGATACAATAAAATTTAATGCCGCTATTAATTCTCTGAAATTCAAACATTAGATGTTGTTAAGCTGAAAAGAATGATAAATCAACGTTAAATTTATATTTGTATTCCAAAACATTTACCGAATATGAAGATTCCGGCACAACAAATTACCAACCTTACCAACAAAACGCCAGCAGTTAGATGCGTTGCCAAATATACGAATACCTACCAGTAACACAAAATATTTTACAACTTAAAACCAATACACAACCAATAACACAAGATTTATTTTAAATAATACCTGCTCTAATAAATGCTACTAATATTTATTTAGAAAATATTAGTAATATTATATGCTAATAAATGTCTGCAACGCAATGTTGGCCCAACGTAACATAAAGTACCCATAACCATCTTTTACGTCACATCACTGTCTCAACACACAAGGAACAAAACACAGTTTACCTAAAAAACACATTTGTAAAGTCTTCATATGCTGTGAAAATTAATCTTATTTTCTTTTTTAAACTAACATTTATTTTCCATTGGTGTATCTACGGTAGTTGTACAATGATGGCACAAGAAATCTTAACGTAACAAATGTCGAGAGTATGTTTTCCTTCAAGTAACCAACACAACACCCACGAAGTCAGTTTTTAGTAAGACATGAGTAGTTAGAAATAAGCGGTTCCTAGCCAGGGAATGGGAGATGGGGACAATGGACAAGCCAGCGACCATCTTTGACGATGTCACGAGTCAACCTCCTGCTCTGTCATACCTCACAAGGAGCGTTCATCGTGGATTTCGCTCCTGCTCCACCTCAGCCCATCACGCTCTTGCATTCTATTTGAAGGGTATTTTCATATTCCCGCCAGTCTCTCTCGTGTTCCACAATCTGTCCCTCGGTTTATTTCGCATATGCTTCCCGTGATGCTTCTCTCTCCTCAGGGTTTTCTCATAGTTGTCCCATACTCTCCTCCATCTGTACGTTCTTCCAGTCTCCTTCCTACCTCTCTCTCACGTCCTATACCCCCTTTCCCGTCTGCCACCCCCACGGTTTCCTCATACAACGTACTCTCCCGCCCCCACCCCTAGGATTTCTCAGAGTCCTCCAGGTCTCCTTCCTGTCTCTCTCATTCGTTCTACCCCTCGCCACGGGGTGGTTTTCTCATATTCCCCCATCACGATCGATTACTTCTCACCGCCTCTCCAATCCCCCACCTCAGGGGTTTTAGCAAAGTACTCCCGGTCTCCTTCCTACCTCTCTCATCCAACCAGTCTCTCGTTGTCACCCACATCCTATCTCCCTCTCCCATCTCTCACCCCTAGAATTTTCTTATATGCCACCCTCTCCGAACTCTTACTCCGGGAGTTTTCTCAGAGTCCTCCCGATATCGTTTATTCTTCTTCTACTTCACTTCCCTTGGGAGGGTTTTCGCAGAGTCCTTCCTATCACATACCCACCTCTCTCTCGTCTCCCACATTCTATCCCTTGGGTGTTTTCTCAGAGTCCACACAATTTCCTTTATTGTTCTCATGCTCGCACATTCCTTCCTTCCTCTCAGCCCTAGGGATGGTTTTCTCAGCAACCTTCTGGTCGCCTTCATGCCTGTCTCGTTCTATCCCTCGGGAGGTTTTCTAATATTTCTCCCACCCCGCTCTCTTGCTTCTCGCACCCTCCTCCATCACCGCCACCAGTTGGCCGACATAGGTGGCAATGTTTAATTCCCTCACTCGTCACGAGAGTGTGTTCGAAGTGCAACATGTCGTGGATAGGAGCGCCAGTATCAGCGCAGTCAATTTTTATTTATAATGTGTGTTACTTCACTATGTGTGCAAAATATATTGTTATAAAAAAAATACCGAATGTTTACACAGTATCGCGGCCACCGCCCTGCACGTCCATATAAATAATTATAAAAATTCACACACGTATTTCTAAAATAAAACTTTAAGGAAGTCAGCCTAAGGCGAAACTAACTATACGCGGAGCGCGCGCACGCACAAGCCGGCGTGGGGTGGAACGTTGTATACACACTACCTCGCTGCATGCGGGGCCGGGATGCGTCCAACACTCGCGAGCGCGCGGGTAACATTTTCTATCTGTATGAACTAGTAGTAGATATATGAGTTACTTACACAGCAGCATCATCGTAATCGCTCTCGCTGTCAC
>NQII01002488.1:136560-175839 GCA_002778355.1 Clitarchus hookeri | reverse complement strand
ACTTTACCGTCCGTATGACATAGCCATGCGGACGGCTCCTGGGCTTCGGACCAGCGCAGTACATTACAATAGCAAAAACACCATCGGAATAGGTTTTCCCTTAGATAAAAACAAGTCGGGTACATATTTGAGTATAAGGGAAATAAACCACAGCAGCGCCGCAGGCATAGTGTACAGGCGGCTTACAACGCTGGAAGGGGAAAAACGACCCAACGTTCATGTTATTTAACTGCACAATGTTTAGAAATAAGTTATACTTTATGTTTTTATTGCGTCAATGTTATATTTCATAGAGTTTTATAAACACTCTTATGAACATATTGTATTTCCTTTAAAAAAGTTATATCTAACATAAGAAATATATCCATTACTTTGTCAACTTTATTTCCCGCATGTGGGAAATACGGTGGACGTTGTCACTAGCCAGACGGTATTTCTCGGTGTACTCCCCTTTCGCAACGCCATTGCGCCCCATCAAGGCAACCCGGGTTCGATTCCCGATGGATTCATTCTGGGATTTCACCTCGTGGGAAGCATGCTGGACGATGCTACTGGTCGGCGGGCTTTCTACCAAGGAATACATTGTGGAACACGTGAGAGACTGGCAGGACTATGAGAAAAAACCCTCCAAAGAGAGTGCAAGAGCATGTTGTGCTGAGGTGGAGCAGGAGGAAAAACTAGGAAATCAAGATGAGCGCTGCTGGTAGTAATAACAGAGAAGGAGGTTGACTTGTGACATCATCGAAGTTGGCCACCGGATCGTCCCTTGTCCCCATTCTCCTTCCTCTGGCTAGAAACCCCGTTTTTCTTACTACTGACATGGTTTGTGCGATAAAAAAAAATCCATTAAAAAACCATACGAAATTATAGTTTTATTTATTTAGAATAGTTGAAATTATTTATGTTGCCATAAAGAAGGCTACAAATTGTTGGACCCTCAAAAGTTTACGTAACAAATACCAACCGAATGTTTTTCAAAACATAACAAACAAATGACCAATGAATTCACGTTTAAATAACACATGGTTAGTTTTGTTTTTAAAAACACAGATATTAATGAAACGTACAAAGTTTTTTATTTACGAGAATTTTATTAAAACAGTTGTTTGTAAAATGATGGCTACACTGCCCAGGCCGCCGGCTGCCTACCGCGGCTGTGAACACATTACAACAAAATGATCTCAGGTCATTAATAACCTTCATACGTATATCGCATACCACATTTTGTATTATCTTTAAATTTTACTTTAATTTAATCTATAAACTATAATATTTCATTTATAATTATTATGATTGGAAACAGAGAGAAAACAAGTGTGTTGGTAATGTCTAGTAAAAAATATTTTCTTAAGAAAAATATTAATAACAAATAACCACGAATGCGGCGTGTTGTCCCTTTGGTGAAGTTTTCTACTGTCGGTTAAAGCTTTCATGTATGAGGGGTTGGAATATCCTGGAAGTAGACCTTTAGCAGGGCTTCAATGAAATTGGACGTAACAGTGAATATAATAGCATTCGTGTGTATATATATTTATATATATACACACAAGACTGTTAAAGTTTATGGTTTTCTGCCGAAACTCTTGCGTAGGAGAATAGGTCACAAAATAAACTAACATCTACTCACATAGGAAAATGACACAATTTTGGGATTGTGCGCCATAACCTCACGGTCTGAAGCAACCGCGACGACCTCGACCAAGGAGGTCGCTGCTTCTTGTATAGTTTCCACTGTTAGGACGGCAATTTCTTGCCAATCGGCCGGAGGGTATGACAGAAAATTGGCGCTGCTTACGGGGAACGAGCAGGTCGGAAAACGGCGAGCTGGGTTGGTAGACGCGATGGCGGTTGCGTAATCGGCGGAGCCTTGAGAGACGTCTCGGTTCGCGGCGATGATTGTTAGGTAACGACTGGAGCGAAGGCGGTGCGCGCGCACACGCTCTCGGAGACACTTGCCGAGATGACTCTGCAGCCGGCGGCACCGCGGACCGCGGAGGTCCTGCGCCAGGACCCCGAGTCCATGGCCCGGGACGTCCGGCATCTCAAGGAGTGGATCGGCAAGCAGCCTCACCTCCCGCGAGTTGACGGTCAGTGACTCACGAATAATATAGGTTGCTCGCAGTTTGTGTAAACACTTTAGATCGGACCTTTGAAGAAACGCCCTTTATATGACATGCTTGGTTCTTTCCTAAATAAATCATATACAGGATGATTCTAAAATCATGAGACAGACATTGAGGGGTGGTAGAGCTCACTAAAACCAACAATTATTGTACAGGAATATATGGGCGGGAGTGACGCGTTGAGGCACAAACACAAAAATAACACATGAAATACAACACAGTGTTTATAAACAACGTCGCCGCTCAATGCCTTTTTACAGCAAGGTTTATAATAATTGCTCAAAATTGCTACCACCGACAGTAGCGTCGGTGGAGTGATGCTGATGCTGATGCAACAGGTCACTGGCGCAACGTTTGACTGTCCTCAACTATCACCACCATTGTCAGCCAATCACGCCATATGTAGAGGTTGCCAAGCATGCGTAACTGTTGGTGGATGCATTTCCAGCAACTGTTTTTAACATTTTCTGTACGGAATCACTCTTTACGTTTGCTGCTTATGAACATTTTATTTTTCCGTTAATGTGTTATGTTTTTCGTGTTCTTGCCTCAACGCGTCACTCCCGCCCATATATTCCTATACAATAATTGTTGGTTTTAGTGAGCTCTACCACCCGTCAATGTTTGTCCCATGATTTTAGAACCATCCTTTATAACAAGAGTTCTTCATTTCTCTTTAAATAAAGGTATATGAATAAATTAATATCAATAAAATAATAACATACATATTATAATAAATACGAGTAAAACAGAGTTATTCTCAGTAACAAATATTCATTACGCAAAATATTATTACATTGAGTGCTCACAAACGCGGTGCGTTGTCCTTTTCTTGAATTTTTCTAGACTAAATCCAGTTTTATTTGCATAAGGTGGAGGAATATCCTGGAAGAAGAACTTTAGCAGGGCTTCAGAACAGTTTTTAGTAGCCATAAATTGACTACAATGACCTTACACAGCAGTACACGCATAACGACAGAACTAACAGCTCATGATTACGTCTCAATATTGCTATTTCCAAAATTTGGCAAAATCAGTATTATGACGAAAATGCCCGTTCGTAGTTCAGTCGTTATACCTTTGCTGCTGTGCAAAGTCAATTGCTATTTGCTTGTAGATGTACTCTAGGATTTATCGTTTTAAAATCATAAACAAAATTTTCAGCTTGATTATGGTAGGGGTAGGTTCGTCTTAATATCTTCTTTTCTTCTAATTTTTTGTATCCTTCTGCCACATGAACAATGAACACTGCCACCTCATCACTTTGTCCACGCGCCGTTACAAGTGAAACCAAATCATTGTTAGGAATATAAATCTTTAAATCATATTCAAATTCGTACACTAGTGTGTGTAAAATTCTGAACACTTACTTCAGTGATTATAAGTGTAGACATTACAATCGAAATACCGCATTATATTTTAGGATTAATTTTATGGAGTCGCTGCCAACTTGACTGGAAGCCTGCAGGCCAGTGTGCAATGGAATTTATACGTAATTATTAGCAGTGATTTTTTTTTCAAAGGTTGATCAAAAAATTTCTTACTTTACCGTAAACCGCCTATATCATTACATAGTTTTTATTCAAAGGAGACAAATCGTGAGTTAACCACGACCCAAACTACCATCTAATAAATATCATACCACTTGAAAATAGCTGTGTATTGGCCCCTGCAATATTGCTGTGCCGGTGAGTGGTCAATCGAGAACTCCTGAAGTCAATATTTTAAAAATGTTCCTGTAAATACATGTGTTAAATTTTTAAAGGCATACTGACTGGCGTGCTGATAGTAATGTCGGAAGCGATGCAGGATATATAATTCCATAACTCCTGGGTGCTGGCCAACAAAATAGCCATTATTATATATTTGTACGAAGTATCGTTCTACTTGTCTACATTACTTGTGAGTACACTTTTCTCGCATAAAAATTTATATCGCATTGTTTTTGCATCATCGAATGTCAATAAACGAAAACTTCTAATTAATATTCAACAAGCGTGACTAAAAAGTCACATCTTCAATCATTTTAACGTAAGCTCAGAGAAATTTATTTTATACAATATTATACACTGCTGAAACTAAAAAATGTACAAGAAATTCCTTTTTAAATGTCGTGGAAATATTTCATAGCGTGAGTTTGAAGACTCTTGTAATATCTCATGCCATTTTATTTTAATATAAATATCATTTTATTTAGATAACTAAATTCGATTCTTATATTTGTACGTACCAATAAAAAAATTATTATATGTTTCTTGAGCAGATTACATAATTTTTTATTGTGTTATGAAATAACAAGCTAAGTTAATAAGGCAATGGAGAAAAAATACTTTGGAAAAACGAATACAGCAAATAATGATTATTTTAAAACTATTATTTTACAAAAAGTATCACAACTGAACAACATCTATATATAAGAGTTAATATTTCAACATAATTGGTAATGTTATTGGAACGTCATTTATCATATTTCCTAGAAATTTGTTATGTGGTTTGCCCATATTTAAATTTAAAATTTGCGACCAATTTTAAAGTCAAAATAGCTATATAGTGAACTCATACCGCAGTTTGGCAAAGGAATTTCAATATGATGGGGCTACCATAATTTAAATAAACATTTTAAACTAAACAAAACGTCGTGTTAAAATTGGTTTTTGAAACTTTTACGAAAGATATTTTAATTTAAATTAGTACATTTTTGCTTAACAAACATGTATTTTTTTTTAGTCATCACCAATATCATTTAACAAAACCATACAATATTCTCAAAACTTAGAAAAGAATTGGTAATTCAAAATTTCTAACCTAAACTACATACTATCCTCCACTTTATATCTTACCGCAATACAATTAACATGTCATAATATCGGGGTGACGGTTTCCGTAACGGCTAGAGTATTCTCCTCTCACCAAGAGGAATCGGGTTCGATTCCCGGTGGGGTCAGTCCCTAATTTTTGCACGTAGGAATCTTGACGGAGAATTCCGCTAGCCAGCGGGTTTTCTAGGGGATCTTCCATTTACCCCGCCCCTGCATTCCAACGCTGCTCCATACCCACCTCGCTTCGCCCACATCGGCTCTCAAGACATTGTTTTTAAGAGCCGATCAGATGTCTCCATTCCACTTTGATGGTGACTGTAAGCTTGTGACGTTGTAGACGAAGACAACTAGAGAGTTTTGCCGATTAATAGAGCACTTTCAAAATTAATCTTTGAAAAATGCCACGCCAAAAACACAATAATCAGTATGGTCGCCATAATTTCAGTGGTGTTGAGGGAATAATAGTTCCATATCTCAACGTTGTATGAAATAAGAGATGTTCGAGTTTGTTAACATTGATTTCATTACTTATTATTTTTCTCACAAATTTATGAAATGTTTTAAAGTAAATATTCGTTTCCCTATAATTTCTCAGTTTCAATCGACATATGCATGAACATGATTATAAGATTTATTGCACTCTAAGAAATTATTCGTACAATTAAAATATCAATGTATAAGAATAGTGAGAAAGTGCGAATGGTAAACTATTCTCCAATACATCCGTAATAGCCCTCCTACGTTCGCTCACGAAACAGTTAAATGCGTAGGAAAGTCCCAACATTCTTATTTTTGCAGTCTGACATATGGTGTTACTTCCATACAATTTATAGGTTAAAAACTGCCATAAGAGTTTAGGAAGATTACCAGAGATAATTTTACAATGTACAATGTCCGTTTTACTTAGGAGACGGGGAGAGTTTAAAAATCTTAACTAAGTAGATCATAACAAGGGTTTTGTTAATAGCTCAACCACAAACTTAATCACAAAGCATTACTTCTTAATTTCGAAGAAAGCCACACACATGCAACCTTTGGTGCTGCCGATGCGAAAGGGAACATTTCTTTGTTATCTTAGGCTTTGCACACACTATCCCGGGATCCTTCACTAATATCCGCAATTAAACTTGCACAAGTGGCGATTTAGTTTCCTTCCCATCTTGAGAAGAAAAACTAAATTTTAGTTGCAACAGAAAGTATTATTCCATACTACACTTCACGTAAATATTTTTTTCACACTTTTGCAATTTTTGCGTGCACACATACATAGTCCGTTAGTTCACGGATAGTTCACGGATATGAGGAATTTCTACGTTTATATCCCGTAATTTCAGTTCCATTGTAAATGCGCAAAATTTGTGACTATGAAAATTTTTCAATTGACAAAAATTTTCATAACATTTGCACTCTATTTGATAACGTGTTATTTGGTTGTTGATAAAGGCAAAGATGAATCGATAATTTATATGTTATATTATGCTAAATATGACGAAACTCTACGTTGATAGTTATGATTTCACGTTTCTACTGCAGAGCAAGGCAACTTGCCATACTTCTGCAGAATGCTGGTTTTAATTTTTTACATCACAACATTTAATATCAGCAGGAAGCGAAGGAATCCTATCGGTGACGTCTTATCTTTAAATCTGAACGTTCGTATATTTAAGACAGTAGCCAATACTTAAAACATTTTTTCTGAATTGGAATACAGCAATGCTAAGACACATATAGAATTTTTATTGTGTTTGTAGTACATTTACGGTTACATACGATTTTCTGAAGCCCTGCTGAAGTTCTTCTTCCAAGATATTCCTCCGCCGCGTGCTAACTAAGATTAACCGAGTCTAGAACTGTACACCAAAGGGACAGCGCACCGCATTCATGCGCACTCAGTGTAATACAACTTTGCATAAGAACTATTTCTTACTAGGCATTACCAATACACCTGGTTTCTCCCTATATTTATTCGTAGTAATTAGAAATGAAATTTTATAATTTGTAGACAAAATGTAATTTATGTTTATTTAAACCAAAAATAAGAAACTTTAGTATTAACACACCTATAAAACGCTTGCAATTCACTTCATATACAGGAAACAACCAAACACATCTAACATGGAGTGAATTTTTTAAAGGTTCTATTCAAAAAGTGTGAAGAAACCGCGAATAGACCACAGCGCACTGCGACTCGACTAGTGAGATGTAGATGTGCTCCAAATTCGAGGTAACAAGCCGTCGTTTGTCTAGAATCCGTCTTTAGCACAGTCACCCGAGAAATGAACCTGCGGCATTTCGCGTCGTTTAAAGCTGGCCTGCTGTCGTGCGAGTTCAAGGTAGGACAGTTACTACTAAGCTCGATCAGCTGATCACCTACCTAGCACTTACCTACCTCGCAGCCTGCTTGAAAAACGCGTTCATTAATGAAACCTAGGCACGTTTCCCTCGCGATGTTTACCCATAAGAAAACACCTCTGACTAGACAGGAATGATGCTTTCAAGTTATCAGGTAATCTATTAATATTATTTTAAAAACCTGCAACATTTTCAAAAACACCTTTTTCAGACAGTTATATCTTACACAAACTAAAGTACAATAGGAAACTTGCATGAAACGTTGCACATACACACACTTAAATAAGGCGGTTAATACTTGAATCTCTATGGTTTATATATAAATATATAGGTATTTTTAAACAAGCAACTTAAGGTAGAAAACACTATACGCTTATTCTGGGTTTTGTGCGTAGCGGAGATGACTCACTTGATACGCGTGGCAGCATGGCCCTTATCGACCCCCAGCACTTCTGAGTCTCAAACTTAAAAAAGGCCCTAGGTAAAGTACCGCCTTAACTAGGAGCTTCACATATTCTCATTCCTACGCAATACGGCTTTCCGCAACATACAGAAATGTATGCTGTTATGAATCTAAATATAAAGAGATATGAATTAACGCTTCGATGAAACGAAGTTCTGATAAAGCTAGAAACTTATGTAGGTCAACATTGAGCACCGAGAGCAATATCTTGTAGGGAAGTCATCGTGTCAGATTTTTTTTTTAGGTTACGAGAAAATATTTATTTAAGTGGCTACAACAATCAGGTGGTTGACAACTGAGTAATTGTTTTTTTTTCCCGCAGAACAACTGGTTAGGTGATTTCTCATGAAAGCCTTCGTGTCTGCTAAGAATTTTTTTTTTTTCAGTGAACCAATTCGAACCAGAAACTAACTGAAAGCAGTGTCAGGGAATCGCCACCAGCATCAAAATTCTGCCCTGAGGTCGTGGGTAAATTTATTTTTTTCTCCCACCATATTCTTAGACTTTTCAAGTGGTTAAGTTCATGCTGACACTGACTGACCTTACACTGCGGAAGGCAACAGAATAACAGTGCCGTATCGTGCGCCGTATCGCTGTGACAACGTCTATGCCACTTGGCGGTCAGCCATGAGCAATTTTATTCATCCAAAGAACAAAACATTATTTTCCACACCTCGTTGACAACACGGTATATATTCTACTGAGAGTTCATGTTCAAATATATTGTGTTCAATTAACTCTGTACGTGAAATATCACCCATATACTAACGTTAATTGCTGCTCTTCGTGTAGGATGAAGGGCAGAAGTAGCCATCTGTTGTTTACGACACAGTGTGTGGAAATACGTCCTATAAAGGAGCATTACAAGAATCATAAACCAGAAACTAACAGAGTTTAATAGTTGGTGAATTAAATGCATTCTGGTGATTTGTATTTACGTAACTTCGTCTTTCTCAAATTATGCATACAACCTTAATAATTGAAGTGTAGGTACAAACTTTATTGCCTCCGGGAGATAGTTTCTATGATAAATAACTTTTTACATCTATATTATTACTACTTTTTTAACTGCTTAAATAACTTCATTTTAAGTAATAAAAATTGGGGACTTGTACCAAATCAAATCTTAGTATATTTTAATCCATATTTTATCTTGTGCACATTCTAACTCTACTAAACAAATGAGTAATAACTTAAACTAAATAATTAGACAAACGTATATTTATTTAAATTTCAAAGTGGGATATCTCGACGACCTAATTTTTCAGGTAATCTTTCAACCAATCATGCAAACGCATACATTCTAGGTGAAATCGAATTGAACAATCACATCCCAGGCATGTTGAATGGGCGACATGTCAGACGAAACTGGAGGTGAGGGAATTAGTGGTACTCGCCGTTCGTTGAAGAAGGCTTGCGCATTCCTCGCCACATGGGCCAGGCATTGTTCTGCAGAAATATGTCATGTGGAGTTTCCAGAAGATGGGGCAGTACCTCGGGCTCTAAAACCTCCCTTTGCGGCAGTCATTCTTCATATTGCCCTCAAATAGTAAGAGTCGAAATCACTTGTATCCAATGGCGCACCAAACCATCACACTTGGCGTTCGTCTGCTATGCTGATCCCCAAATGCCGGCTGCCAGAATGCGGCTGTCACTGTAGGACAGGTTGAAGCGGGACTCGTCCAAAAACACTACATTTTGCCTCTCAGCAGGCCAGCGATGGTATTCACGTGTACATTGCCGTCCGAGGCGTTTGTTGTTTCTCAACCATGGAAGCCGTCGCGATGGCATGCGTGCCACCAGTCTAGCCCGCAGCAGACGGCTACGAACCATCGACGCAGACAGGTCCATACCCGTTTCAATGCTCCAGTGTCGAGCCAAAACTGTGGACGAGGCTGTACGCTCCGTTACGACCATGTGGATAAGATAGTCGTCATCCCGGGCTGTGGTTATATCACGTGGTCCACTACCGGCTCGTTGACGCGTATGACCATATTATATCCATTGGTTCCACACATGCATCACTGTCGTAGCAGCATGCCCTGTACGAGGAAATGTCACGGTATGACAAAACCCGGTTCCCGGAGACCGATCATTCTGCCCCGTTCGAACTCGCTCGCATGATTGTATGTCACCTTTTGACGTCGATGAGGCATACTGTCACTTTATTTCACTTCGTTTGACGCATTTTCACTGGCTGTACCTTGCGTAACACGGACCTTTCCGGTCACACAAGAGGGGGAGCTGCTGGGCCTGCGTGTACGCCATCTCTCTGCAATCGTAATCACTTATTGCTGGTACACTGTTCTACAAATCCTCCGAGTTTGGATTCTTTCGGGCCATTCTTTCTGGGTATTGCAATTTTCACAAAGAATGGTATGTACAGAAACGTCGCTCATAATGACAAAACACTGAACTGAGCACTCTGCAAAAATACTTCCTCCCCTTATTACTTTAGCTTCAGATTTTGGACGAACTTTACCGAGGACAGTCAAAGAGAGTTTTGCAACAGAAACTACAAAACTATCTGTCTTGTGGCTAAAACAATGTTTACACAAATAAGACTCATAAATTAAAATTTGTTTAATTAAGTATAACTTTAATTTAAAAGGCGGCAACACATTACCAACTAAAATATTATCAGATACTAAAAATTAACTCTTGTAACAACAAAGTAAAGAGTGTAATTTAATTGCGTATTTTTCTGTGAATCTGATAGCTGAGTGGTTAGTCATGTGCGGCGGAACTTTAAGTTCATGTTCAAGTTCCGCCTATAAAATTTTTATAAGTTTTTTTTTGTTATTTATACACATAAAAACTACCAGTAAATTTAAATAGGCTATCTTTCATAATTCTATTTCATAAACTTAAAATTAAGAAAAATTTACTTATATTTACGGAAACTTTGTAGAGGTAGTGATATAGATGAGTAGCACACATGACCACAAAAAAGAGAAACAGGGCCATTACAGAGAGATCTGTGCTACGCCATCTAGTCATTTCCAATAGTGCGTCACAATCCCTCGCCCTACGATAAACGCTGCAACATGTTTGGCATGGAGTCCAGCAGTTCACAATTCTTTGACGTTGTGTTATAAAGCCCAGAAACTGTGGCACGACAGCAGCTGGAGTTTCAACTGGTAACACACATGCACGATTGGGAACATGTCAGGGAAGCGAGCAGGCCATGGTATTGGTTGGACATGACAGAGGCAGTCCTGGTTAACCTGTGCCATGTGTGGTGGGACGTTACCCTGCTGGAATATCGCGTCTGGAATCCCGACCAGAGGCGGTAGTAGATGGGGGCCTATGATCTCATCCACTTACCGTTGGCCATCTAAGTTCCGCGTAACACGACTAGAGAAGATCGGCTATCGTAAGGAATGGCTCCCCAGATCATTATGCCTGCCATGTAATACTTGGGCTCTCCACACACGGCCTCGATAATGGAGCGGCACTCGTCACTAAATACTACACATCGTCAGTCTGTGTCATTCCATGTTGCTCTGGTATGGCAGCTGTGTTAGCGGAGCCTCCGCTGTCGCAGTGTTCATGGCAACACATGTGGGTGCTGGGATTACAAATCATCTCCTCAAGGCGTCACGAGATGATTCGTGGGCACTCAGGAGCCCCAACACCGGCCAGTATCGTGGACCGGGTCGCCGTGGGATTCCTCCGCGCCTGGCCCACATTACATCGGTCCTATCGACTGGTAGTCGAGATCCTCTCTCCTGAGCCGGTCCTCCTTGTGTGAGCGCCTTCACGCATTCACTGCTCCCAACAGCAGACATTATGGCTTGAACGATCCAATTGGTGAGATGTATGGCGATAGGACCGCCGTGTGGTATTTAGCCAGATTACGAGCCCTCTCTCGGATTCCGTCAATTGCGTAAAGCGACGTCTTTAACGTATTCCCAGCATTCTTCTTCATTTTGTAAGCTTTCTTGGTCTCATCTGGTGTTTATAGTGTTAATGCGGCTCCGACTTCACGCCAGTGTTTACGACAACTAGTCGGTGCTTGTAGATACAATGCCGGATGTGCCGTCAATTCCAAACGCACAGACATGGAATCATGTGCATGCTGTTACGGTGTGGTCAGGCCTTAGCTGAACGGCTTGCCTGATCACACCTTCAAACATAAACGAGCGGGATTGCAACGCCACCATTTGGTCGTCGACAGTTGCAGAAATCCCCTCCACCGGTCACTGAGCGCGGCCGCAGAACCACGCGCTTGATATAGGCCGTCGTTAACCGTCTCGTCGTCGTCATTCATCATTAGTCCTTTGGCGACCCGACCAGCGGAGCAGACCAGGAAGATGGGTGTCCGGCCGTCGCTAACCGTCTCCTAGATTCAGCCTCCGGCAACATTAACAAGGTGATGACGTTCCGGTTAGGGTTATTTAAAATGGCGTGAGTGAAGTAACAATAAACATAATATTAAATTCAATGTAAAGCTCCCCCGGTCAATGCTAATATAAATAATAATTGTATAACCGTAAATTGTAATAAATTCATCAGATACTGTTTTGCACTACCGAATTAACGAGTCATTATTTGAGTTACGCCCCCAGCATACTCTCACATTAACATACTCTTTGGGCCTCTGGCGGATAGTTCGTAACAATGGTGGAGGCTTGGTTCCTCCCTACACTCTCGCTGCCTTGCATCAGCTTCTCTACCATCCACNCCGTCGTTAACCGTCTTGTCGTCGTCATTCGTCATTAGTCCTTTGGGCGACCCGACCAGCGTAGAAGACCAGGAAGGTGGGTGTCCGGCCGTCGCTAACCGTCTCCTAGAATCAGCCTCCGGCAACATTAATAAGGTGATGACGTTCCGGTTAGGGTTATTTAAAATGGCGTGAGTGAAGTAACAATAAACATAATATTAAATTCAATGTAAAGCTCCCCCGGTCAATGCTAATATAAATAATAATTGTATAACCGTAAATTGTAATAAATTCATCAGATACTGTTTTGCACTATCGAATTAACGAGTCATTATTTGAGTTACGCCCCCAGCATACTCTCACATTAACATACTCTTTGGGCCTCTGGCGGATAGTTCGTAACAATGCCACCTAATACTCTCGCTATTGATATAGTTTCGTGATTGTCACTTGGTTTATTCGTGGTGCACTATTTGTATTGCCCAACAGTGTATTATTACCGTAATAAATTAGAAAAAATGTAACATTGAGATCCCCACCAACAATTATACCATCGTTCTTCTTCAAGTACATGATTTAGTGGATCGTTGGGTTACTGCCCTCATCTTGGCGTACATTGTCTTTGTATATAATGTATATTCATAAACCCTTTGTATCATTTACATTGTTTACAGACAGAACTTGTTAAGGTTACTTGCTTTTCTTATGTTCAACCGTAATATGTTTATTGTGATCACTCATACCTTGTTGAACGGAATGTTCGTCGTTATCTATATTGTTTTAATATAAACAGATCACTGACAAAATACGGCTTCACTTTTTACTGAAGTCTTTAAGTTCGGAATCAGCAACTACTACAATCCAAATATCTTTAAGTTCTATGGCACTACATTTATCTGTTTATACACCATTCTTTTTACAATTACTGAGTGATTTTTGCAGAATGTTGTAGAATAAGTAAGAAAAAGTGTTTTTGTTGAAAATTTTGTTGTGAAGTTCTGAGAAAGTTCCGGGAAATTAAAAAGATTTCAGTTCGCACTATACTCTGTGGCTCGAATATTGTTTTGTTTCCTGACAAATTTGTACCTGGCGGGAACTCCGTAACATCCTTATAGTTATAACATCCAAAACACTTTATGAGACTTTGTTATAAATGGTTCCTACAATCCTACTGTTTTCATAAAGGAAAAAAAATAATATACATATGTTCACGTTATTGGAGGCTGCCTACGTAAATAAAATTACAATCAATAATAAAAATTTTATAAAAAATATTTTTTTAACAATTGCAGATTTTATAAAACCTAAACTGAGTTTCACCAATTTCTTTGTATAGCTTTAAGTAACACATATGTTGATGTAATCTTAAATTACACATTTTTGTAATAAGCAAGCAGAACGTAAATTTCGAGTAAAAATTTAAGTTTTCATATTCTTGGTTTCGCATTTCACACTTTCATAACACGCGTGTTGTAAGAGATATTATACCGACACTATGGCGATTCATGATCATCAAAAATAAACATACAGCAGAAAAATTGTGATAGTTGTAAGCATTCAGGAAAGGAAAATGATTTTGAACTTGTTGTTTCCCTAGCTTAATTGAATAGCATCGAGTTTATGCAAATACAGTATATTTTTATGCAGGTCAAATTTAAGTAACAAATGTTTATAACACCGTGTCAGAGAAAATTTTATTAGATAAATATTATGCAAAACATTCCCCGTTGCTCTGTGTTTAACAACTTATTTGCATTTGGGATATACTGAGTTAGATTCTTGCCCTCTAGAGTTGAGATATTTTCGTTAGTAATTTTTCGGGTTTCCATTCACATAACAGCAAAAGCAGGTGTGTATAATTTATTTGTGCAATAAGAATCCTTCGTCAGTTAAAAATATACGCATGCAAATATAACTTTTAATGCAAACGCCTTAAACTGGTGGTCACATAAATTTTCTGTACATAACGATAAAATAGAAAATCTTCATCTTTCACAGTTTCCAGTTGTTTGCCGTGTCTGCCTAGAGCAAATGACTATGTATTATCCGGTTCATCAACCATTTTTCATTCTACGTCTTCACAAGTCAACTACTCTATCTTCCATACATCTCTTCACTTCTGTGAACCAACTATCTCTCTTTCTCCTTTGTCTCCTACGTTTCACTTGCCGTTCCAGTATCTTCTCCATAGTAATACCAAGGCCATACCACCTTGATATAGACGTCTATACACTTCATCTTTTTCCTACCTTTAATTATCTCATACACTATTTTCTTGTTCACTTCTAAAAAACCTCTCGGAAATCTCGTCTCACGTGTCTGTATTCTACTGACATCTCTCTTCTTCATTCCCCACGTTTTATTTTTAAGTGGAATGGTGCAACAAATCCGTATGTTGCCCTCAATATTGTCACAAGTTGTTCTCAGAACATTATTTTTAATATTTGGCATCACACGATAAATAATTATATTAACACATTGTTAGATTGGTAGATACTCACTCTATTTTTAGCCTAATTTCCGAAGGAAAGATAGGCTTATGAGATCACTTAACTGTGTGTGTGTGTCTCACCTGAAAACATTTGAACCCATAAACTCAATTTCGTCAAACTCGCTTCTCATATAGTACTTAGTAAGGACGTATAATATTTATTGATTTCAATTACGTCTAATTCTTACCTTCAAAATGTCGGTCATTTTAATATTTAGGGCGTTTTGTCATATCTCTACAACCATTCAACTGATTAAAATCTAATTTTGTATGTTCACAGTGTATCACGCAAGCATTAAAATTACAGAGAGATATTGTTATTTGTACACTATTTTGGAAGATAGCACAACACGAAAAAATAAGTATTTTATTTGAAAAGATGAGGAACCTATTTGAAAACAGTGGAAGTATAAATATTTTAAGTAAAGTTTTATACTAAGCACATTGATTAACCTATTTCGATCAAAATTAGTATGCTGTAAATATAAATTACATGCATCAAATAGGTCAGTAAATATAATTCTTTAGTCCCCCGTTTTGTAATATATCACCGAATTAAAAACATAATTTTTATAACATACCCTGGAAACAAATCAATCGATTACTACCAATTTCGGCATACAAGTTACTACGGAAGGCCGCCACGCGAACTGATCCTTTTTAAATTAGTTTCTTATTTTATTTTAAAATGGGGCCATATATACTTTTTTGCTAAGTATGCTATACACACGAAATCATTCAACCCAATAACTGTGTATGCTTTCAGCGTTTGTTACAACAATGGAATGTGTCTACATTGAACCTCTTTTAACCGCCATTTTGTAAGAAAGAGCAACGTGAAAATGTTGAGTTTTTATGTCATATATCGGTGACCAGTCAACCGGTTCCTGCAAAATTTTGAACACAAGTAGTGCTACCGTAGAATAATTGTAAACTTATAAGATTTAAGTCACTGACCTACCTAATTTTCTAAATAACTAAACTGTAAACATTTAACGTTAGTGAACCCTGTCTACGAAATCATTAGACTGATTACAATCGAAGTTGATGCTCTTAAACATACTGTTACCTGCTAGTCTAAGCAACAGAGCTTCAGAAAGATAAAATAAGTGAAAGTTTTGTTGTAGTTGTGATTTTTGGTGCATATATGTTTTTTGGGTCTCTAAACACGAATCTGAGGTTTGGCAACACTAGTTTTGCCTGGAAACATGTTTTTTTTGGAAAAACGTGTAAATTTTGGAATTTTTTTTTTGGTTTTCACCTATATCTCACTAACTATGCCTTGTTTCGATAAAACAATTCCATACAAAATGTAAGTAGACATAATTTGCTACATTTTATGTACATTACTTTTTTTTCTATAATCAACCGTTTAGCCGCTAGAGTGCGCTGAAAAACGGTCAAAAAAACCAAAAAGTGTAAAAACGCGTTTTACAGCACTTTACGACCAATTCACGCGAAAAATATCCATATTACGCAGATAGTGACCACGTATGACATTAAAGATGATGAAATGCACATAAGAATACATGAAATACATGAAAAATACATTCAATATATTTAAAAATGTTTTATTTAATGTAATGTAATGTAATGTAATGTACTCTACATTCATTGCAAACGTAAATTAGTTGTAGTTTAATTTTTTTTAATGAAGTAGATTGTTAGCAGTGAATGATTGTAGTACCTAGTCGAGTGCTGATGTGGTTTGTGCCAGCTTTTGCTGCGCGGTGGCAGATGTTTGACTACCTGAAAGGATCTTCCGGTGTCCCCTCTTGAAGTGTTTCAAGGTCACCCTTTTATTGTGTGAGTCCTGGGCGTCTAATAAGCATCCAACCTGACTCCTCAGTTGCTTCGGAGCTTATTTCGCGGTCGTGTCTGTCGTCAAGTGAGTTACAACGATGTGAGTTTTCGCGATGTCGGAGTGTTTCATTTGTGAATCTTCTTTAGAAGATGGAAGTGCAGTAGCAACCGCGAAATAACGAGGTATTGCAACGTTTGTGGAGGCCAGTAAAAAAAGGAAGGATAAGAAGGGGACTCTTCTAATGGGAAAATCATCTGTGCGTGTGCATGAAAAGTGCAGAAAATCATACGTGAATGAACGTATGATTGCTGCTTTCCTGCATACGCAGATGAAAAATGTGCCAAACCCGCCTCAAGTAACACGATCAACAGTCCCTGAGTTTGCTTTCAGAACTCGTGGTTTTATATGTGGAGTGGCCATAACTAATAGATTTTTGGCCTCTGAAGCAAAAAATCTATTACAAGACCGCAATGTTGTGTATAAAGTACGTGACACAACACAAGGGTTCAAAAGCTCAATTCCCAAAGCAGCTCAAGATTGTGATGATGATTATTGATGTGCCGTAATTCACCGCATCGAGGCCATCAATGATCTGGTCGCATATGATGCACAATACCATCAAAAGTGCCATAAGGAACTGTACGGAAACCCTAAGACAACAGCACAAAAAAAGTGGTCCATTTGCCAAGGAAATCGAGGCTACAATGCAGTACGTTTACGATTACCTCGAGAATGGCGATGACGAGTGCCAGTTCTCCATGAACGAGCTGATGGGGCAGATCAAATGCAATTTTATACCAGAACCAAGAACTCTGAAGGCTCGCCTCCTCGAGAAATAAGGGGAAGATATTCACAAGCAACACGGAGAAAAAAACTGATGTGTGTTTTAAGAATCTTGGAGAGAAAATTGTGACTAACGCGTGGTTCCAGCAAAGGTGCAAATCTGACAAAGAAGAGAGGCTTCGAATTGTGGAATTGGCAGCAAAAACTATTTGCAACGATATGAGATCTCAGGTGTACGAAATCAAAGAGATTCCTGCACCAGACTGTTTCATGGAAGAGACTGAAGCTGTCATTCCCGAAGCTCTGAAATGTTTTATGCAAACGCTGACATTAAAGAGGAAAAAAGGAAGTATTGAGAAATGGGAAAATAAATGCAATGCTTCATCTCACTGTCTGATCGTTGCTGTGAGGCCAAGATCATTTTTGTCAGACGTACAAGTTGGACTGGCAGCGTTAATTTATAAAAAGTATGTATCCTGGGAGTTGTTGGAAATATTGAGTTAATTGGGGTTTTGCAGCTCGTACTCAGAAGCAGTGCGCTTTGAGATCTCATGTACCCTGAAACCAGAGATCATAATCCCTCCAAATGGATTTGTTCAGTTTGTGGGCGACAACGCAGACTTAAATACCCAAACAATTAATGTTTACAAAACCTTTCATGTAATGGGAGGCATTTGCTTTGTAGCCCCAGCAACTGATGTACCTGCATATACAACGATTGCCAGAGTGAAATCAATACCAGCTTCTAAGGTGGTCAGAAGATTTGGACACGTAACGCTGAAGCGATTTGAGTCAAGTGAGACTGCTGAAGGTCTTAAAACAATGAAGATCAAAGACCTCACTAATCAATTCCCAACAACCCCCAACGTCTATCCGTCTGCAGCTGAGATTTTTTGGCTCTACAGCATGTACAAAGAGCTTACCATAACATCAGGATGGAACGTGTTCAGAGAGCAAGTGACAGCAGATCTTGCATTTGAAAAAACATATACTGCTTGTCTTCCCTTCAACAATTACCCTCCTACTGATTATGACACAATCTTCACTACACTCCTGGAAGCGGCCGAGAAGTGTGCAGCAAGAGGCCAGAAGATGTGTATGGTGACATTCGACCAACCCCTGTACTGGAAGGCACAGTTCAGCATTGGTAATTGCACAGACACCAGGGTGCAGAATGTGGTTCCCCGATTGGGTGGATTTCCTTTATTTATGTACTTTTTTAGGGGTCATAGGTTACATCATGGAAGGCAGTGGACTGGAAGATTTATTGAATACTGTCTTCGCTAAGAATTCAATAGAAAATATTATGTCTGGGCATGCATACTACAGAGTCGTGAGAGCTCATATTTAAGGCCTTGCAGCAATGATGAAGAATATCATGAATATGATAACCCTTACCACAGAAACTGAATCGGATTTGGTTCAAATTTTGCACAATGTGGACAAAGAAGTTGATCCTTGCCCCTGACCGTGATGAATGTTAGGAAATCAGACAGAAGGTGTACTACCAATTGGAACAGCTGAAACAACGAGGTTCCAACGCCCAGCTGTGGGTTCAGTACATATAAATGTGGAATCTTGTAAAATTATTCATTCTGTCTGAGAGAATGGGTAACTGGGACCTACACCTTCAAATGGTTTGGAAACTGCTACCGTACTTTCACGTATCGGGTCACTTTGCTTACGCTAAAAGCGCTCATGTTTACCTCCAAGACATGCTGAACTTGAAGGAAACAATGCCCACTGATGAATATGATAAATTTGCCACTCAGGGCTTCTTCACGGTTCGACTATCAGCCACCAAGTTTTGGTCATGAACATAGACAGACATGATTATTGAAACGTTTCTCAAGAAGAACATGAAACTTCAAGGAGGTTTAACACACAGTCATGGAGTAGGACAAGGTGTAATGACGAGGTGGACAATGGGAATGTCGTGTGTGCAGCATGTTTGTGAACAGATTGAGATTTACAGTGGGGTTTCGTTTCAGTCCTCACAGCAGCATCTAAGCCTGATGGGTGCACAAGTTGCAAGGGACAACAAGTAAAGCTCTAAGATGAATGCATGGTTTCAACAGCATTTTCCTTTTCCAGAAAACCCTGAGTTATTTTCATTAAGCACTGGTATTGTTGCTGACGACAGGATTAACTGTCATATGGCTTGGGATGTGGGTATCCAAGGCATCCAAAGAGTTGTTGATGATGATTTTGGAAGCGTCAAATTAAAGAGGAGTGACATAGGAAATGACTTGATTCCTACTAACCCCACCACTTTCTTCCAACGCATTACAATTGCAAAGAATTCAGACAAATAACTGGGAGAGTTTTTGGCGTAAAACCTCGGCCAATACTCCTTCTCTCTATTTGATGACCATGGTTTAAGGAAAGGAACCAAATCTACGCTGTACAAAGCTTTTGTACCCCTTCAAAACAAGCAATTCAACGGCCAAGCTCAATACGTCATCGATGGTGGGTTTTTGCTGCATAGAGTTATGTGGCCGACGAGTACATAATTTTCTTCTATCTGTGATTAATACGTTGAATACGTCAAGACAAATTATGGACCCCACACACTTATTGTCTTCTATGGCTATCCTGATTATGCACAAGGTGGCACAAAAACTGTTGAATGTATGAAAAGGTAAAGGAAAACTTCTTCAGCTAATATTATGTTTGACGGCACTATGATACCAACCACGTCCAAAAAAAAACCTCCTTGCTAATCCCAACGACAAGAAATGGTTGATATTCATGCTGATTGAGAAGTTCACATCAAAGAAAATGTCTTGGCGACAAGCGACAGAAGACGCAGACACCCTCATAGTGAATACAGCTCATTCCTAGACTCAATCTAATGTGAAAGTGGTAATGTTCGGAGAGGATGTCAACCTTTTGGTGATTCTGATAGGTCTGTGCAGAGTTGACAACGTTTTCTTCATGAAACCAGGAAAGGGCATCGTTCCTCCAGCAACGTATTCACAGATGTACGCTTTAGGTAACGAAACCATTGCTGAGAATATCATGTTTCTACACGCGATGAGTGGATGCAACACCACTTCTGCACCTTTCAATCAAGGAAAAATTAAGTTTTTAAAAAACTCTATCTAAAAACCCCGACCGTGCTTCTGTTGTGGAAGTTTTCAACAACTCGAACACCACCCATCAGATAGTTGCAGAAGCTGGGGAACGTTTCTTGGTTCCACTATATGGCTTTAGTGGAAGTACTGCACCATCGCTAAACCACCTGCGATTCCTGGTCTACAGAAGAGTTGCCTTCTCAGTGGCGGCAAACATTGCTGCTTTACCACCATCTGCAGCAGCAGCCAGACAACACAGTTTCCGGGTGTGGTTCCAAGTTCAGCAATGGAGGGGAAACGAAGCTGCACAACCCGAGCAGTGGGGCTGGACAAGAACCAAAAGTGGCCTTGANCCCAGTCTTGCTGAAACTTATCACCTGCAAATGTACAAAGAACTGCACCCGGAACTGTGGCTGCAAAAAAACCAGGCCTTCACTGCTCCAACATGTGCCGCAACTGCGAAGGCAAATGCGAAAACGTGTTGGTGGAGACAGACGAGGACGGCCAAGAGGATGTGGACCTGGAAGAGGATTTGGGGTTTCATTTGCCCTGCCCAGAACCGGATGATCGAGTGGAAGCAACGGATTGTGACGGAGAACGTCTCCCCATTCCACAAGGTACGTAGGTAATACTACCTCTGAAAATTAACTATACAATTTCGCTAGTTTGTTTGGGGTGTAATTAATCACGTATCAATAAACACACTTTTTAATACCGCATGATTTGTTCTGTATTTTCTATAGATGTCGCTGAGCCAGGCCCTTCGAGGAGAAAAGTGAGGAAGGAGAAGAAATGAGACCCATGACGACGTTTTTAAATATTGAAATCGCTTTCGGCATTTATTTTTAATTTGTACCTATATTCCTTTTTTTATAAATAATTGACGACATATATTATTTGTACTTCACAATTCATTATATGCACTTATATGTAATTTACGATTTATTAGTACTTATTGTCACATAACATGCAGTTTTCAAGATATTACCTGCGTTTGCCTTCATTATTTTCATCGTTATTTATTACCTACTCACTTGGAAGTTAGCCACTTCATTATGTGCACGCTATGTATGTACACATGAAATGTAATTTTCATGTTTTTCATATTTGTATGTGCATTTCACCATATTTAATTAAATACTTGGTCAGTATTTGCCGTAAAGTGCTGTAAATCGCGTTTTCCACTTTTTGGTTTTTTTGCCGTTTTTCAGCGTTCTCTAGCGGCTAAACGGTTGATCGTAGAAAAACATGTCACGGAAACAAAATGTAGCACATTTTTCCACATTCATTTTGTGAAGACTAGTTTTTTCAAATAAACGCATAGTTAGTGAGATATAGGTGAAAAAAACAAAAAAAAAAAAAAAAGCCCAAATGTACACATTGTTTGCAAAAAAACAAACACGTTTCCAGGCAAAATCAGTGTTGGCAAACCTCAGATTCGTGTTCTGCGACGCAAAAAAAATTAATGTACCAAAAATCACGACTACAACAAAACTTTCACCTATTTTTCCTCGGTTGCTTAGACTATGCAGATTCCTGTGCACGCGAGTCCACTCTTACTCCATAGACTGCGGCTCGGCACGGACTGGTCNAAAAAAAAAAAAAAAAAAAAAAAGCCCAAATGTACACATTGTTTGCAAAAAAACAAACACGTTTCCAGGCAAAATCTGTGTTGGCAAACCTCAGATTCGTGTTCTGCGACGCAAAAAAAAAATAAACGTACCAAAAATCACGACTACGACAAAACTTTCACCTATTTTTCCTCTGTTGCTNTGTTTGCAAAAAAACAAACACGTTTCCAGGCAAAATCAGTGTTGGCAAACCTCAGATTCGTGTTCTGCGACGCAAAAAAAATTAATGTACCAAAAATCACGACTACAACAAAACTTTCACCTATTTTTCCTCGGTTGCTTAGACTATGCAGATTCCTGTGCACGCGAGTCCACTCTTACTCCATAGACTGCGGCTCGGCACGGACTGGTCTCTAGCAGAGCGGCAATACAACGGTCCGGCAGTATACGCGCGGATATTATACAAAAACATTCGGTATTTTGTCCAGTGTAACAGCAAATACAAAACCGGACGCGGAAACTTTTTCCTGGCGACAACAGATAGCAGTGCTCTTGTGACAGTGTGTGCCGGAGGATTTATTTACCTTCTGCGTGTGCTGTTCGACAAAAATCAGTTGGTTTTCTGTTTTTGACTGCAAACTTTCTGTTAAAATATTCACCAGAACCGAATTAAAGTCACGTTACATAAAAGCAACAACGATGAAGGTTGAGTATTTTGTGTGATTTGATGCATCAAGAGAAAACGCGTTCCTTTATCACGTTTAATCATATGAGGGCAAAGAAAATTTATTACAAAGGCTGTTACCTTCAAAATTAGGGATGCGGCAGAGATAAATGATGCCCATATTTGCGGCGTGGCGTAGTAAATATCTCGACGATAATGCATTACTCAAGACAATATTTAATCACTAAGTTGGCAAACATTGAGGAGCTTGAAATAGCATAATGTTAAGCCAACTTGAACATATTTTACAGCATAGCATTTTTGCTCCTAATAAAATTCTCATAGCATGCATTTAAAACACACAAATTCCTACAGAGCTGCCATCTATTTAACCAATGGCAATTTAATTTCTTATCATATTCGCAGTTGATGGATGATATTTTCCATGGTATAGAATTCTTGAATTGTTTCTCGTGTACTCGTAATTTTCAAGCTCAATACAAGCTTTCAAATTAGGCCTGCCAATAAAATGGTAAAAAAGTATCTTTAATTATAGTAATGTTACATTAAATGACACAAGAATATAAAGTATAATCTTTACTAGACAATAAAAAAAACTGAGAAAAGGATAAAAACGTTTTTTATTTTCTATTTTTATTGCAAATAAAAGAGTGGTGTATGAAGTTCAAGATAAATTAAAAAGGCTTTAAATCAATGTCCAAAACCTTGCCCGCAGTAACTGCATTTAATTTAGCGCAAATATAGTCTAGGTANTTACATTAAATGACACAAGAATATAAAGTATAATCTTTACTAGACAATAAAAAAAACTGAGAAAAGGATAAAAACGCTTTTTATTTTCTATTTTTATTGCAAATAAAAGAGTGGTGTATGAAGTTCAAGATAAATTTAAAAGGCTTTAAATCAATGTCCAAAACCTTGCCCGCAGTAACTGCATTTAATTTAGCGCAAATATAGTCTAGGTANAAAAAGGCTTTAAATCAATGTCCAAAACCTTGCCCGCAGTAACTGCATTTAATTTAGCGCAAATATAGTCTAGGTAATCCCAACCAACTTAGCAGCGAATCATTAAAAGTCGACGCACTTAATTAATATATTGCTTAAATTGTAACATAAAAATTATCTGAAATGAAATAAGACATATTTTGTTCAATTGAAATACGTTCTTACAATCACTGACAGTGTTCTGGTTGACCCATTGGCTGCCCTCCGTATCACAGTTGGTTGAGCGTAAAGAGTTCCGGGTTCGAATCCCGGGTAGGGCAATAATGTAATTTATGTTCGTCCGTATGTGTCACCCTTTCGTAGGAAATGTCACGTCCAATAGGAAAACTTCAAGAACAGAGTGGTCATGGATTTAAAAAATTTATGATGTGAATCTGGAAATACGTTTGAATTACTTATTACACTTTTTACCAATAAAACCTCGGAAACGAGTAACCAGAAGAATACTTGATTTTCTTACAATAAATAAACTAAACTTCTTATTGAACATATTACAGTGTAGCATATATTTCAGTTACATTGGTTAATAGAGATTATAAAATTATATATATGTATATAATATGCTTTTGAAAATAAATTTATTTATACCACATGTATAATACTGTTTTATTTAAGTATATTAAAAAAAAGCTACAACTCGAAATCGTACCTACAACTTCTTGAGCAAAAACGTGTGACCCTAACNATTTAAGTATATTAAAAAAAAGCTACAACTCGAAATCGTACCTACAACTTCTTGAGCAAAAACGTGTGACCCTAACTTCAACGCCAAGAAATAAATTTACTTATTCCTATAAAGATAGCGTTAGTTAAGAATCGGTTTGTCTAGTAAATTGGCAGGCATGTAATTTTAAAATGTTAATGTTTAAGTTTTGAATGATTTTAATAAAGGANCGGTTTGTCTAGTAAATTGGCAGGCATGTAATTTTAAAATGTTAATGTTTAAGTTTTGAATGATTTTAATAAAGGATTACATATTTATACATTATTTGTTTCATTATAGAACGTTTTTTGATGAACATTGCTTTTGAAATAATATTTACTGGCATAAGTTATAGACAAAATTTATTACAGACTGTTAAGTTACTACAAACGAGTTTATCGTAATGACTACATAATTTTTTTACTTTAATTACACTGTGCTGCTAAAACCAGCTTTATTTGGAAAAACATATTTACAGGTGGCATTAATTTGTACGTCACTCGGAATTCAAGAAATAATAACTTAACCGACAAAATAATAAAAAAACCTTTTTATATAAATGTTTAAATGATGTACTGCAATATTTGTGGGCTTTATAATTTGAACACCTATGCATATGTAGACCACAATATCACATCAACTAGAGTTAAACACGGCAAGAATGCTTACACGCAGATTAATTTGTTGGAATTTGTGAAGTATATGGACCTTACATTGTAGAGTGTTATGTTATAGAGGCGACACTTTTTAATGTTTATTATTTTATTTGTTATTTTATTAAAACTGTTTGTGTAGGTTTCCTTCATGCCACGGGTCACCCATTTTCATGACTGAGCAAATAAAGTTATAAAAAGTTTATATAGTTTCAATAGAAAAGCACTGGCCTTAAATAACCGTTTTTTTTTTTTTTTGGTATACTTCGGTAAAATGTACTCATAAATTTGAATAATTTCTATGATATGTGGTTCTGTNGCGCATAGGCGTGCGCACAAGTCTGCCGGCTGCCGTACCTCCGTAGTGCATTTGATTGCATGCTAACATACGGTACAAGGATTAGTTGGTCTGTGGTAAGGGTGAGGTACGTGAGATTTTCAAACTGCTTACTAGAAATGCATAGGTTTATTGCTCCTCTATTGATAGGAAATTTAGATCATTATTTATATTGGTTACTTCTTGTTGATTCTCGGAACACCGACGTAGAAGAGGAAAAAAAAAAAATCTCATATATTATATTGCTTCAGTGCTTCAATAATAGGTAATAAAAGCTGAGAATATATATATATATATATATATATATATATATGAACAGGTTCGAAAACATTATTTATATCTTAGCGTACCAAAATTTTATATATGCCCTCTGAAAAAGCACTTATGACGAAAATAGGATAAATATTCAGCTTTCATGAACCATTCGCCTGAAGGGCATACAAGAGGTAAACGATATCATTAATACTCTAGCGTATTACATAATTTGATATATAATGTAGTCTTAAAAAAATATATGCAAATCGGGGACAATTTCTATAATTAAAATTAAACTCATTTCGATTTTTTTTTCAATTTACATATGTTTATACTTATCTGAAAATATTACAAAAATATTACGAAATTGTTAAGCTATAAAAACCTTCAATATTATTAGAACATCACACAGAATTTTTTTTTTTTTTTTTGGAAATATCATTCGCATTTTGCTCGTATTTAACTTTTAAGATAAAATTTAAAATTCAAAATAGAGGGAAGTTGAATCCTTTCCGCAGGCCAACCAAGTGGAGAATTTCAAATAAATTGGAGGCCACAGTGCTGTAGTGGTTAGACTACTCGCCTTCCACCTGAGTGAGCCGGGTTCGATTCCCGGCAAGGTCGATCCGGATTTTCGCATGTAGGAATCGTGCCGGGCGATGCCGCTGGCCAGTGGGTCTCCTCAGGGATATCCTATTTTCCCCGCCCATGCATTCTGGTGCTGCTCCATTCTCTTTTCACTTCACCCTCATCGGCTCTCAAGACCTCGATGTTAACAGTAGCTAAAATTTATGTACAGCTTTCACTCCATCAATAAAGATTGGAACATGCTACTCATGTAACTTACAAAAATACTTTAGCTGAATAGCAGATGTTGTATTAAAACCAATTTTTAAAAAATGTCAGAGTAAATATCATATGTCAAATTTATTGTACTTATGCTTTAAGAATTATGAAAAATTCTAATTTTACGTTACGAAACAACAAGTAAACTTCAAAACTTAAAAAATGCTTTTCACTCTTGAACAGGTTCAAAACAACCCTATCGGCATCCTAAGAACTCATAGCGTATTTTTTTTNAAAAAATGCTTTTCACTCTTGAACAGGTTCAAAACAACCCTATCGGCATCCTAAGAACTCATAGCGTATTTTTTTTACTTTTTTTACTTTATGTGACACATGCTGTCTTAGTAACAATTATTTTACACTTTTATATAACGCCTTTTTTTTATTTTTCCTTCTATCACTATCTCCTTCATTTATATTTGTCACATTTCTCTCATTGTAGCTTGATCGATACGTTAANTATTTTTCCTTCTATCACTATCTCCTTCATTTATATTTGTCACATTTCTCTCATTGTAGCTTGATCGATACGTTAATAGTATTCTTTAGATGCATATAAATTTTAATTTTTACGCGTCGTGAAAAGTTATCGCTGGAATTAAGTTAAAATTAAGCTAATTTAATTTTTTGTTTTAGTATCAACGGACAAACTATAGTTTTGAAGCGCCCGCACAAATACATGGCTTATACTTTTTAAGTCAGCAAGTAGATCGTGCAAGTTCAAACTGATCTTTAGGAAATAATTGTTGAGGTAATGCTTACTTAATTATTCTTCTTTCATCTTTGTCTGTTGCAGGGCAGTAAACATTAAAACTGTGAAACTTTAGGTATAGAATACATATAGCAAACATTTTTTTTTTAATTGCCGTGTTAAAATTTGATACTCTTCATGAATATATTACAAAAATTACTCTTCACGGGAAAAATATTTACATAAAATACTTTATTTTATTTAAGGAATAATCGCATCCCATATCTTAGAATACAAAATACCACAAAATATCTTTGTTGAAGCTAATAAATAAAAATATTTAATTTTCTTAAACGCAAAGACCATTGATTTGTAAATCGAATAATATATCTCTGGTCAAACAAGTTCCATCAGTAAACAGCTGGACAGCAAAAATAAGCATGACGTAAACATTACTTGTGATGAAATACAAAAATGGCCGCTGTCGTCAACCGTGCCACTCTCGACCTTCTTGTGAGTGACATTCAACGGATGACATTCTCCGGGTTACCTGTAGCAGTAATTTACGCAATTCATGCAGTAACAAAAAAATTATATCTTATTTAACACGCTGGTTTTTTCATTGCGTCAGCATTTCGTAAGCTTTCTCTTATTACCTTTATTATTGCTCAGTTGAGAAAATTACCCACTTAGAGGTTGTATTGATTCTGCGGCCTTTGCAATCGACGTGCCAGCACATATACTACATTCCTGATACCTTTGCCAACAGAACTTAACAAGTCTTTCTTAAAAACAAGCCCATATAACGGGCCCATATATGGGCCATATAACGGGCCCACATATGCCAAGAACAGATAACAAATATTTCAGTGTATATTACGTGACTCTAACCTAACGACTGTAGCATTTTGTAGACAGAATTACATGACTTTTTGTAAATTAATGACGAGCTTAAAATCAACGTTACAAACAATTCGCAGCCCTCCACAACACACAGTTAATTAGATGAAAACCTGTTTCGAGTAAGCCTTATTAATGTAATCAGAAATACGTCTACGTTCCAGCGTATATTTAAATATATATTTAAGTTATTTTGGTTTGTGTTTATTTTACAGACTCATTTGACGAATAAACACATACACAATAAGTATAAATGTGAAAAAAATTGGACTTGAAAGGGATGTTCAGTAAAGCTTTAAACTTGCAAAGGGGCAAAGTTTACATTTACACGTGGAAAAATGTGCACACACATGAAATAATATTACTTATATGATGCGGATGAAAACCTGTTTCCGGAATAGTGTATATTTGCTTGATACGGTCAGAATCTTTCTTTTCTTCTATACTTTTTTCATACTTTATGGAACTATTTATAATTTCATAATACACTGAAGAGCCAAAAAAACTGATACACCTGCCTAATATCGTGTAAGCACCCCCCACCCCCCTCCCTCCTTTCACGAACAAGCATTAGTGCCCACAAGACGACGTGGCATGGACTCGACTAATGGCTAAAGGTATGCAGGAGGCAATTCCCACCACGAGTCCTGCAGGGCAGTCCACAAATCCAATCTGCACCAATTTGAGAAAGGGTTGCACGTCTGTCACGTTTAATGACTCTCGTCAGTCGTCGTTTGTCCCGTTCTTTCACGATCTTTTACCGGCCGCAGCGATGTCGAAGATGTGATGTTTTACCGGATTCCCGTTATTCACGGTACTCTCGTGAAATGGTCGTACGCGAACATCCAAATGTTATCGCTACCTCGGAGATGCTATGTTCCATCTCTCGTGCGCTGACTATAATACCACGTTTAAACTCACTTAAATCTTGATAACCTGCCATTGTAGTAGCAGTAACCGATCTAGCAGCCGACCGCATTGCATTACTCTGATTGGTTACGTACCTCTGTTATTTGCATACGCGCGCCTATACAAGTTTTTTTTGGCTCTCCAGTGTAATAAGAAATAAGATTAACGTTTATTCACTTTCCGCCCGAGTTCCTTTATTGACCACCACCTAACATTCAAGAGGTTTTCTTGGCCAAACTGTCCGAAATAAATAATGTGTTTAACCTGTACTGTAATACATTTGAGATACACATAGTAATTTATTATAAATATGTTAATTGTATAGGGAACTTTCACATGCTTTCTTCGTGATTTTATTACCCTGCTTAAATTTACTATCAAACTATAAAAGGATATAGATTTGCTTAAAATGTAGTTTGTCAACGCGTTTTTTTTTTCTAAAGCATTCCCATCATTAAAATGTGTTAGTATTTGGAAAACAATGAGCCGATTTTCTCTTCAATTTACATTTATTTGGCTTGTTTTTTCGTAATACTCTGTAGTCATTTATTTATATCGAGTTTTGTGTGCGTACCGTAGTCAAGCTGACAGTGACACTCGATTCTTCTGTTGTATTCTTCAGTAAACCTATTTATCGATAGTGGCTTCAAAAACCACGATGACTTTAAAATTATTCCTACTAAATATTCTGATGTTCTTCTATTTATTTATATTGTTTTGAAATAATATGAGCATGGATCGTAATATTTTTTTCATTATGTAATCAGATTTCGTTAACTTTTCACGTATGATATAGAATTATTTTGATTTTGTGAACTCATATATTTTCTTTCGTCATTTATTCCATCACGGAAATTATAAATCATATTCACAATTTATATCCTACTTTGTATTGGGAAGACAGGCTTACGGAGAACTTCCTTTATGTGTGTCTACGTCATAACTTATTTTAATCCATGTAGCCAACCAAATTATACGAAAGTCGATAAGTTTGCAATGCTCGGTAAGGACAACAGTTTTCTAGTATTAAACTATATTCGCTTCCATGCTTAATTTCAACGGTACGTGATATAGGTATATAACAATAAAGCCAATTTTAACCTATCTTTAAATAGTTATTATATTAAATGATATCACAAAAATTGAAAAAAATTTTATTTCATGTTTTTCCGCTACCTTGGGACATGAAACTGCCAATAAAATAGCTTATATTAAGTTTCTCTGTTACTAAAACTAAATATTTACGAAATACGTATCACTAACAGTTGCATTTAGTGAATAAAAGAATGCGTTTAAAGTTGTTTTAACCCACCACGTCTTAATGTGAAAAATTGGTACATTTACAATCTCTGCTTAATAACTCGATACGTTGAACCTAATTCATACTAACCAAAACTTTTCTACGTGGAGTATATTGTCAGTACTTATGTGTGAGTTATTTTTACTTTAAGGAAATAATATTTGTGACTTAATTTGTTTTAATTATTCTATTTACAAGAATATGTAATTTATTATTTTAGAATATGCGAAAATCTCTTTAAAAGTGAATTTTGTTACAAATGGTTCAGAAAAACTCTGCCGTATTTGGCCAAATATATAATAATTTTTAAGTGTTTATCTTCAAATCACTATTTCTTAGAATAAATATTTTTGATATAATTGTAATTTATCATGGAAATATATAAATGTTTAAAAAATGTTGAACATATATTAGGAAATTACTCTTCGCAAATAGATTTTCAAAACACCAAACTCCTGGCTATCAGAGATTTAAAATAAACATTGCTGAATAACTTTAGTTGGTTACATTAACACTTGGGGTATTATTTTATACTCATTCACTCCCGCCCACATATTCCTATACCATAATTGTATTCTTTAGTGAGCTCTACTGCCCTTCACTGTTTGTACCATGATTTTAGAATCACTCTATATAACTGTGACTCCCTGGTTTAAATTATTTCACAACCCACCGCGTTGTAGTACAATTTACAGCTGGAATGTTCTTATGATGGCAATTACTTGATAGATTCGTGAAAACGTTGCTAAAGAAAAAATATGCGGTTTTATTTTCGGCCTTGGAAAGAGCGCACGTATTAAATTTTCCTTGCAGTCCATAAATCTCCTGCGGCTGTAACTAAAAATTAGAAGCACGCCTAGCCCTGATGATTTTAGAGAAAGATAACAGCAATTATTGCCAACCCATCATTTCTCTTCATTTAAGTGCAATGAGGCAGCAGGTACTAATTGAAATGTTGACTTATAAATTTCAAATGTTTTTTTTTAACACTTTCCAGTTTAGTCCAGCAAAGCCTCGCAAAATTTTACTGTTTATTCTATGGACTGAAAAGGGTTAATTTAACAGAGACGAACCAAAAAATTAAAATATATATATAATAACTTAAAATTCGTGACTACGTGAAACTTAGTTAGACCCTTTGGGAACCAATTCAGAAAAACAAAGTAAGCACAACGCATATATATATATATATATATGATCACGCAATATAGGAGTTACAAAGTTGACATAATGTATAAAAGCTGTTTGTTGTTTAAACGAATTACGTTTTTTTTTAGTTTACTTAAATAATTTTTCTAACTTTTTTTTTAATTTTAATATATGGTTAAAACTTATTGTTATTACGAGTTCTATACGCAGTGGTTTCTTCCCTGATACGACGATGTGGTATCTCTCTATCCTCCTCTCTCTCTCTAATAGTGATATGTGTATGTTTGCGTGAAACAATATGCATTTCCTGTTTGCTTTAACTCTTTTTTTGGTTATATATACACAGTCGAATCACATTATAATGACCACCTGCTAGAAGTGACATCTGCAGCGCATACACAGCCCATGACGTATGGCCCATGATGTAAGCTTGTAAAGTGGGTAAACCGACAGGCTCCCTGTTCACAGTGCGCTTCCTGCTGCCATGTGAAAGGGAAGCGATTTAACCAGTTGCAAAAAGTGATGATCATCGGTTTTTCGGGCCAAGGGAGGCAGCATTTCGGAAACTGTGACGTTTGTGAACTGTTCACATGCCTCTGCGGCAAAGGCGTATCGGGAGTGGACGAATGGCGCCATTGGGAATAACCGTCGTGGAAACTGCGGAGCTCCACGTGTCATTGATGTCCGAGGTCAACGTCGACTATGACAATGCGTCAAAGCGAACCAACAGGCTACAGTGGAACAACTCCCATCCCAAATGACCCAGGGGACATCTAGACACGTGTCTACCACAAGAGTTCAGCAAACCCTTCTGCGAATGGGGCTCCGGAGTATACGGAGGATGACTGCACCCATGCTAACATAGGTGCATCGACAAAAACGACTGGAATTTACTTGATAATATGGCGACAAGACCACTGCTGCTTGGCGATGGGTAGCCTTCTCTGAAGAGACACATTTTCAGCTGCATATAAAGGATCGTCAGGGTGTCTGGCAAGAAACTTCGGGGAACCGACACCCTGCATCCATTGCTGGACGAACACAAGGTGGTGGGGGCAGTGCTATGATAAGAGGAATGTTATCATGGTATTCTCTAGGTCCCATCATCCGTGTGGAAGGCACCCTTGATCAATTTGGTTATGAATCCATCCTCGGCGATCAAGTCCACTCCTGCATAATGATTGTCTTTTCCTCAGGAGAATGGATCTTCCAGTAATATAATGCGCCTTGCCACACGGCTAGGAGTGTCTACACGTTGCTGGAAGAGCACGATCAAGAGTTAAAGTCCTTCCCTGGCCCCCAAACAGACTCGATCTCTATCCAATTGAACATCTTTGTGACAACCTCGATCGTCATGTTTGCAGCCTCACTCTTCCGCCACGTAACCTTAAACAGTTGGAGATGCAGTGCAGACAACATGGCCCCAGATATCCGTGGAGACCTATCAGCACCTGACAGTCACTGCCAGCTCGTCTAGCTGCTGTCCGCGCTGCGTAGGGCGTTTACTCTGGATACTAGCAGGTTGTCATAATGATGTGATTCAACTGTGTACGTATATGAGTAAGGTAGGTTTATCGCAGGGTCTAGATACTGAGAACTTTAGGCTGTGAGCAAGTTGTTGAGAGACAGAAACGGGGAAGGAATCGCACATGGTCTTTAGTATGGAACCTTCCCAGCAATCGCTTGGAGTGAATTCGGGAAACCACTGGGAAAAAATAAAACTGAATGTTCGTTTTGGAGTTTGAACTCACGTCCTCCCGAAAACGAGTTCAAAAACAGTATTTGTCACTGCACTACGTCGAATGGTATGCGAGTAAGACATAAACTTTATTTATTTCTTGTAATTCAATTGGTTATGGAAAAAAATTTAAAGACTTTTGCTCAAATAATTCTTACCACGTAACATGATACATTCTTTAAAAATATTGTAATTTCTCAGGGAATGATTTTCATATATGTCATTTTTTCGCCATATTTGAATGACTTCACGAAAAGTATAACATGTTAAAGTGTATAGCTATTTACTTAATTATGTTTGTTGGTGCTTACATGTAATGATGGTATTAGTAATTTTAGGTTTTTTTTATGTGAAAAGCATATAGCCTACATGTTTTTCCTATGCGAAACATTAACAGTGTGGAACTAGATACACCATCTCAGTCTGCTGCATCAGAGCTAATGATGTCAGATATGCGTTCTTCAGAAGGAACTTGATGCGGTCATTGGATTCAAAACCAAAATTTTGTTATTGTGTTAAGGAGTATCTTGATGTGAGAAAGATACAGAGTCATGAACAGTATTGTCGTTATAAACCTACTTGCCATCTACATTGTTCTTTGAAATGTTAATGTTTGTTTGATACTAGTGATGAACTGTATATGCATGGTGTGAGATCTTGAGGTTTAACCCCTTCAACGGGTAGAACATCTCCTGGAATTCAGTGCCAGTATTGTTACAAAATATTTAAGCATAGTCGCAATATGCGTCGTCACGAAATGGGCAGCTGTGTAAGGAACACTGGTGTAATAGGTATCGCTGAGCAGAGTATGGTTGTTCCTTTAAGTGAAATTCGACATTAAAAAAGCATTCAGCAGTATGTAGAGGTAGTTCTCGAATGGAATTAATGCTTGTATGCCAGTTCTGTGGTGAAATATTTCATGTATTTCGTATGTGCGGCAATATGAAATGAGAGTATGTTCCAAGAGTCCTTAATTTAATCTATATTGTTGAAAACTATGTTTTCGTTTGTTTAAGAATGACGATGCACTAAGGAAGCATGTGTTTATTTACAATTTTTCGTTAACAGCAACTACTATTTCGAATATGTCTCAAAATTTGTCGCCGCCAGCTACTTTGGAAGATAATACAAAACATCGACACCAATGTGTATACTGTGACAGGAAATATACTTTAATTCGCAATTTCAGAAGGCATCAAAAAAATACTTGTTTGGGAGAAATCTGATAGAAACAAACATTGTTGCTATAAATGTCAGTGTGTCTTTACTCACCATTGCGGCTTAAAAAACATTCATTGACATGTGAACAATGTGTTGCGGTGCAAATCTCGCCAGTTTCTGGATTTCGGTGTCATCGTTCTCAGAAGTTATATATATTTTACGATGTAATATGTACCGTCAAACGAGGAGAAATAGTTTCAAGTACTTTGAGTGTTATTTAAATCAGTGTATGTTGTCTGGTTATTTGTTTACAAGAAGGTTTGCATAAGTGCAATATATGACAAAGTTTAAATGCAATTTATCGCAGTAATAATTTTTTTTTTTTCACGAGATGAGATCTGCACATATTTGTTGGTAATATGTATGTGGTTTTCTATTTCTGTGTTCATATATATTGCTAGATGTTTTAAAGATGTAATTAATATGATTGTGATGATATTAAATATATTTTATTTCTTATAAGTTAGTGTCATCTTGGTTTGAGGTGTGGTAAGGTATAAAAAGGGTTTTTAATTTTTTTTTTGGGGAGTTGCTTGTTTTTATTGAAATGGTTACATAGGGGCTTTCTGGTTTTGCATGATTGATATTCGCTCACAGTCGCCCTGAGGGCTTTTCATTATGACTTCTTGTGAGGGAATGATGTTTGGGAATGGAGTGAGCTGTTGTCAGCGAGGGGAGGTGTGGCAACTCCTGAACTTTAGGATAGAAAGCAACATAGGCAATAACAGTTTAATAAATTTTAGTGTACATAGTAGAATATGTACATGACTTGCGGATAGTTTGTGTTGTAAGATGTCGCAATGCATACACAAATATTCATATATCTATACACCTAAAAATAGTGTCACTTAACGAAATATGTTATGTTATAGAATTTGTTTTCTCGATTGAATCCCTGTTTTCTATATGGAAAATTAATATATGGTATCAAAAAATGTTCAACTTTAATAGAGAATGGTTTTTCGCATGTTATCAGCATTTGGTTTTCATAACTTCGTAACTCAACCATATCGGGAAACAATATTTTCTATTATATATTGTTCTTAGTTAAGCAATTAGTTTATTTGTTTTAATACACGGGAATTTATTTTATTTTAAAGATTATATGTAACATTTTAAAAAACTTAATTTTGAGAAAACTTTGTTTTTTTAACTAATTTATTGACATACTCCAATTATGCATGCATCAGGAATTTTACTTGTAACATGGTGTTATTGTTTGCAAAGCTTCAATCATGTTGGTCCTCCCCAAGGAAAGGATACACAATGCGACACTACCTATCAGTGGTGCACGCATCCACACACACACCCACATTAAAAATTAATATCGCATTTATTATTTCAAGTTTTGGGGTTGGATGCTACATTATTATAGGAGTGTGTCTTGCTTCACTCAAAGTTCGTGTACACTTGTTTATGGTGTATATTCCTTTCCCCTGCTTGCAAGCTTAGAAGCGGTAGGCAACATGTGCTAGATGTGAAGATGGGCGAAGAAGAGGCACTTGAGCGATGTCACTGCCCTCCTCGTCCTGTTTCACTTACTTTTTTTAAGAGAGGGTATCGATGTTTTAGCTTTCGCTGCAGAGGGAGAAGGGTTATCTCCCCACCACGATCTCCGCATGCCTGTCAGCCTTTAATAAAACTATGCTCGCCCCTTTTGCTTCCTACCCCTTCCCACCATTCTTCATTGAGCGGCATGGTGTTCTTTCTCATACCTGCTGATAGAATGTCTCTCCGTGCAGCACAGCATCCGTAGCAGGACAAATGTCAACTCTCGCCCGGCGGCATTGAATCTCTGCTAGGCACTAGTCAGCTGCTCGGAATTTATTCTTTGAATGCGGTCAAACTAAGGACTATATCAGTATAAATTTAATTATGATTTAACATTGGAAGGATTCGAACCACTGAATAACCCAATACAAATGTACTTAAGCATTAACTGCCCTCGATGGGAATCGAAGCCAGGTTTGGGTCAGTATCATTATATTTATGGTTTCCTTACCCATGGCAGTAATCTAAACCAACCAAGATTGTGAATGTATAACACGAAAATATTAACGATTCACAGCTGAGTTGCATTTGAGCAGTGGTAGAGCTAGGATGTGCATTAAGTGTGTTATCACCATGTAATTACTCTCTGTACATTCTTATTCTCCATACATGTAATTACTCTCGGTATATAAACTTATTCTCAGTTATCGTAATTGTTTATTACACAATTACCCATTATAATATTACATCAAGTTATGCATTTACTTAGGTACCATTGGTGGAACTAGAAACGAGGAGCTCCTCACCAACCGTGTCTGTTGTGTTTCGGCAGCCGATGGGTGAACATTTGTACTTAGTGCGTAACTACTCTCTCGGTACATGTGCTTCGTCTCGGTACATGTATTTACTCTCGGTACGTGTACTTTCTCTCAGTAATCGTAATTGTTTATTATGCAATTACTCATCACACAATTAATACTTACACAATTACTCATTATGCAATTATGTATAATTCCATGTTAGTTGCCCTCAACGGGTCTCTAACTGAGGATTGACCGACTCCTTAACCTTCCTAGTCCAACACTACACCTCCTTGCCCCGCCCCTAGTCACTTACCCTCCAGAATTCTTAGAAAAATTTCGAAGTCCCGCAATTGTCGCTTTGGTGCTTTGTCCACCTAAAGTGTACCCACACAACGGCCAGTCACAGCATACCTCAGAAGAAGTGGGACAACACATCAGCCAACCACAACAAACCTAGTGGGAAGGAGGGGGGATGATCTGTTTCCCAGGTTAAAGGTTGCCTCCACTTTGCATCCCTCTCTCCGACACCCCTTTACAGACTATTCAAATGGCACTTAGGCAAGTAATGACTCCCTAGTATGTTTAAACAGCCTTGCTCCCCCTACTACGGCCTGTTCCTATGTCGCCTGATGCCAACAAGCAAGACACACGATTCCCGTTTCTCCACGTTCGAGATGGATTTTCCGGATAGTGAGACCCAAAACGGCACGAATTAACTGCGCATGTCTGTGCTTAACAGGTTCGCCTGATTTCCAAGCTGGCTCCAACGCCCCAATACTGTGAAACACTGCGCCATGAAAGCAACATGTTTCTCCTTCAATGTCGTTAATCCAGGTGCAGCACGAATAAGTGAATAGAGAAATTATTAGCTGTACAGCCTTGAAGCTTCTGCAAACCTTCTTTGCCTGTTTATCATACACACAAAATTCCTCTTATAGTAACGTGCTCGGTAAAATGTAATGCGCCAACTATGGCTGAAGTTTCCCGCTACCCCGCTCATCACATACGTAAGTATACAAAAATATCCAACAAACTTATGTGTAAAAGTTTGGCTTCGAACCAAAATGGGTTACTTAAAAGAGAAAAAAATGACATGAAGAGTTAACACAAATTACAACAAAAAGGCTCACAATTCCAATCAAAACCATTTATTACATAATTAAACAACGATAAATTATGTAATTTTCTTGATTTCTTGAGTAGATGTATAAATTTTATTTTCAGCACTGAAACCGGTATGACATACAATTAAAGTTTAAGGCAATTGATTAACAGACTAGAATCGTTCATTTAGCAAGGCATCCTAACATCAAAATCAAAACCGCCAAAGAATATAGATTTAGTTTCTTTTACTCAACTGCATAAAAAGACACAGCAAAATATGGACACTTTCAATAAAATTGAATATGCTAGTAATATTTCAATTTCATAATATAAATTATCAAAATCTAGAAAATAATTTTTTTATCTACTTCTTAACAATGCGGCAAATGCACAAGTTCATTAAGACCTCACACTCTATTAAAATTTATATTTTAAATATAAAAACTTGAAATCTGGAAAATGTATTTTTCAATAATTAAATCGTATAAATTCAGAACCATGGCGGCACATTAACACAAATAGATTTACTGGGCTGCAAACATAAGCAGCAAAAAGAAAATTACATTACTATCCAAATTAATGAGTCTGCATTTATTCGGGTGCTACTTTAAGGCAGCATTTATTAATATGGGAATAGTTACAGATAATAGCTTTTTCCAGATTCTGAATTGATCATATCGTAAAGCATTACCAATTGTTATACAAACTTCTCTTAATCAATAAGGCAAGGTTAAAACCCAAATATATTTAGTGTACGGCAATAAATGAACGCAAATACCTAATAAAATTTATATGCTCATAAAACGGTACAACAATTCTGCACTGTTGATATTTAATGATAGTTGCGTCTTCCTTTAAAACACACGGCAAAATGTTTAGCACGAGCTACCACAGTACCTCAAGTAAAAAAGGCTGATTTGTGTAGGCTCACGGTAATAGGTTGAACTGGGCAAGCACACCACCTTGCATTGATTGCACCGACTCCTAACAGACTTGGACTGGCGGCAATCGCAGCATCACCCACCTTCAGATTGCCCCATTCACTGCCGGCGCTCGATCACTGTGTCTCGTTCTACGAGACGCACAACAGTGTAGGAACCAAACTACATTCTTCCTACGCCAGAGAAACCGCTGAGTAAAACACCTTAGCTCTCTTCAATACTTGCGGGCTAAACTCATGTAAATTGTAGGAGACAGAAAGCTATGTTAAAAATGGCAAGCAATCATGCTAGCCTCGTACGGCAGAAAACTCCGTCTAGTCGACAACACATCCCAATTCTAACCCCCGTTAGCTCGAGCGCTCACACAGTTCTCTTCCCACATAAACATTTCGCTTCCTC
>NQII01002488.1:28199-136505 GCA_002778355.1 Clitarchus hookeri | reverse complement strand
ACAGCTGGTGGCGCGACGTCTGGTAAACACCATAACTATCACGGTTCTAAAGAAGCTCCCAGAAACATATGTGCACAAAGATTTTTTAATATTTTGTATGAAAAACTGAGCAACATATTACATAATATAATACTACCATAATACAACATAACAATAAGCCAAATAATAAAAAATTGCATAATTATATTGTGCTATAACACCCAAAGAACATACAAGGAAATATGAATATGCTCACCTCTATGAAACAACCAAAGAGCCAGGAAAGCAGTGCACAGAAGGCACTCTTGTAAGTGACGACCCGTAACAGTAATTTTACGGACACGACAAAAAATGATACTTTTACGGAAGAAGCTAATAAGTTTTCGTAAAAATGTTTTTTTCTTAACAATATTATCTTCGCCAGCAAGTATTTCAGCATTGCATTACTTTTGCCTATTTTTAATACGACAATATCATTTTATACAAAATTGAGTATTCCTTGTCTATTTACACTACAAAAGGAGAAAACGACAATAGCAATCATTATTGGCGCATGCGTATAACACCGTTCGTGATTTTTTTGAGGAATGTTTTGATAAGTGTTTCTCACTGTTGTAAGCTTGTCATTTTAGCTGTTTAAATTGGTCGTTGTGGCAAGGTAGTAATAAAACTCAATTTATAATGCTAACAACTTTATTTATTTGTATAGTTACCTTACTGTATAGACTAATTATTAAGGTGTTCTGCCTTTTCCATGAATTTATACTTTTGAAATAACGATACTATTACCAAAAAACAGTCATAATACCACACACGTAACAGTTTCTTAAAATTACGACACTCTCTTGTCAAAGTGAAAATCAGTAATGAGCGGAAGCATTGAGAAAATTACTGCAAGAAACGTACACGCATCTCTCAAAAATATAATTAAAATGTGGAACTTAGCTTGTTTACTTCAAGAAAATTTGGTTTTGATCTTTCCTCGTTATTTTAATTTTAAAATTAAATGTATAAAGCACAAATTTTTATAAAGGTGGCCATATAAAGATTTTAGGGTTTATTTGCTATTTTTACCACACCATTTGAAAAATTAAGAATAATTTGGAATGCTGATAGTATATATTACGAGTATCAGATGTTTCAATACATAGCTTCTTTTATCCGGCATTTTGTAAGATAATCCCGAATAAAAAATTAGTTAATGTCATATTCCGGAAAAAAAAAATTACTATTGCTTCAAACTTTGGCAACCAATTCAATGTACAGTAGGGGATGTAAACTAACGTATTTTAAAAGGGCAGACATTTATTTTCATAATAAAAATCGTATAAACCTTTTGGATTACTGTGAAATATCTACGAGACCATGTAACAAAGATAACATAACTTGGTATGCTAGCAGTATTCATTACAACCATCGATTGCAACAACCCAGAGCCACTTTTGCTTACCAGTTTGAAAGATATAGGCAAACGAATAAATTAATTTGGTTATATCTCGGAAAATAATCAACCGATTGCTATAAATTTAGCAGACAAGTACTACTGCAAAAGGCTATGTAAAATGACTTTTTTACCCCATTTTTTACAAAACAAATATAACTGTAGGCCATGTAAGCTTACATGATTTAAATGGATTAGATTTTTTTTCGAAATAGCGACAATATAAACTGTATACATAAGGTTTTTGTATCTATTAAATAATGTGACAAAATTTCAACCAAACTTTGTATGCTTACAGTTTCTATTAGAAGAATCAGACGTGTCTATATAAAGCCTGTTTTCACACAATTTTGTACGGTACCGCCCAATGAGAAACCAGAATTTGTATCCCATATATTGGTAACTTTCAACCTGTTTTAACAAAATTCTGTACACAATTAGTGATGCGGCGGGCTATGAAAACTTATATGATTTAAATGACTCGCTCACTTGTTTTCAAAATGATTTCCGTGTAAATATTTTACGTTGGAAATTATAGTCTAAAAAACTTTAGATTGATTACAACCGAAGTTGATGCTCCGAATCTACCTTCGTGATGCAGTTGGTTGCCCGCCTTTTTACCGCACGAAGTGTTTTGTGTTCGAGTCCCGGAGTAATACACGCGTGTATTTGTAACTGTGCCAATATTATTGGAGTAGTTTCTGTTTGAATCCTTAAATATATCGCTGTCAATGAGACGTCACACAGCTATTTTATAACCCTTTCAGAACTTCATCGAAATTATTTGCATTTATGTAAAGTAAAGTAGGCACTTTTGTTACATCGGTAACTTCTTGTTTACATTAAGACTATTAAAATTATTTAAATATTTTTGTTGTGCTCTGTGGCCAAGAGCGAATCCTGCTAGTTAAAAAGAGAGGGTTCGTGGGAATCATGACAATTTGCATGGCAATTCGTTTTAGGTAATTGTACGTATACATATATATAAACTTGTATATACATGCAAAAAACTAGTACACATATATGATAGCAAGAGTTTTTAATTTCTTATTTCACTATTTTGTAAAAACAGTTTATGCACGTAACAATGATTTCGCAATTGTGTAATGTGATACACAAGATGTGAATAATATTGGTTATCATATTATTAAAAAAATAATCTCAAAGTGCCACATAAAATAAGCGAACTAAATTAAAAAATTAATGAAGTAACCCAATGCATGGGAAAAGTCTTGCTTATGTGTTTCAACATAAAGCACTGTTGCCTTCAAGGCAGTAAATTAAGGGTAAACATTATATTTTCAATCTTTATAATTGTTTTTCATATTTAGGTTGTTAATAAATTAGTTGGCGTGTGTTTATGAGGAATACGGCTACTTCACTTTAGTAGCACTATTATGATGATTCAGGCGCAACGGGATCCGAGATCGGAGCTCAAAGCTGTCCACACTATGTCATTCCGGTTAGCTGTCGGTAATTTTTTCTTCCAAATTTCCCTTTTTTCCGTTAATATATATAGTATTTTCACACAACATTTTTTCCTGAAGATTTTCAGTTTTCCCCTCAAAAAAGCACCGATCTACCTACCTGCAAAACCGATCCGCAGAAAAGAACTTTTCTATACAACAGAAGGATTTGGGAGGCTCGCTTCATGAGGGCAGAGCAGTGTTGGCCATATTGGTTTGGTTGGCGTAGGATATGCCAAATCGATACACAGTATTCAGGGTCCGGAGTCAAACCTAAGCATCAGCCCACTCCAAAGGCGACCCATAAAATGTCAGATTGGATTCGTCCATAAAGAGCGGTAGATACGGCCAGAGACTTTTTCGCGTAAAAATCGGAGCACACAGTAAACTTCAATACTATATACACACCTCAGCTGTTGTTATACCTCCATTGACTGCTGGTGCCGTGTCCGTCTTTGAACAAGCCACTCAGGACTAAGTAACTCCGACACTGAACCTTCGTGATTCGTGCGCAAACGGTTAACAGAGGCCAGAATATTTTTTTAGCTAATCAAAGAAGCTGGAAGACCCTGCAGTGCTTTGGATTGTATCTTGTCTTGAAATCTTTTTCGCGAAATATCACTACCCCTAGTAATGACTATCACGACTAAATTAATATCAATGGTCCAAATTAAGACTCTCTTGTTAAAGTCAGTGGTGCCATCTTCAACGTGGAAAAATATGCTCGTGTCTGCTTCTTCCTGTGGGCATGGTGACAGCTTATCACAATTACCAGCACTGAAAAGTTCGGTTCAAGTACCTTGTCCTTTAAAGCTGACATCATTTTTCCGGTATATGTAATGGCACACGCCGCCCTTCTCAATGAATTTAAGAAAATGCATTTTTTTTTCGTCGATTCGTAGCAACTCGCTCCAGTTACTAGGTACAGCATTAGTTTTACTTTCACTCTCAGGCGCAGACATATGCCACTTTTCTGGAACATTATGTTTTTTTTCTTTCAATGAGTCAGCTTTGTAATTGTCGAAGACAACATCGACGAGTGACGCACCATCCTTGCACTGAAAAAAAAACCATTGGTTTGAACTGCCAAATAAATAAATTTGATTTTTATTTTTTTTGTTTCAAACCAACTATTTTAAAATCGAATACTGGAATTTTAAAATAACCTAACTATTGTGATATTGATTGTTAAATGTTAGACGACCCTGCAGGCGATGTCCTTGTCGATGGCTCGTTGCACGTGGCCTTCTACACAAATGGCGTCGTCACTTCAAGCCGGCGGTAATTTAATAATTGCGGGAGGGTCCTTGTAGGTAATGGCGACGTTGTTAATGACCTCACAGATCGCATATAATGTGTGGGTGTTACGTTACTGTCAATTACTGCGTATCGCCTGACGTGTCCGTATTTACGACCTGTGGTGCAACGACGGAAGCTACAACCTTGCCTATTGGACGAAAGGCCTGCGTTTGTTATTGCGGCAATACGTATTTTCAACGCAGAGCACCTAAGGATACAGAGTTGAAACAGCAACTTGTACCAAGAACTCCAGCGAAAAAGGAAACTTCGTGTGGGAAGTGCACCCAGGGCAAGGCGACACTCACCTAATGACGGTATTTCCAGCTGGGACCCGTAGGTTACCGTCATCCCCCGGCATGACAGGAAATTAAACCCTAGAATGGAGCGGCGCTGGAATGCAAGGGCGGGGGAAACGGGAGTATCCCGAGAAAACCCGCCGGCAAGCGGCATCGTCCAGCACGATTCCCACGTGCGAAAATCCGGGAGTGAACCCGCCAGGGAAGTGTTTGAACACCGATCTCCAATCGGCGGCTTGCAACTCTACTCGCCGGCTGGCAGTCCTGCCAATAAGGTAACTTTCGCAGAATGCAGCAGCCAATCAGACCGGAAGTCCACTTCCAGAGCCTCGCGCAGCCAACCAGAGGACGAGTACGCTCACATTATAGGCATCCCCATGTCATGTCGTCTGTGCGCAATTACCTACTCTGTGTTTTTGCATTGGCAGGTCCAGAGTCCAATTTACGAGACATCCGTCTCTACGATAAGTCAATCCTCATTCATATCCAGTCAAAATCGTCCAAATGCCAATTCTGCACTTGCTGCCATCATTGTGGGGTTCTCCGAGGCCACACCTACGCGATAATGCAGCGCCCAATGTGCCCTTATATCGTGTGTATTGTATTTTTATCTCCCGCTGTGTACACGTAGGGTCGTATCCATTTTACATTCTTAACCGAGTATCGACGCTTACTTATAATAATAACTTTTTGGATAATGTTGTAATATCAAATGATAAGTTAGTCCTTTTTTTCATGCAAAATTGTGAAAATGATCTGTATTTCAGTTTTACACTATACACAGCAGTGCTGTGACTATTAGATTTTGTGTGTCACGTGCTCCTGTGAAGTCATTCGTACGTCGCTGAGATCACGAGACTATACAGCTCCCTGAGTACTACCTGTAGACAAAAATATGTGTACTTGGAATATTTACATCTCAGTGTTTTTCTTTCTGTTCCACAAATATACATTACATTATTCAGTAATTTTTTCTTTTGTTTTGTATTTTCACTTCCATAAACGTGTTATCCCTCAGTGACATAATTATTTCTGAACGGTGATACTTGTACTTAACACCGCTACACGCTACACATCATGTTTAGGAAATAGAAATCGAAACAAAGACCACCTTTGTAGTCCACCCTAATGATTTATCGTCGTAACAGTTGAATAGGTAAATATATTTCAGTTCAACGTTTCTTACACTCCTGCTTATATTCCATTCAACGCTACATCTAACTTTTCTGAAGCCATGCTAAACATTTGCTTCCAGGATATTCCTGCGCCTCATTCGAACAAAGCTTCACCGAGTCTACAAATGTACAACATAGTGACAACACACCGCTTGCGTGCGCACTCCGTTCAATAATATTTCCCTACTAGGCATTGCCAACTCACCTTGTTGCTCCCTGGTTTTATTCATATGAATATTAATTAAATATTATGATTTGTACACAAAATAAAAATTAAATTACAAGTAAACCAAAAATGATGTCGTTTATGTTGTTTTGTGTTAACACAAATAATAAAACGTTTGTGATACATAAGATATTGAAAGAAAAACAAAACATGCCATACATAAGGTGAATTTTCAAGATATTTGATCCAGAATGTGTGAAGAAACCCTGAACAGACTATAATGTTAAACGTAGGAATTATTAATATGATTTGGACATTATATAAAATTTAAGATAAAATCACATCTTTTAATTATGTTAGTTACGTTATCAAAAATTTTAATGATGTGTTTATATTTACTTTCTGCAAAGTACTCAAAAATTTTTCACGGGATTAAGCCGGTCCCGGGAAACATGTTCTGAAAATTTCGTTGTTTATTGAACCAATATATGATTAAGGATTTCTTGAAATACAAGAACTCTTTACACTGTTCGTGTCGACCATGTTCAAAACTGACGAAAGCAAATTATATGTATAAGTGTCCAAAATTATACACATTTGAACTTTATTGATTTATAGATCATATATTTATTTCGTACTTACTCTTTGAGGAAGAATGACGAGTACGACATATCTCAATGCGTGAATCACGTAAATTTACTGTTTAAGATTTTGAAAACAATATCGTAAAACGTTTTTACTAATTGGAGCTTGTTACGCTGTTTCCGTTACGTTGCCATCATTTTGAAACGAATTATCAAGTTTTCTATTAAATCCGAATTTTGTTTTTTTGTTACAGATGATGTGTTCTTAGAGAGGTTCTTGTATGGATGTAAGAACAGGTTGTCGCGATGCAAGGAAGTCCTGGATATGTACTACACAGTGCGCGGAGCTGTCCCGGAATTCTTCGGGAACAGAGATCCTTCTGGAGAAGATATACGTTTGAGTGCTAAAACCGCGTAAGTCTGGAAGAAATTACAGTTTTCTCAAATATTTTTACATATTAACATATGTTTATTTTGCTTAATTTTATGTAGCATTTTAGTTTGGTATGGCAGTGATACGAGGGATAACTAGCAGATCATGTATGTCTCTGTGAATATATATATATAAGAGAGTATACATAAATATTCTCTATACCAGAATCAGTTATATCAATCAGCGAAACAACATTCACTGAATGTCAGTTGATTGCTACCGCCAACTGGCGAATCAAGTAAATTTACTGGGAACAAGTGACGTTTAGCAGTGGAATTATTGACATTCGGTAAAAATCACAAATAAGTCAGTTGGATTTTGCCACTATATTAATTAGTTGTCTGGGACTGATTATCAGTTGCACAATATTCACTGTTTTCACTTAATTGGATCAGTTTTCGCTGCTTCAAGTTTAGAGTGTTTATAATAGAAACCAACAGAAGAGGCTCTCAAATTTGTTGAGAGACAGTACACAGAGAAGCGCCTGATAAAATGCCCTGAGATGTCAGTCCAATCATTACGTTCCTTTCCAAGCATCTCTAAGCCCCCGTACCGCCGTTCTCCAGACTGACCGAACTGTTATTCTGTAAGGCGTCTCTTAATGTCTGTCTGAGTGACATAGAAAGGTTTGTCAATGCTGCAGGCGTTATATAAAATAAACAATCTGCTTGCTGAATTATAATTATTCGCGATTATTTCAGAGTATCTTTGATTACTTAATTTAAATACATTTAAGATAAACATGAAATCGTATTAAAACTAAGTAATAATAGCATTATGAATTACATTTAATATTTCCAACGCAACCAATATAAAAAAACAAACTATAAAAGTTTTTATAGTTACACAACAACATAATAAATTAGTATTTCTTAATTAATCAATCAACATCTTTTTATTAAGAATAATAGCATAGTGCAACCTTCCCTCTTAATGAGAGATTAAATTTTATTAATCATATATATAATGGTATGCAATAAGAATATAATATAATATAATATAGATAATTACCGGTAAAACGTATTTAATTATAAGTAAATATTTTTGTATAATACGTATTAATTATGTATATTTCCCTGAAATTTTAATTTTTTTTTTCATTTAAACAAAATATGTAAGGGATTAACTGTATATTATAATTTATGTTCCATTTAATTACCCTATCTTGGCAATATTAAATACGAAATTTTATTTGCTCCTAAACATTTATGAAGAAAACCAATGAAATAATTTTTCAACTCTTTAAGATACGAGATTTCAGATAGCCCAGTTTATGAGCATCGCGATATAGCAGCACTTCACGCGTGGCCGAGTTTATCGCCTTTATCGTTGCTTCGTTACAGGTTAACACTAACAAACAAGAAGTTACTGATAACTAATGAGCCTACTTTCCTCTACATAGTGCAAATACATTAAAGTAGAGGTACTGAAACCTTAAACGGTAGGTAGGAATTTACGTCTCATTGACAGCAAAATCATTAGAGATGAAACCAGAAATATGTGGTTGTATAGTCAAGCTCGCTTGCAAACAAATGTATCGCGGAGGTAGGATTCGGAGCAACAACTACGGATGGAATAAGCCAAATTTTTTGAAAAATTGGTTTCACTTACCTGAAATATATACTCGGCCATCATTTTGAATATAAGTGTCTGAGCCACTTAAACACATAAGTTTACAAGGCCCACGATAACGCTACTTCTGTGAAAAATTTGATGGAAGTTGATTAATTTGTCTCCGAGATATGGCATAAAAATCTCATTGTCTTAAACGGCGCTGTCATACAAAATTGCTTAAAAAGAGGCTCTGGACACAATGTTTGTAATAGAAAATATCAGCATACAATTTTTTATTTAAATTGTTGAATTGTAATTAGATATGCAAAACATATTAAAACATTTATATCGCCACCATTTTTAAATCATGTAATAATACTTGGTGTAATAATACTAAGTGTGCAGAACTTTGTGGAAATTAGTCGAATTATTGTGCAAATATGACAACTGTTCAGTTTACTCCCCTGGCACTACTTCGCAAAGAATCTGGCAAAGGGGGATTTCTGTATGCATATAGGTCGATTGGTCCTGAAGATATGGCTTAAAACCTCCATTGATAATGCGACGATCTTCATAAATGGAGGGCAAAAAGTTTATATTTTAGCACATTCGTTTATTGTCATAGATGCAATACACTGAGTTAAATTTAAGTCTGTTACATGTTTCTTAGATATGGCACACTAAGCTAAAGTGTTCGTGCGCACATTTCAGAAAATAAGAGAGATACATTTTTAAATCATCTAAAATAATATAGCCTACCACGGTACAACTTCTTCGCCAAATTTGAAAGAAATCAGTTTATTGTTTTCTGAGTTATGACATAAAAATTACATTATATCATGTAAGAATATTACAAAATGGCGGAAAAATCAGGCTTTATATAGAATTTTTTTTCGATAAACTGATACTGTCAGCATTCAAAGTTAAGTTGAAATGTGTTTGGGGGTTAAAGTGTGTATGGGGCAGCCATTTTAAAAACACGTTTTACTGGACCACTAACAATTTATCAATTTACATAATCTGCCGTTGTACTAATAGTTGGTCAAATTTCGTAGAAATCAGTAGTTTTTTTCGGAAATCACATAATTTCAATTTGTCAAGTGATACTATTTTACAAAATGGTGGACAAAGAGGTTTTGTGTGTACAAAAGATATTGTTGAAATATATCCAGCCATCATACAAAGTTTCGCTGGAATTTATTTCATGGTTTCTACAATATAACATATAAAAGCTAAATAGCTACATGACCGTTATTTTGAAAATAATTTTCTGAAATACCTGTAACATATCAATAATTATAACCTACTACAGTTCTACTTGTTTGCCAAATTTTTTAGAAATCGGAAAATAGTTTCCCAAAATATTACATAAAATTTTATTTATTCGTGTGGCACTATCTTACACTAATGGAGAACAAAAGAGGTTACATGTAGACACATTTGTCGTTAGTTATGCATATTCATAACATATAAAGTTTAGTTGGAATCGATTAAATGTTTTCGAAGATATAGCATACTATGCTAAAATATTTGGATAGCCGCCATTTTGAAAATAAGTTTATGGCATACTTGAAACATATTTGCTCTTTTCAACTGCAGCATTACTACTTAATTGCCAAATTTGGTAGGAATCTGTCAATAGTTCCCCGAGAAATAACAAACAAACTTTATTAATTCATTTAGCATTACCTTACCTAATGGTGGTCGAAAGGTTGGTTGGTAATAGAAACTATCAGCGTAAAAATATGGTTGCAATTAGTAGAATGGTATTGTAGCTATACCAAATAAACCTAAAATATTCATATGGATACCATTTTAAAATTAAATGCCTTATAAATTTTTATTACTTATGTTTATCTGGCCTATCTTTGTTTACCTTACGTGCTAAATTTGGCGAAAATTGGTTTTTTTTTTGAGATATAATGCAACAATTAATTTTACATTCAGCGCTGTCTTTCAAAATGGCGGATAAAAGTGTATGTTGTTTATATTATATGGTGCTTCTATTGCATACCGTCATCGTACGAAAATTCTTTGGAATTGTCCAAACTGTACGGTATTTATTCCAAATAATCATAAAATATTTGTATGACTGCCATTTTGGGAATAAATTCCTAATAAAATTCATTTACTTAAATTTACGTTGCCTATCATGGTAATACATACTTGCCAAGTTTGAAGAAAAGTGGCTGAGTAGTAGTTGCAGTATTCAATAAAAGCTTTATTGTTCGTTTAGCGCTATCTTCCCAAATGGCTAACAAAAGTGGCTGTTGTTTGGCTTATATGCTTGTAGTAGTTACTGTCAGCGTACGTAATTGGGTTGAAATTGGTTGAACGGTATGGTAGTAATACCATGTAAACCTAAAATATGTGTATGGCCTCCATTTTACAATTTAGAGTCCAATTAAGTTTAATCACTGGGATTTAACTGGTCAGTTATACTATTGCTTACATAAAAAATTATTTGGCGAAAATAGGTGGAACACTTTTTGAGATTTAACGGAAAATATATAATCCATGTGGCGCTATCTTCCAAACTGGTGGATCAACCAAAATGTTCACCTCTGAATTTGGTTAAAATCGGTTAAATGGTTTCCGAGATATTATATATTGCCCTAAATTAAAAAAATTGCCACAATGTTGTAAGTAAGTGCCAGGCGTGGTCAAAAACTGTAAATGTCAGAGGTACTATATGTGTTCTGTGTTTGGCGAAATTTGGTTCAAGCGTTCAAAATTAAAGGGGGGTAGAGAACACAAACACGCACAGACACACACCCATACACACACCGACAGGAAAGTGATCTCATATGCCTTTCTTTCCTTCGGAAANACAAACACGCACAGACACACACCCATACACACACCGACAGGAAAGTGATCTCATATGCCTTTCTTTCCTTCGGAAATTAGGATACATATAAATTGTATTTTCTTAAATATATTATAGACACTTGGTTATTGCGTGGAAACATTTCCACTTTCGGAGCATTATTATGGGAAATTATGTTTTTCCCCCTGGAGCATGTTTGCTCAAACCACAATACGTCGCCCACTTGTTTTTTACTCCCTCATACAGGAACTTAACTGGCCTGTCTAAAGAGCGTTACGAGGCACTCGAAAGACCGCTAGGGNTTTTTCCCCCTGGAGCATGTTTGCTCAAACCACAATACGTCGCCCACTTGTTTTTTACTCCCTCATACAGGAACTTAACTGGCCTGTCTAAAGAGCGTTACGAGGCACTCGAAAGACCGCTAGGGCGACATTTTGCGCTACATAATACCACATCGCATCGTAAATATAGTTGCATGTTACCTCGCATTACACATATACTAATAAGTTAGATAATAAGGTCCCTGGTCCACTAAAATCCAGCATTCTCTCGCTCATGCTGAATTCACATGAAGCCAGGATCTACATTTATCTATGAATTATATATATATTTTTTTTAAGAGGTTTATTATATCATTTGATATTTATTGTATTAATTTAAATATTTTGGTTAATATAAGTTGTTATTTTATTTTTTATATTTCCAAAATATGTGTTTCTGTAAATCTTACACTGAAGAGCCAAGAAAACTGGCATAGGCTTGCGTATGCAAATAACAGGAATATGGAACCAATCAGAGTAACGCGATGCGGTCGGCAGCGTCTACATAAGACAACACTGGGGATCCGGATTCGGGCGGGATCTGCCCAATTGCGCTCTCCCCTCACCAGAGTGATGCGCAAGTGTCACTCTGGTTAAACCCAGCGCCAAACGAAGGAAAGTTACCCGCCCCCACTCTACTGGCACTTTTTCCTATCACAATAAAAACCATGATTCCTACCCTCTGTCTCCTGTAGCATTTTGTGTTAAATATGATAATACATGAAACAATTTTTTTATTCTTTCCTGTCGAAAGGGTTTTTACGGTGACTATGCCGGTTTTTCCCTTTCTCTTCTAAATATAGTTTACCTACAAGTACACTAAGGGAGGTTGTCATGGCCAAAAGCAGGCCATGGCAGCCCAATCCCTCTTTGCCGTGATGCATGTCTCCTTGCATGATACTCCCTTCCTTGTAGGCGTATGGGGCTAGGCCCTGAGACGCACATAACTCCCGTCCCTACCGCGGGCTCATATAACACTTAGTTTTAGAGTAGTAAAAAAAACAAGCAAAGTTTCTAAATCGGTTACTGCTGCTACAATGACAGGTTATCAAGNAAAAAAAACAAGCAAAGTTTCTAAATCGGTTACTGCTGCTACAATGACAGGTTATCAAGATTTAAGTCAGTTTGAACGTGGTGTTATAGTCGGCACACGAGAGATGGGACATAGCATCTCCGAGGTAGCGATAACATTTGTATGCTCGCGTACGACCATTTCAGGAGTGTGCCATGAATATTGGGAATCCGGTAAAACATCTCACCTTTGACATCGCTGCGGCCGGAAAAAATTCGTGAAAGAATGAGACAAACGACGGCTGACGATAATCATTAAAAGTGACAGACGTGCAACCCTTTCTCAAATTGATGCAGATTGGATTTGTGGACTGCCCTGCAGGATTCATGGTGTGAATTGCCTCCCGCATACATTCAGACATTAGTCGAGTCCATGCCACGTCGTCTTGACGCACTTCTGCGTGCTCCTTTTGGTGTGGTGAAGGGGAAGGGGGGGATGTCTACATGATTTTAGGTAGGTGTACCATTTTTTTGGCACTTCAGTGTATTTACTTTTTATTTTGACTATACCAATATAATAACATTATGTTATCAAATGGGAAGTATGAAAAATAGATGCATATTAGGATTTGTCTTATGAGGATGTTAGGGTCGTTGACTTGTTTTTATCGTACTATTGTAAATAATGTAGTTGTGGAAGTTATTAGCAAAACGTTATTTGGTGAATAGGGTAAAATGTCACACCCTTGTTTTGCCATAATAATAACAGCGATAAAGACTGTTCAGGGTTAAAAGTAGACATTTTTAGTTCATTGTTGACAAATATCACTGCCCCTACCTTACTGCATTTATTTTAACGAGCACACCGAATGACATACGGACAATAGAGGTTGGTAGGCGAGGTTTAACGCCTCGTCGACAGTGAGATCGTCAGAGACGGAGCAAGTAGCTGGGAGGAGCACGAACGGGGAAGGAATCGGCCATGGCTAAGGTTTGTTCTACTCAGGTTGGGAAGCCCAACGCTTTTAGTTTGGCAACTAACATTTTTCACCACTAAGTAATCACTTGTATCACTTGTGTACCGGATTTTCTANAGCAAGTAGCTGGGAGGAGCACGAACGGGGAAGGAATCGGCCATGGCTAAGGTTTGTTCTACTCAGGTTGGGAAGCCCAACGCTTGTAGTTTGGCAACTAACATTTTTCACCACTAAGTAATCACTTGTATCACTTGTGTACCGGATTTTCTCGAATTTTTACGTTAAAAACAGGATAATTGCAATTAACAGAAATCAAATGTAAAACTACTTCGTAAGTATGTAAACNAGAATTTTTACGTTAAAAACAGGATAATTGCAATTAACAGAAATCAAATGTAAAACTACTTCGTAAGTATGTAAACCCTTTCTATTTTATTTTTCATAAGGATTAAAATTTTAATTAGAAAGTTACGTATTTGGAACACTAGTGCTTATCTAGCGGCGGAAATTTTCTCTAGGCAAATTCCCCATTAGAATAATCGATTTGTTCCTGACCTCAGTAGAATTAACATTAGCCATTACCCGTAGGAAGGAACCATCCCAGCATTCCCCTGGAGTAATTTCGGGAAAACATGCTTCAAGTGAAGTTGGTAACGACCGAGGGAAAATAGTTCCATGTGGTAACGTTGGATTAAAATCTTACTTATATTATAAATGCGAAAGGCTTTGTGTGTGTGTGTGTGTGTGTGTGTGNGTGGTAACGTTGGATTAAAATGTTACTTATATTATAAATGCGAAAGGCTTTGTGTGTGTGTGTGTGTGTGTGTGTGAATGTTTGTTACCACTCAGCTCCATAACGGCTGAACGGATTTTGATAAAATTTGGTATGTAGGTACTTTAGATCTTGGAATAGGACATAGGATACTTNCCATAACGGCTGAACGGATTTTGATAAAATTTGGTATGTAGGTACTTTAGATCTTGGAATAGGACATAGGATACTTTTTTTCCCCGAAAATTATACGGTTCCTGTGGAATAACAACAAAACATAATTCTGCAACGGCTGAGAACGTGACCGATATGTTTTTGCCCTCTGGTGTCAGAGTTTTTCAGGCCGCCCAAGGACCTCTTAAAGAGCTTAAAGACTGCTTTCAATCGATTACAAACGGGACATAATATTTAACGTGCACTCCGAAGCCTTGAAGCGCTCAGATGTTATGCCTCTAAACGATCGCCCATCCAAATGTGTGCCGCTGGGAACGTTGCTTTACTTTGGTGATCGATTAAGATCCCTCAGCCAAGCGCAAAATGTAGTACCTAGGTACACTTTTTTCTAAAGCTACAAATTGATGAAACTCACGTCTTTATTTTCATACATCAACGCTGGAAAGCGGAAATGTGGTAACTACGCGATACCTGCACAGATACAATCCAAAATCATTACCCTACTTGTTCGCTATCCGGTAAAAAATATTTCCTCTCTTTGGGTTGCCGTAATTAGTTAAAACCTTGGCCAACATAGTATAATTTTAAAATTCAGTTTTTACATAAATGAATTGTCTTTTCCCAATTTATTTGTTAGTGTATCACACTAAAACTCAATTTTATACGGGCGAAGCCGGGCCGGTTCGCTAGTTATGAAATAAATCTTTGTGGATACTAACAAATATATATCATTTTAATATTTCAATAAGTTTAAGGATTGCAAATTGTGATCAGGCTGTTGGCAATGATTATTTTACACGTATTGGAAGCACGTACAGTGCGCGTACAAGTAGATGTTAAGCAGGGATCCTAAGAGTACTCAACTTTCTGCGTAAAAGCTACCAACAGAGATGGAGCAGTGGCATTGTATTGTAGTATATAGGACTTTTTATCGCCCCATCCCCCTGCTGTAATGCCTGAATGCTTATCAGGGGACGGCTTTCAAGCTAACGCGTGATTCAACATAAACTAACACCCACGCCTTGCCTGGTTTTCGAACCAAGAACATGCCGCACCCCAAGCTGGTGGCGCACCAACCGACGGCACTACGGGAGGTCGGCTGAAGCAGTGTTAAGTCATCGGATTTGTATTCAGGAAGAAAATATTTCGATTTCCAGTCCGGCCAACCTGATTTCGGTTTTCCATGGTTTTTCGAAATCATTTCAGGTGAATGCTGGGGATGGTCCTCGCTGCAGGCCATGGTCGATTCCTTTCCGGTTCCTGACTCTCTTATCATCTAACTCCGGCTCTAACAACCACGCTGTTGACACCACATTGAGTCCTGCAAGCCTATTTACCGACTTACCTATTTACCCACCCACCTAACTACTTACATACGCGCTTACATTCCCATCCAACTAAGAGCTTATTTACCAACCCACCTACACAAATACTTACCCACTTACTTATTCTGTCACCTACATACCCATCTACAAACTCACTTACATACAAATTCACCCACCTACAAACTCACCCACCCACCGTCCTACCTATTCACCTACTCACATACATACCCATCTACCCTACCAACTCATATAGTGGTATACCCACCTACCCACCTGCCTTCCCGCCACATAAACTGAGAGAAAAGCCCAGAGACTATTTGTTTGTACAAGGGCAAAAATATATTTAGTTGCACCAACAAAATATTTTGTTTAGTAAATAAAACTTGAAACGCAACAAAATACTATTGTTCATCTAACAAATTGCACGTTTAAATTTACAAAACGTTTGTATTAGGTCAAAAGAAATAAGAGTGTCTATAGAATATTTGGTTGAGGTAACTGTTTATATTTGTTTGGCCACTTACTTGATTGTCTTCGTTCGAAAATACAGACCGAGAGTTGGTTTATGTTTTCTGTGACAATTAGTATAGTAATAGTGATTGTCACTGCATTTATTGATAATTAATAATGTTATAGGCTGGTAAATCAGTAAAATAAAAAGTACAGCTAAAAAATATGAAATATTTACTAACGCACATTGTCCAGTATTTTAATAGAGACATTCCGCTTTCATCAGTTGTCACTTCAGGTGAGGTTTCTAAGGTGTAGTGCTCGGGCGCAGGTGATCTAAGTTCGAATATCGGAAGTGCTTCAACATGTTTAATATTACCCCAAACTCTTAAATGTACATAGAGCTAAACAAATCTTATGTTGCTCGAACCAAATTTTTGCTTCGGCCAACAAGATAAGACCAAAAATATAAGTTAGTTTAAAAAAAAACAAAATATTTTATTGCCATTATACAAACAATTTATTTTGTTTAGTCAAACAAACTTTGTATGATTCAACAAAACATTTTTCTGAGTCTTTCTGCTCATCTACACTCCTACCTACCCACCTATGTACCTATATACCGTACCTACCCACCTACCTGTCCATGCACCTACCCAACTTACTTCCCACCATCTATCTGTTTCCCTATCCAACTTTCTGTCCATCCACCTACCCACCTTCCTGCCCACCATCTATCTTCTTCCTTACACACCTACTTGTCCATCCACCTACCCTTCTTCTTTCCCACCACCTATCTGCTTACCTACCCACCAACCTGTCCATCTTCCTACCCACCTACCACCTATCTTCTTCCTTACACACCTACTTGTCCATCCACCTACCCATATTCCTTCCCACCACCTATCTACTTACCTATCCACAAACCTGTCCATCCCGCTACCAATTTTCTTACCCCCCACCTAACTGTCTGTTTACCCACCTGTAACTAACTGCAACTGATGCTGCAGGTTCATCGTGCCACTGGGGTGCATCAGCTCGCTCGGCTACCGGGTGACGGTGCAAGGCATCCTAGTGGACGACCCTCACCAGCTAGACGCCCTCGCCTACCTGCGGCGCTGCTTCTTGGTCCTGGATACCAACCTCAAGATGGAGGCGTGGTATGGTGACATCATCGTCATTGACATGAGCCGCGTTACCTGGTCCCACCTCTCCAAGTTCACGCCCGCGCTCCTCAAGAAGTTCTTCGTCTGCTCCTTGGTATGCGCCTTTCTTGCTGGCTATATAATGTAAAGGGGAGTAAGGCTGACCACCGGGTGATGACGCCTTGATTGAGTGGGCAGAAGTGTGGAGAGCTGCCACGAGACCGAACTGTAATGAGTGTAAGAGAGTGAAGAGAGAAGAGGTTTGGGCGGCTCTTAAGATCGAGATCTATAGAGTCGATGAGGGTGAAGCGAGGTGGGTATGAAGCGGCGCCAGATTGCAAGGGCGGGGGAAACGGGATATTCCCGAGAAAACCCACTGACTTGCAACATCGTCCGACACTATTCCCACATGTTAAAATCAAGGGAGCGACCCCACCAGGAATATATCTTGGTTTGCCTAGGTGGCAGGCGAGTGGTCTGAACACTACCCCACCCCAGCCCATGTAAAGCGTGTAAGATTTATTTTATTAGGCCAGGATGGGTCTACTGTGACTCTTGGTACCCAGTCATTTCACCCTATGTTTGAGGTGGGAAGGAAAAGGATAGTTGCTTCCCGACTGTGATCGTGAGGTACTGTAGATATTCTCTGCTTACAAATGCCTTTGGAGCTGAGTTTGATGGGCAAGCGACTAGTCTGAAAAGTCTGTAAGGCTTCAGTGCAGCGAGGCTTTAAAGGTCTTTGACCATACTTGGAGCATAACCGATGGGTGTTGTGGCACATACCTCTCGGTCTATTTTAGTATGACCGTGGTGAGGGAAGGGGAGTTCAGTGCTCTGAGGTGGGAAGGGTTGTCTCTGTTAACCCAATAGTCGCTTAGCACGAGTGCCATGGAAATTGAGTAGTACCACGGGCGATCATTTTCGCCCCACTGGAGGTTCTCTTCAGTGGCCGATCCGTGGTGTCGGATTCTTGATGGCAGTGGCCAACTCTCTCCCTTTCCTGAGAATGGTCGGTCGTTGTGCTGCTATAATGTTCCCGGGGGTATATTGGAGAGACACCAATGGATTTTTAAAATGTCCCGGTTAAACCACGTTCTAAGAGCTAAGTACGAAGGTCTCAGTACTTGTGTAGTGGCGTGACCTTGCGCAAGTGTGAATCAGGATGGGGCTTTGCATCTATAGCCAACTCAGGTGTGAACTGGGCATACCTTTGATGAATGGCGTGAACCCTTCCTCCATCTATTGGGCGACCAATGAGGCTGTATGTCATGTGTCGCTAAGAGCGCATGGTAAAAATACTAAAACACGGCCATTACTGCAGTAAACACCTCTTCTGGTAAACGAGAAATACGATATTCTGTATCCCAGGCTGAGCTTGGATCACGAGCAATCGTGAAGGTTTTCACCTGGCGACGGCAGGTCCACTCCATAATAGTCAGACCGTCGAGTCTCAAACAAGACTTTTAATGAGATGAAATTCAAATTGTATGGTAGAGGACGAGACTGGAAGTAAGGGCGTGCGTTGGCTCGGATGCTCTAACAATAACATTGAACTTGGACTCGGCGGACGTAGGCCTTATTACAAGTCTGGAAAACCCACCAGTGGATAAGGCCATGTACAAATTGTAATTAGAGTTCCGTACATTCGTAATCATACTTACCGAAATGTGTACATATCAAGACTTGTATTAATATTTTTAATTAAAGTGAAAAAAAGTTTTCTTCAAATTAGTCCATTGCTAAAATTAAAAAATTATTTCATATATCCATTTTGTGGGACAATACTTCCCAAATATTCAAACATATTAAAATAGTGTCTTTACTGGGCGTTTCAAAACAGGGTTCGCTCCACTTTTGTGGCCGCAGAAGTTAAGTCATGTTCCGTGTAGTAACGGAGTGGCAGGTGTCGTGGGAAAATGGTTAATCAATCTGGCCAGGTGTTTTAAGTGCTTTCACCCATCTGTGAAACATAACATCACTTCACAGCAGCAGGTACTCCTTCAGTGCATTGCGCAACACAAATACACGGGCTATGAGGTTAGCTTACGCAACAAATAAAAACCATTGACATTGTGCAGCAAAAAACTATAACCATGTGATTTTGGAACGATATGGTAATTCAGTTGAATATTACACTTTTCTGACTTGTAGTCTTTATAATATATATATATTTTTAACTCAATTGGAAACCTAATACGTGTTGGCATTGTTGAATCTATATGTACGTCCAAAAGGTATTCGCGGGAAGCAGAGGATAACATGATAATTCAAATTAATTTATTTATATTCCTACCATTTTTCATATAAAAGTATATATTAAACCAATTTTCAAACTGGCTATCTTTATACCCAATTAACAGTCACGCCTTCAAGCAGAACAAATATGGTGACTCTCTCGTTAGTACGCCAGTACGCCAGTAAGTATGTAACTTTGTGTAATTGCCAAATAATGGATTTTTGTAGCCTAGTATTCTGGGAAATCAGACGGCGCTAGTATACATTAAGTGGCGAGATCACAGGGGCAAGTATGTATACGTGTATACTAGGAGATAATTCGCACTCAGCCAGAATAAAGCAACGAGGAGCAGGTGATGTACAAGATTTCATGTTTCTTGTTGACTTGGGAAAGGGGGTGCCTGCGCGATGCAGACCTCATCCCTTTGCGGGCTCTGATCTCGCTAGACCGCCAATGTCAAATGAGTTTGAACTCGTGCTGGTATACAGTATAAATATGTTGTACGAGTTAGAAAGAATTCTTTGGAAACGATTTGCCAAAATTTTATTTTGTGACTACAAGTAAAATAGTGCATTGTGCCGTGCTACCAGTTTTAAAAATAAATAAAAAGTATTGAAAGGCCGACGACGGAATTTTATTTTAATCTTTCAGGTACTCATTCGTGAGATAAAATGCTACTTAACATAATAATATTATTAAGAATTGAAAATACAAGCTTGAAGAGCCAACAGTAATCGATTGAACATTGTTTCTTATACACTCCTACTAAACCATCCTTTCAAAACAAATATACTGACTTATTTATATCAAAATTATTTACAACTCTGATAAAATGTAATTATGTAAATTACTCGAAAAACATTTATTAGCATCTCCGTTAACATTCAATCATCGTAGCCATTTTATGGTGCTCTATACTCTGCACGCCATAAATTCTAACAAATTTATCTAACAGCTTTCAGATAGGAAATTATAAAAAATGCAAAGAATAAAACGTCCATTTAAACTCGTAAAGATTAGCAGCCGCGCGTTTTGTTTATCTGACTTAACAAAAGGGCCGCTGAAAAAAAAATTACAATAAATTTTACGAATACGTAAACAAAAGTTTACACAACTTTGCAGACACGCGTCGTAATTTACCGGACCTATAAAAGGTACTGTATTCATTTGCCAAAATATCAAAAGAAAATATATTCACCTCTCTGAGGAAGCCAAACAACTAAAATAGTTAAGCAATTTAGTAAAATTACTAACCATAAAAAAAATCTTTGGTAACAATTAATGTACCATTATTTTAATGCGAACAACTTTAAGACCGCCGAAACGATCTAGCAGGCTTGAAGGTCAGAGGAGAAGTGATACACTTCATTATCACATTAAATCAAAGTGAAACCAATGCAGGAGAAATTTAGCGAATGCGCACGCGCGGAGGGACGGAAGCCATAGAGGTTGAAGAACGGGAGGAAGGGTGGGACACCGAGATCGGGAAACCGACGGAGTGGTGGCAAAGCTTAACGACGTCGAGGAGCGCGCTGCGATCAGTGCAGCATCTTTACAATATACTAATTTATGGAAAATACAATCTCGTTTATCTGTCTTTATGAATATATGTATAGTATATAATTTCTCCTAATCAGGAGTACTGTCCAATGAACCAGGATAAAAAAAAATTACAAATCCTAGTTGGGTAAACCTATATGGACTTTGGATAAGAAGGGTCCAGAGGTGATTTGTATATGACAAGACAGGGACACTCACGACCTAGCTAAAACGGGAGAATCGCATAATATCTTTCTTTCAGTGCTGTTTCATGCCATAACAAGAAAGAATTTTAACCCAACTCAATCCAGAAATGTCATAATGGGTCACTAATAGTCTTTCCGTGACAAGGTGGCCCTGTAACTCTGTACACATGGCCGGCGTCTGATAACATATGCAATGAAGAGATATCTTCCTCCATAGATTAGGCTGTAAGATGGCCTCAATCCTTAAAAACTTTGTTGGGTGTGTTGGAATTTACAGCACGTAAGTCGTAAGGGGCCGATAGCTTGACCAAATGTGAAGAAATACTATGGTCACACTTTGGCGTAAGATCCAAATGTGTTGCGGAAACTTCAGAAATTTCAAGGTGTAAATAGTTCGTCCCTGAAAAGTGTCTCACTGGTGACAGATCAATTAAGGTTAATTTTTGATAGTAGAGTGCCCGAGAGTGATTTGGAATGGCATTAAATACGCAAGATTTCCTAAGATTAGGGAATTGTTGCCTGTTCAAATGGCGTATCAAGTGTACATGAACTGAACTTGCTGAGTGTATTTTCATCTTCAGTCTGTAGGGGTGGTGCAGGGATTTCCCCAATTAGGAAACAGTGACCTGGAAATATAAATAGTTCGGCGGTGATAACTTAATTTCTGTTGGTTACCTACGAACCCGCCTCAGAACGAGTAAACATACAGAAGTGAAATAACGTTGCGATTCCCTTTGTGTGGGGCCGCGGTAACGCAGTGGCTAGAGCGCTCACTTCTCACCAAGGAGAACCGGGTTCAATTCCCGATGGGGTCGCTTCCGGTTTTCACACGTAGGAGTAGTGCCGGACGATGCCACTAGTCTCTGAGTTATTTCGGCGATCTCTCGTTTCGCATTCCCTTGCATTACATCACTATCTTCACCTTCATCTGCTCTCAAAATCTCGCTATTAAGCGCTGCACAAATCTCTCTCCGCTCCTTTGGTGTAGACGAACTCTCGTGCATCTTTCTTTCAGAAGCTTTTTTTTTTCCTTTATTATAATTGGCTGCTGCATGACGTAAAAAACTACTCATTGGTCATGTTGTTGCCTAGCAGGTAAGTTTGTCTCGTGGCGCTGACTGGCAAATGATATTCCGCTACGTTGCTTGCAAATGAAACTTCTACGTGCGTTGATTTTGGTTATACTGTTTTACCGCTTTATGCAGGTAAGTTACCAAAGGACACCTTACAAACATAACTTTATTCAGTCATAATTTACACGGAATCAGAATACTAAACCTCGTTGCCCAAAAATTAACACTTGTCGATCACGTATATAGAAAATGCAAATAGTTTATAAGTGTTTTAAAACTTTGGACTTTCTTTTTGTTATCTCAATTGGAAAACGCTTTAAAACTATAAAAAAAGAAAACCATAATTTGGTACTGAATTTAACGAAATATAAATAACTAACCACCCAATGCAATTTGGGAAAGATATAAATATGTAACAGATATGTTCGTATTATTCACTTATGTACACCAATGTTTTGGTTATAAAGCTTCCCTCAGAAAATAATGAGTTAATTTAAAAATCATAAAAATTTTATCTAAAATTTAATTGGTTTTAAGCCCTCCCACAGTAGGTTAAAATTTTGAATGAAGGTTTTTATTTAGCTACATATTTTTTTCCATCTGTGGCAGCCATAGTTACCTCTCATTTTTTCCTTCGAATCACGACAAGACTGAACTATTGGCCAACGTCCATGACTCACTCGGAGTTTGAACCCTAGACCTAGATTTCACAGCGATTGTCAGTTGCACTTTGGTAGGAAGAAAACAGGTTTTCTGTTTCAACGGCAGTGAGTCGTTAAGTTCGGCCTTGGCTTGCCAGCCGGCAAGCAACGTGTTCAGATACCGTGCAGTCACGCGACACAATAGAAATTGACGTGAGAACTTAACGTGCGAGATTACTTTTTATTGCAGTCAAATTAAGCGGCTGTTTATATCTCGCAAATAACAACGATGATCACTGCAATCTTAAAAATGTGCCCTTTGTAATAAAATACCCACATTACGGCATTCAGCTTTGTGAAAAAAATTCGGGTTTCGGCTATCGGGGACACTGAGCCCGTGGTTTTTATATATTCTACTTATTCGTTATCGGGTAATATATATGGAAAAAGGTCACAAATATAAAAAACCCACAAAAGGAATTATTGGCTTCTTTGTCTTAAAAAAAGAAGACTATAAAATAATCCCAGCCGGCAAACGTTTCAAAGGGCTCATTTTTAAAAGTAACGCACATGAATTCACTTACATATTCGAAAGTTGTCAAGAAGGAAAATTAAATTAAATAATTAAAATTCTAGATATTCCTCTACTTAAAAACTATGCGTCTTTAGTAAATGGTAAAGTGACAAACCGCACATCATGACTTCACCACCTATGCAATGGTAGTTGAGTCGCCTACACACGTCCCTTCAAGACAACGTTGCCTCTTCGCCTGGCATATGGCTTGCCCACGTTAAGATAACAGACTTGATTGTTTGCTGCATGATTCACATTAAATTTACCAACGTCGCCGCACTGAACGACTCCTGTGCCATTGTGCAGTTNTGATTGTTTGCTGCATGATTCACATTAAATTTACCAACGTCGCCGCACTGAACGACTCCTGTGCCATTGTGCAGTTGAGCATCATTATTGGACGCTGGTGTATATGCAGTAATGCTCAAAGGTGACCTGTTCGTAGATTGTATGCGTTATATCGAGCTACCAAGTGTCAGAATGCAGTGGACAGATCAGGTGGTTCATTGTCAACTTTCCCAATGCCTGTATCGCGCGGGCCAGATAGTTGAGGAATTTTTTGAAAACATCCGGGTGTAAACAGTTATCACCTCGGTCACCAAACTTTAATAATATAGAAAATATGTGATCAAGAGGTTAATAGCACCAAGACGTTAAATTTGCCAGATATCTGTCTTGACTCACNATAATATAGAAAATATGTGATCAAGAGGTTAATAGCACCAAGACGTTAAATTTGCCAGATATCTGTCTTGACTCACAATGAAGTCTCTTGAAGATGTATAGGTAGGAACTTGATACGAACGAAGGCTATTTTAAACATATAATAGATTTTCTGTCAAGAAGATGTTAATGCATTCTTCAAGGTATTGTGTTTTGGACCTGATACTAAGTGCTGTACGATGATAAATAAATTGCTATAAATGAAATGTTTCCAAACAAGTGAAAAAGTTACACATTTACGAAATCCTATTATGGCCCTTTTATTTCGTATATCCTATCTCTTTCGCAAAAGGGAAAATGATATAAGAATTTACTGCTGTTACTTCACATTATTCTGTGAGGTCTATACAGACCTAGTTCCTCCACGATTTTATTAGAGGGCGTCACATGCAACAAACTAAGTTCTTTGGTTCTAACTCGGGGAAAATAAACCGATTACTACCAAAATTTGCCAGCAAGTAGTACAATTGCAGGTTTTATAACTAGTTATGTTAAATGTTGGTCAGGCCCTTATTTTCCAAATGGCAGATATACAAATATTTGAGATATGTGGACTTTTTCTTCAAAATGATGTAATAGTTTTCAACTAGATTTCCAGTGATGGCAGTGTATATTACAACCATCATATGTGTTTACTTAAGACACACTTTCGTCTGCCATTTCATAAGATAGTGACACATGAATTAATGTTTTTATGTCACGTAAATTATAATTAACAGATCATAGCCCAATTTGGAAACAAGTAGCACTACCGTTGCCCGAAATAATTAATATATTTTAATTGTTTCAGATACTTATATTCAAACATGCAGATCAATAAACATATTTGCTAATAGGATTTATGAACGTATATAAGTAAGTAATTTCAAATTACTTTCGTATACTGGCAAAATGTATGCAGTCATCACATAGACTTAGATATAAATGCTTTCCTCCGTAATTTTTGAAGATACAACCATAACCTTCTAGGTCCTATCTCGGAAAAAAGTTATATTATTTCCACCAAATTCATGCGAACGGTATATATTTGAAGTTAAGCTTAATTAATATGATGTTTAGGTTAGTCCGATATATTCAAAATAATGACCGTGTAAATATTTTTGTTTAGTATGCCATATTTCCCAAACAACTTCATTCGAAATTTATATGCTGGCAGTCTCTATTACAATAATATGATGTGGAAATATATAAACTTTGCACATACCTTTTATACGCCATTTATGAAGATCGTTACGTGAATAAATTAAGGTGGTATGATATTTCTCAGGAATCAATCAACCGATTCGCACAAAATTTTGGGGCCGCGGTGGCTCAGCAGTTAGCCCGCTCGCCTTCCACCAAGACGAACCGGGTTCAATCCCCGGCCGGGTCACCGGGTTTTCGCAATTGGGAATCGTGCCGGACGATGCCGTTGGTCGGAGGGTTTCATCGGGGATCTCCCGTTTCCCCGCCCTTTCATTCCTGTGCCGCTCCATACTCACACCTCAATAACACTCATCGGCTCACAATACCTCGTTGTTAAGAGCCGCCCAAATATCTTCACACCCCACTAACTTTTGCACACAAGTAGTGTTACGGTAGTCCACGTAAACTTGTATGATACACGTGGGGTACGTATTATATAAAATAGCGTTTATACGAATATTGTAGTTCATTATGTTGTTTCTATTATACAGTTCAAATAATTTCAACCGAATTTGTATGCCAAACGTATTTTCTATAGGTATAAATTATGCGTGCAGATAGCGTATGTTGCTGGCCTGTATTTTAAAAAGTGCTTGGTTAGAACATGGACCAATGATGCCATATTGCTAGAACAAGTAAAGTAATTCTGAACCAACTTACGCACACAAGTACTGCTACAAAAGGACATGTAAATTTACTTAATTTAAGGGGTTCTGATATTGATTTCAATATGACATTCATGTAAATAGTTAAGATACGTTTGTAATTAACCAATTTAATCAAAATTCAACCAAAATTTGTATAGTCACAGTATTTATTAGCAGCATCGCATACAAACCCTCTTTTTAGGCCTTTTTTGCGGTACATCGGCAAATGAGAAAATTAAGTTTTTATGGCATGTCTCAAGAAACAATAAACTGATTTTTACTAAATTCTTGCCACGACTGGCACTAAGGTAGTACATGCAATCTTACATGATCAAACTGGCTCATGCACTTATTTGCAACGGCTGATCTGTGAATATCTTTAGTTTGTAAACCCTATGTAGCAAAATGTTAAACTGTTTACATCCGAAGTTAATGGTACGAGGTTTTCCGGGTGCGATTCCCGGGTGAGTTACGTGTGTATTTGTAACTGTCTCACTACTGTGGCATATGTTTCTGGTTCCATTTTCATTGATATCGTTCTCAATGAGACGTAACTCCTACCTACCATCCAAGCTTTGAAGAACTTCATTATAATTTGATTTCACCCAACTATTGGACTCTGGGCTCATTTGTTATATAAGTAAAATTTAGTTTCCTATCGTAAGGGACCGTAAAGGAGAATTATGTTTAATTGCGTACCACAAAATTATTACGAACCATTGAGGAGAGAGTGGCATTTTAAAACTCAAAAACATGAGTTCTTCCCTTGATTTATCTTACTCTTTCATAAGTAAGACGTGTATCGGTATAGTTAAGCAATTTTAAAAACCCACATCTTTAGAGACCATGATTACAGGTGCATCTCAGGTATGTTCGGCAGCGTAAAGTTTCGCTCACTAAAAAATTGCACCACTTTAATGGGTTTCACATCAATCAAGTAGGACCCACCGGTTTATATCCTGGTCTGAGTTTTGTAAGATAGTGCCCCACAAGTAAATAACGTTTTTATATCATATCTAGGGAAATCAATAACAGATTCTTTCCAAAAATTGAAATATGTGGTACTGCGGTAGTTAATGTTAAGTGGTATATTTGAGGTGAGTAAAACACTTATTTTCAAAATGGCGCCCGTCTATTAATTTTAGCAAAGTATGCTTTATCTTCGAAACCATTTCAGCAATTCCAACTTTACTTTGTATGCTGTGAGTGTATATAAAAATCTAATGCGTGTAAACGCAAACCCTTTTGTCCTCCATTTTGAAAGATAGTTCCACACGAATAATTAATGTTTTTATATTATATCTAAGTTAACAATTGACAGATTCCTTTCAAATATGAAAAACATGTAGTACTGCGGTAGTTAATGTTACCTGATATATTTTAGGTATGCCAGACACTTATTTTCAAAATGACACCCATATATGTATTTTAGTTTTATATTTTATATCGTCTAAATCATGTAATTAATTCCAATGAAACTTTGTACGCTGGCAGAATATATTACAACAATGCCATTTTGTAAAATATTACAGTTGACAAATTAAAACTTACATGATATCTCCGAAAAAACAATCCATTTCTACAAAATTTGGCATTCAATATCGCAGGCCAAGTAAACTGATAAACTTTGAGAGTGTCGCACACATATATTTTCAAAATGNCCGTCTATTAATTTTAGCAAAGTATGCTTTATCTTCGAAACCATTTCAGCAATTCCAACTTTACTTTGTATGCTGTGAGTGTATATAAAAATCTAATGCGTGTAAACGCAAACCCTTTTGTCCTCCATTTTGAAAGATAGTTCCACACGAATAATTAATGTTTTTATATTATATCTAAGTTAACAATTGACAGATTCCTTTCAAATATGAAAAACATGTAGTACTGCGGTAGTTAATGTTACCTGATATATTTTAGGTATGCCAGACACTTATTTTCAAAATGACACCCATATATGTATTTTAGTTTTATATTTTATATCGTCTAAATCATGTAATTAATTCCAATGAAACTTTGTATGCTGGCAGAATATAATACAACAATGCCATTTTGTAAAATATTACAGTTGACAAATTAAAACTTACATGATATCTCCGAAAAAACAATCCATTTCTACAAAATTTGGCATTCAATATCGCAGGCCAAGTAAACTGATAAACTTTGAGAGTGTCGCACACATATATTTTTAAAATGGCCGCCATATAAACACTTTTGTTCAGAAACTGAAAAACTGCAAAACAAATTTTAACTTACCTTCGTACGCGGACAGTATCAGTTATATCCATCAAAATTGTCAATGCAAAACGTCATTTCTACGCCATTTTGCAAACTTATGCTACAGTTTTTATTCCGTATTTAGAGAGACATTCTACCGATTTCTTTCAAATTCGGCGTTGGTACTGTGGTAGGTCATATTATTTATAATGATTTATGGGTGTTGGTTTCTTATTTTCTGAATATCACCTATACAAACATTTTAGATTAGTGTGCTATATCTACGAAACTATGTAAAATATGTCAATTTAACTATTTATATTATATCAATGACAATCATCAAATGTGCTTTTTGTCCACCGTTTATGAAGATCTTTACATGGACGATAGAGATTTTATGCCATACCTCGAGGACCAACCAACCTATTAATAACAAAATGCCACGCAGGTACTGCTAGAGTAGCGTATGTAAATTAACAAATATTATGTGTGGCAGGCATGTTTTAATGGGGATTATTTAAATAATTTATATTAACATGTTATATTTACAAAACTTTTCAACAAAATTCAACCGAATTTCGTATGCGAACATAATTCATTAGAAGAATGATTGGTGTAAAAAGAGGTCTACTTTTGCAGGATTTTAGCCAAGTAGTGCTAGGTGAGTAAATTGAATATTTTGCCATATTTCCGGAATAGTTAAAGCAATTTTCACAGGATTCTGTACACCTACAGAAGGTCATGTAAAGTTGCTTGATGTCAATTGCGTAAGGCAATGATTTTCAAAATGGTGGCCACATAAACATTTAGATATGTTTGTAATATTTATTTAACAATTTAACCAATTGAACCAAACTTTTAATGCTGACAGTATCTTTTAGTAACATCGTTTACAGAGCAATTTCAATAAGATTTTCATGCCATATCTCGGAGACCAATAAACTGATTTCCATCAAATTTTTCACAGAAGTAGCGTTTTGGTATAACATGGAAACTTATGTTTTTTAGTGTCTCAGACTCTTATTTTCCAAATGATTGCCGTGTAAATATTTCTGGTTAATGGACCCTGTCATACAAAACAATAGACTGATTACATTCGAATTTCATGATCAGAATCCTACCTCCGTGATGTAGTTGATTGCAATCTACATTAATTTTACGATTTTTTCTGAATTTGAATCCCGGGTGAGTTACCAGTGCATTTTAATGGTCTAGGTACTGTTCCACAAGTATTTTTTCATCTCAAATTATATTGCTCTCAATGAGACGTCAACGCCTGCCTACTGTCTAAGCTTTTATTAATTTCACTAAAATTTTATTTTTACCCAGCTAACGGAAATAAGTAACATTAGAGGCTCATTAGTAGTCATTAACTTCTTGTAATGAAAATAACGAGGCTGTCAACCCAATTTTTGTAGACAACATTTCTACCGTTTAGAATTATGAGCCTTTTGTCCTGATTTAAGGAGCAGTGTGACATAATATTGCCAAAAATGGTTCTCTTGCAGCAACAGCCTTAGACCCACCATTTTTGTGTAAAATACACAGAGAGCTTCAGCCATAGTGATACAGTGACTTTCACGTTGGCAAGACCACCTACTTGCGTATTAGGTAAGCTCCTGTGCCCACTGCACACACGACGGTGGAGCACTTACTGTACAAAAATATGTAACATACAATAGTAATTTAACATTACTGTAGCTTTCTGCTTCTTTCTGGTTACAGTAAGTTTGTAGTTCCCTTCAGGAAGTGTTGGTATAATTTATTCAAGAATACTTCCAAGTGTTCTTAAGCCCTGCTAAAGTTATACTTTAAAGCTATTCTTCCGCCTCTAGATAAAAAAGCTTAACTACGACTAGAAAATTACACCAAAGAGAATACGTGCAACTTTCATAAACATTTTAATAAGAACTATTTCTAATAAGCCTTTAGCAAAACGCATATTTTCTCATTGTTTTATTCGTATCGTATTGATTATAAATGAAACCCTATCATTTTAATATAAATCATTCGTAAAATTTCGATATAACAAAAAAAAAGATACGTTTTTGTAAACAGAAGTACTAAACTTTTGTGCTATGTGATATTTAGGAAACAGTCAATCATGTCACACATTAGGTGATTTTTCAATAACTCAAAAAGTGTAAATAAACCATGGATATGTTTTATTACCTACTCGCCTGGATCCGCATTTCTGTCGCCTGAAGTGGGTTTTATATACGAAAATGGTGGGTACTGGACAATTGCAATAAGAGGTCCATTTTTGTACNATAGTAATTTAACATTACTGTAGCTTTCTGCTTCTTTCTGGTTACAGTAAGTTTGTAGTTCCCTTCAGGAAGTGTTCGTATAATTTATTCAAGAATACTTCCAAGTGTTCTTAAGCCCTGCTAAAGTTATACTTTAAAGCTATTCTTCCGCCTCTAGATAAAAAAGCTTAACTACGACTAGAAAATTACACCAAAGAGAATACGTGCCACTTTCATAAACATTTTAATAAGAACTATTTCTAATAAGCCTTTAGCAAAACGCATATTTTCTCATTGTTTTATTCGTATTGATTATAAATGAAACCCTATCATTTTAATATAAATCATTCGTAAAATTTTGATATAACCAAAAAAAAGATACGTTTTTTTAAACAGAAGTACTAAACTTTTGTGCTATGTGATATTTAGGAAACAATCAATCATGTCTCACATTCGGTGATTTTTCAATAGTATAACTCAAAAAGTGTAAATAAACCATGGATATGTTTTATTACCTACTCGCCTGGATCCGCATTGCTGTCGCCTGAAGTGGGTTTTATATACGAAAATGGTGGGTACTGGACAATTGCAATAAGAGGTCCATTTTTGTACNGCTGTCGCCTGAAGTGGGTTTTATATACGAAAATGGTGGGTACTGGACAATTGCAATAAGAGGTCCATTTTTGTACATAATGACATACTGCTCAAAAGATAACTATCAAACTTTCATAATTGATAACGTAAATATTTCTGTTATTTTCACTATGGTGGTGGGTATTGCTTTAAGTTTGCTCTTACTTTATAAATCTTAGTATCATTAAACAATGTTAGGAGGATTGTAATTTATTTCACTCCATTTCTGAAATTTCGCAAATACATAGTTTTAAGAAATTCATTTTCAAAGGCTTGTATCTGCTATTATATTTATGTGAGTAGAAGGCGTAATGTATAATTTCCGGGGTGATTTTCCATATAGAGTCAGCTCACGAAATTTGTTGGTCAACTCCCAACCCCCTTTTTTCCCCTCAAAACACACGCAATGTGTACGTAAAGTGCGTTGGTTGTCGTCGCCACAACTCATATAAAAATGAGGACAAAATTTTCCTGTGCGCGAATAAAAATCTCCTACAAAATTAAATTACTTAAATTATCATTAAAAATTTGGCTCTAAACACTAATAAAAAAAGATTAATAGATTATTATTTGAATAAAATTTCGACGTTGAATGTATGTGTTTTTAATGCAATTAGCTGAGAGACCATATAGGCGTAATGATTCCGATTTTATCCTTTGTGAATTGCTTCAAATGTTAATAAAGAAACACGTTATATACTATATAGTAAAAATTGCCTATATAGCGACAATTTTACGAAAAATATTCCCTTTTGTGTAGACATAAATTGTATGAGCGGCTTTAATTTATATAAGTTGTTAACAAAAATTTTAATACCAACTTGGAAGGTATAAACTGCCAAACAATATTGTACTGTACAGATAGAACACAACATAAAAGATAATCAGTAAAAATGTATTTTCTCTGGCCCGCGAAAATGCCTAAAGTGTTTCATTTACGTCTACATGCAAAAATAATTCTTTACTTCATTGTTTAAGAACTAGTTTCTTTTCTCTACTTTTGAAAAAGTGGATATTATATCATTTTTTCTCAAACTGGTTTTTATGTACGAAAATTTCTTTGCAGGAGACTTGCAGTAATTGATGTACCCAGCACACATTTACCGTCAATGTCAAATCACAAAAGCTTAGAAGTAAGAGTGGACGTCTTTTGCAGAGGCAAGTTGGTAAAGAAAATAATGTGTACTACTTTACTGTCTTGCGCATAGAGGTGAGGAGTTTTCTGATATGCGTGCCTAAATTGCCTTCAACAACCCACGCTTCTTCGACGCCCATGGACGACATTACGTGTGGTTGAAAACAGGTGATAATGGTTTACACAATTTATTGTTGAAATAAAATTTAATTCATGGAAAATATTTAATGCCATAGTCCATTTTATTAGAATACGAAACACGTATTACTTATTAACACTTTATTCTTGCGAGAAATTTACGGAATAAAATGGTAGTTTCGTTTGTTATGAAAATCTATCTTTTCACTTACTGCGCATATGAAAATATGAATAAATTACCAACAGCAATAGTACTATGCCCAATAAATTTAGTGCAGTGGATGATCATTATTTATACTCTTGAATATGTGAGGACTGTTTCCACGATGAATCAATTTGAGATAAAGAAATTCGCAGACGTAATATGCCAACATTATTCACATTTTTTCCCCACTAAATGGTGACGTGTATTTTTGTTTTTACGTGCGTAAGTCAAATTGCTTTACAATAATTTCTATAATTTAAAAGAAATTGTATACCTAAGCCGTGATTAAGACGTGCGTTTAAATTCCCAAGCCATGACTGATCTCGCACTATTCGTGTGGTACCCATGTGAGTGTTACAATAACGTTACGCTACTAAGAGCAACTAAGTGAGACTACGAGAGCATTATGATACTTACAGATGTGACGAAACTGGCTGACTGTACCTACCTTCGTATAGTTACTCACGTCGTACCATTCAACTTCACTCTTGTGATTTGCAGAAGCGACATTTAGAACTGTGAAAAATCGGCAGAAAAAAATCATAATTTCTTTCCCTGGTCAGTTTCACGATCGCTGATGCCAAAATAACTATTTTTGATGAACTCGATATTAGAAATTTTGGAACTTGTATCCACTAAATTAGAAAATTTTCCTCTTATTCTGATTTCCATCCCCAATGTCAAGTCGACTTCCTAGAACATTCCACGAAAGAAGGAAATTAACCTGCATTTTGGACGACATTAGAATTTAAAAGCTTTTGATTTCGTTTTCATTCACACATTAAGGTTTGTTGCATAAGAAATTGGTGTCATTAAAGTTATTCGTGTCTGTTTAAGAAAAGAAATGTTAAAAAAAAAAAACAATTTAACCCCCTCATAATATCGTGTATAAATACGGTTATGGAGGGCGAATCAATTCTTTTTAATATTGGTAAAATAATATTTTATAAAAATGTACAAATCATTGGTGAAACTGTTTGGTTAACATTTGGTCAAAGTGATGATTTAATTAATTTTTTTACGTAGGGAATGGAAAAATTTGAGTTCTTGGATTGCAGGATTAAAATGCACGCGTTTTAATAAATACTTTTTTTCTATAATCGCTGTGACATTTCTGAGCAATCTTCTTCCTTCTTCCTAAATATGTTACCCTGGACAGCTCGTGTTCTCCTGGGCAAAACGTGTGTTCATTGGTTACAAAGTATTGTTAAGATGTAACATTCCTGAGATTTGAAGCCAGACTAAGCACGTGTATAATGCGTTTCGATGCAGTTTCAAGTTTGTTTAGAATGTACGCCTCTTTACGTTTTATAGTAATAACGGCATAAAATCAAAGGGTTAGGGATCATTTTGGAGCAAACAAAATAATTTGCGTAACAAAACTTGTTTAATTATATATATATATATAGTTATAAATCTTGCAATATTTTTACTTCTGTAGTTACGCGATACCTCTCACGGCCGACAACAGTAAAAAAAGAGTTATTTTTCTTAATGTTTTGACTCAGTAACGCGAGCCAAAAAAATCGATTTCATCCAGCAGGAAAATAAATAGAGTCAAAGTTAAAGTTGTCTAACGTGATCACTTCAAATATCACTCGTATAACACCTATTTGCCAGAAACTACGAAAGATCAAGACGTTTTCAGTTCTGTAGACACCGATAAATCCACCAGTGCACAAGTTCGCACATGGAGCAGAAACAAAAATATTTGCAGAGCGTGTTTTAATAACTGATTCAGTTCTTCAAGAAACTATCAAGTATTTACGTAATTTCAGAATTCAAGAACGTGCAAGTGATTGAGTGCAATCTCAGCATCATTAAAATATATCAACATATTTGTTAATAATATGACAGAGTTTAAATTGTCGATTTTGGTTTTAAGTACGTCATGATACATGAGGAGTTATTTGGGTAAAGATGTTCTTGAAAGCTTAGATTATTGGTAGGTTTTGAGGTCTCGTTGACCGCGATATCATTAGAAATTGACCCAGAAACATATGCAACAGTAGTGAGACAATCACAAACACACATGCGCCTTATCTGTGTCTCGAACTCAGAATACCTCGTACCTTAAGAAAGTGTGCAATGAACTGCATTATGCATGTAAAATTTGGAGCATCAGCTAAAAAAATATTTGTCTAGTGTTTTGAAAATTGCTTTTACTAACCTGAAATATTTACAGAGTCGTCAATTTGAAAGTACGACTTTATGCCACTGAAACACGTACATTTACANTATGCAATGAACTGCATTATGCATGTAAAATTTTGAGCATCAGCTAAAAAAAAATTTGTCTAGTGTTTTGAAAATTGCTTTTACTAACCTGAAATATTTACAGAGTCGTCAATTTGAAAGTACGACTTTATGCCACTGAAACACGTACATTTACATAGCATACTGTTGCGCTGCTAGTGTGAAGATTTTGGTAGAAATCGGCAGATTGGTTCCCGAAATATAGTATAAAAACATAATTCTCTAATGTTGTGCTATTGTACAAAAACTCTTAGGAACAAGAGGTTCTGTATACGATGATTTTAAGATATACTGTCAGCATACAGGGTTTGGTGGAATTTGGTTAAATTGTTTTGTATATATGATAACCTACAACTGTAAACTTTATATAAAATATATATAAAAATATATAGTTACGTATATTTATTTATAAAAATACGAATGTGGTATTATGCATATATTATGATACAAATAATGCATGTATTACATAATTTATTATATACATAAATGTACATAAAAATTATTAATATAATATATATAAATAGATGGTAACTATATATATGGCCACCACTTTGAACGTCACTGTCTGACATCACTTAAATCATAAGAGTTTACGTCGTCTTCTGTAGTAACACTGATGTGGAATATTTAGTGGAAATCATTTGAAACTTTCCGGAAATATTGCAACATGTTCAATTTTCTCACTTGAAACTATTTTACAAAAAGGCTAACAAAAATGATATCCATGGACATAATGGATGCTTATTAATAATAATACTGTTGGAGTACAAAATTAGTGGAAATTGTTCTAATTGCTTAGTAGATATAACAAACATATCTAAATGATTTATGAAAAGGCCACTAAAAAGGCCTGCCGAACCTAAAACATTATAGTTTACATGCCGTTCTGTATCAACACATGCGTGTAAAATTTGGTGAGAATCTATTAATTGGTGCTCGTGATGGCATACATAGAACCTCAATTTTTTCAAGCACGGTTTTCAAAAATTGTGGAAAAATTGTTTATGTATTAGCACATTCAATGACTGTTATTTTTATATAAATATATATATATTTATATATATATATTGCCGGTGTAAAAGTTTAGGCTATAATCACTTCTATAGTTTTGTAGCTATATCACACTAAGCAAAAATATTTACATAGCCACCATTCTTAAAATTAGTGTACGGCCCACTTAAACATATTAATTAATGTTGTCTATCGTTGTACAACTTATTTGCCAATTTTGGTATGAATCGATTGAATGTTTTGAAATAACTGACATAAATGAAAACTAAATTTTTCATGTGGGCAATCTTATAAAATTGGCCGATAAAAGAGGGTCTGTATATATACATTACAGGCTTATAATACACACTTTTATAATACTAAGCTAAGTTGAAATTATATCGTCCTTTCGTAGATTTTGCATTATAATTTTTTATGTTCGTATCGCCACCATTTTGAAAATAACTGTAATATCCAATTAAAACCTGTCAATTTAAATTGCCATCGTTAGTGCTACTTTTGGCAAATTTGCTAGGAACCTGTTGATTTTTTCAAAAGAAATGAAATAAAAATGTCATTTCTTAATGATGTTATCTTAAAAAATGGCGGACGAAAGATCCTTTTTGTAGAAATATTTTATATTTGTAATGCATACTGCCAGANTTATATTTGTAAGGCATACTGCCAGCATTTAAAGTTAAGTTAGAATTTATTACATGGCATAAACCATACGGTGCTCTGAGTAAACATGCCAACATATCCGCCATCATAAAAATAACTGTCTGAATCTCTTAAAACAAACCATTTTATATCAACTGCGGCATTACTAGTTGTGTGCCAAATTTTGTATTAATCTTTCAATTGTTTCCCGAGATACGACATACAAATGCATTATTTGAAAATGTCGCTATCTTACAAAATTTCGTACATAATTCGTAATGAGTCAGAATTTATGTTGCTAGTAATATACACTTTAGTATGGAAAGTTTGGTCGAATTGGCAGAACTCTATATTGTACGTAGCAAATTAACCTACAATATTTTAATGGTGGCCATTTTGAGAGGAAGTCCCTGACCTTTTTATTTGCATACGTTTACATGGCCTGCCATGGTATTACTTAAACGCCAAATTTGGCGTTGGTTGCTTGAGTGGTTTTCGAGATATCATAAAAATGCTTCATTCTTTGACATGGCGCTTGTTTCCAAAATCATGTACTAAAAACAAATTCATCTCTAAATACAATGATTAAAGGGTGCAGTGCGACCATTCAACATTTGGTTTAAATCGANCACTAAAAACAAATTCATCTCTAAATACAATGATTAAAGGGTGCAGTGCGACCATTCAACATTTGGTTTAAATCGATTGAATGGTTCCTGAAACATAACATAGCACCATAAATAATTAAATGGCTGCCATTTTTAAAATAAGCCTGTGTGTGGTGGGAAACTGTAATATTAGGATTTTCCTTATTCAAAACTATATGTGTAATGAGTTCGGTGAAGTTTGGTTCACGTGTTCAAAATTTTGAGGAGACGGTGGGTGGTCACACAGATATACGCACACATTTACACAGATAGTGACAAGAAATGTGATCTCATATGCCTTTCTTTCTCTCGGAAACTAGACCAGAATTATAGTAAATAAACTTTCATTGAATTAAATTCGAAATTCCAATCAATATTTCGCGGTGAAAATTTATTTACCAACAGTCTTACATTTTTTTAAATAAGAGTAGGCAATGTTAACATGGTGAAATTAATAATGATCTATTCTTGTAGTAAATTGGAAATATACTTAACTTATTTTTTGGACTTGTAGTTCTTTTAAAAATGAATAGGTTGTTACCAACAAGAGGTTGTAAACAGACACTTTTCGAAACATCTGAAATTTAACGGCTGTACTCAATGAAGTCACAGATTACTCAACCTAAGGAAGGAATTACGCATATTCTCCTCTAAGATGTATTATTTCCATTGCTAGCTGATTTTTTNAGATTACTCAACCTAAGGAAGGAATTACGCATATTCTCCTCTAAGATGTATTATTTCCATTGCTAGCTGATTTTTTCAGTGGTAGAACACCATTCTAATAACATCAGCAGCCTGTGTTCTTTATAACTCTCTTTCTTACCTTTCTCCTTATAAACTACTATGGGAGACGTCTCATAGAGTAAATAAGGTATAAGACGTATCAGCTAAGGAATCTTACTGTTCCTATTTTTCTCTTCACTTCGATAGAATTGTATAATGTACGAAATTTTCTCATACCATAATATTCTCACCAATCGAAAACCCCACCACCTCTCAAAGGATGTTTATTTTGGTCTTTCGGCTACGCATTTGATCTGCAGATCGCTTCACTTCGTAAATCCTCATCTCTAAATAGTATATAACAAAGTTGCTTATCCGTGTCTGTCNAGATTACTCAACCTAAGGAAGGAATTACGCATATTCTCCTCTAAGATGTATTATTTCCATTGCTAGCTGATTTTTTGAGCGGTAGAACACCATTCTAATAACATCAGCAGCCTGTGTTCTTTATAACTCTCTTTCTTACCTTTCTCCTTGTAAACTACTATGGGATACGTCTCATAGAGTAAATAAGGTATAAGACGTATCAGCTAAGGAATCTTACTGTTCCAGTTTTTCTCTTCACTTCGATAGAATTGTATAATGTACGAAATTTTCTCATACCATAATATTCTCACCAATCGAAAACCCCACCACCTCTCAAAGGATGTTTATCTTGGTCTTTTGGCTACGCATTAGATCTGCAGATCGCTTCACTTCGTAAATCCTCATCTCTAAATAGTATATAACAAAGTTGCTTATCCGTGTCTGTCTGGTCTGTCTGTGTATTCGCTTAGTACTTCTAAACTACTTTATGAATTTGGATGCAATATAAAAAATAATTTAGAGAATTTCTTCAGGAAGATTTTGGTGTATAAATTATTTATATTTAATGTAAGGATAGTAGAAAAATGTTGACGTTTGTCGTATTAACCGCTTTTCGGGCGCTTACATGGCACGCGCTGACTAAACCATAAGAGATAGGCTACATCAAATTAATGTACTTCAGAATTGTAGATCTCAATAGATCTAGAGAAAAGTCCGCAATAGTGTATGTTTATCTTTTAAGGATGACCCACAGTAACAATTTTTGTCTTTCAAAGATTAATAATAAATAATGGTTCATTTGCNTGTTTATCTTTTAAGGATGACCCACAGTAACAATTTTTGTCTTTCAAAGATTAATAATAAATAATGGTTCATTTGCGAAGCCGTTTTGACCGACATAATATTAATCCTCATTGAATTTAATTTAGTTACCTTAAGCATTTAGTTCAGATCAAATTTTTCCTTTACACCATATTATTTAAATGAATATATTAGAATATATCCCAGGTTTTTCGATTATATCAGCACAAGCCGGGTAGTTCTGCTAGTATTATTACATAAGTACTATTATGTTGAAAAATTAAAAAGTTTTGACATTTAATGTGTGACCATATTTGTGTAACAGAAATAATTTACTTAAATCACGATATAATTATTATTATGTTAAGTGTACGTGGGATATAGATTACCACTAATGACGATAATCATATTCTACTAAGTTTACGGAAGCCAATAACCAAATTCATGAAAAGTCAATCCTATATAAGAGGTGTTACTAACTCTGTAAGCAAATATTTTACTAGTCTTTTCTGTCAAAATTTATATTGCGCCGTAAAAATGTACACTTTGTTGCAGCATAATATATGATGCAAAAAAGGGTGAACCAGTATGGTAAAATTGATGGTCACAAAGTAGCCACAAGAAGTTATATCTTTCTAAAACCAGTGAATTTTGTTGGCGTATTTCGGGCTGAATTACATCCCACGCCCATTTAATAATGAAAAGTTATACATATCGCTTAAGTAACAACATTACAAATTAAAAGTTTTCTTATCATAAATTAATNTGTTTATCTTTTAAGGATGACCCACAGTAACAATTTTTGTCTTTCAAAGATTAATAATAAATAATGGTTCATTTGCAAAGCCGTTTTGACCGAGATAATATTAATCCTCATTGAATTTTATTTTAGTTACCTTAAGCATTTAGTTCAGATCAAATTATTCCTTTACACCATATTATTTAAATGAATATATTAGAATATATCCCAGGTTTTTCGATTATATCAGCACAAGCCGNCACCATATTATTTAAATGAATATATTAGAATATATCCCAGGTTTTTCGATTATATCAGCACAAGCCGGGTAGTTCTACTAGTATTATTACATAAGTACTATTATGTTGAAAAATTAAAAAGGTTTGACATTTAATATGTGACCATATTTGTGTAACAGAAATAATTTACTTAAATCACTATATAATTATTATTATGTTAAGTGTACGTGGGATATAGATTACCACTAATAACGATAATCATATTCTACTAAGTTTACGGAAGCCAATAACCAAATTCATGAAAAGTCAATCCTATATAAGAGGTGTTACTAACTCTGTGAGCAAATATTTTACTAGTCTTTTCTGTCAAAATTTATATTGCACCGTAAAAATGTACACTTTGTTGCAGCATAATATATGATGCAAAAAAGGGTGAACCAGTATGGTAAAACTGATGGTCACAAAGTAGCGACAAGAAGTCATATCTTTCTAAAACCAGTGAATTTTGTTGGCGTATTTCGGGCTGAATTATATCCCACGCCCTTTTAATAATGAAAAGTTATACATATCGCTTAAGTAACAACATTACAAATTAAAAGTTTTCTTATCATAAATTAATTCATGTGTTGTTATTTGAATAATTTGTTAATTTGTATACATGTCGCATAACATTTACAGCTTTTCTTTTATTTTACACTTAATTGATTACAAAATTGTGAAGTGTTGTTTATTAATTTGGGGTACAGTTATGTTGGCAGTTGCCTATGATTATGTATCACTACATGTATGTTGTTGATAACATGTATATTTCTTGCAGCATTATTATTTTTGTTTTCAAATTGAAATAGGTGTTTTTGCATGTAAACTGTTTTTTTAATGTGATTTTAAAATCAGCGTATATTTTTATCTGTGGACAGTTGTTGTTAACGCCAGATATGTTTATGTTTTTCTTAAGTTGGCAGCTTAGCATGACGCCATAGTAAGAAGGTCTTTTTGAATGGGCCATTGAGTTAAGCCCTATATTTGTCATTTAATTTTAAACTTGGAATTTTCGCTGTAAATATATTTTTGAGAGCAAACTTAGCGACGTGTTTTATTTTCAACAGTGTCCAGCTGGCCAAGATGACTGACAATTTTGTAAAATTAAGTGAATTGACTGAATACACGTTGTGACGAATTATAATTTGTTTAATTACGGTTCAACGCGTACGCAGGAGTGAAATAGAAGAGGGATAATGTGTTTTTCGACATTTTACTACTTGGGAATTGGTATAGGCAACATTCCGTTTTTAATACCTGAGGTGAAGCAGTGTCAGATAACTACACAATTATGTTTGCTGTTAAATGCTTTTTTTAAATTAACATGCACATCCTTCAGAGAAGGATTTATTTATGACTCTACGTTATTAAGTATGCTAAGACAGCTCATATTTAAAGTGACTTTTGTGTGATATTTTAAGAGTGAATTTAACTTTGAGATAGAACAATTAAAAATGTTGCACTGTTTAGAAATACTTAACTGCCAGTTGCCAAATACATTTGATATTATTATGAATGTTATTGCTACACACATTTCGAAATTGATACGCTGCATTAATTGAATTTTCTCGACTCCTGAATCCTGATTATAGATTTAGAGAAATCTGGCTAATAATGTCATCAGAAATTAAAATCCCTTGCTTCGCCATTGTGTGGTTGTTGGTGTGGTTTTTTGCTGGATTTTTTTGTCTATTTGCATGTACTTTGGTAATGTGTCTTGATGAAAGTGGTACATATCTACCAGTGTACTGAAACCCTATATATAAAGGGTAAATTACTACATGTGTTCTCCCGTCTCACAAGCTATAAATTTCTGTACCAGCTACATTAGAAGATTGTGATTCACTATTTTTCTTTTATTATTGATAATACCACCAGTTGCATTGTTATTACTATTAAATTAAATTTTACATTGAATATTTTTTGTAAATTAACATATAGATATTCAAAATTGTATGTAATGTTCTTATCAGCAATTAAAAACGTAATATATTTCCTTGTTTATTTTCATTAAATAACATGATTGCATTCATGATACTGATGAACGTATGCTAAAACATAGCTGGTTCTTCTTGCAGGATGCGTTTCCTTTGAGCGTGAAGGAAATACACTTCATATACGCCCCGTCGTTTTTGGACAAATTCCTTGCTATTATCAAGCCTTTCTTAAAGGAAAAACTACGAAACAGGGTAAGTCTATCAAGTATTGTTTGTAACAATGCCATCATTTCCTGTATGGGATTAATGTTGTGCCATAACTTAGATATAAAAGCACGATGAGAATATTTTTTTTCTAACAATTTTGTAAATAGCATTTTACAAATATTATTTTAATTCCGGTACCAGATTAAGAGTTACATAATTAGCGAAGACTACGTAAATTTCTGTATGTGTTTGCTTTAAATATGTTAAATAATGAAGTGGTATCTTACACACTTTGGTGTTCACACCATTGTGATCAAATAGAAAATTAGAAATCTAAAACAATTAATTTATTAAATAAATTTTTGTCTGTTATCGAAAAAGATCAATATTGTGGCTTATACTTGGCATAAAAGTTGTTAAACGGAAAATGCATTCTTTCTAAAATAGTGATGCAAGAAAGAATCTCAAAAAAGGTTGCCTGACTAATTTGTATAAGTTGAGTTATTTTACAGAACATTTTGTAAGTCTTCTTCAAGGTGAACCACCGGTACGAAAATGAACAAGCGCACTTTCTATCCTGTGCCAATTTCTTTGTTTGCTGCCATAACTAACGAAGGCTGCGGCAGAAGGTAGACAAGAACAAATAAGACGTTAAATGTAAATGTTTCTACAAGAAAATTTTATCCAATTTAAGAAACCCATCAACGTTGGATTTATAAAATTTTAAGGGTTTCGAAAAAATCTCAATTTATTACAAAAATATTAAATTTGTCGTCATAGTATTTATAAAAACTGCACACGCGTTAGACGACTAAGAAATAGTAATTTAGTGATATAACACAATTTATAAACGTTTCTTTGAAAACCAAATACCACACACTACCTTTTGAGACTATTGTATCTCAAAATTAAGGTCTTCGCCTGGGTAGGCCGCCGAATGGCGTGCAGATCTTCAGCAGATGTTTTATTAAAAAACCGTCCAACGTGCATGAATGAGGTCTGCTTACGAATATAACTTAAGAAATGTTACGCGTCTGTACATATTTTACAGTTCCTCCATTACTATCGAAAGCATGTTTTGTTATGGATCAAACGGCTGTTTTCATGGTAATTTTTAGCTATGAGTGTTTCAGTACAGAACATTAAAAAAGGAATAGGGACGTGCGTCAAACCTTTATTATTATTACGTCATAAAATGGTAGAGCCCCCTCTGAAAGTTTCATAGAGGCGCGTTATCGACGGCATGACCACGCGCCAGTTCCGCGCTTTGCGCGTAGAGGCGATGAGAGATCTGATGCGCATGTCTCGGTCGCCCCTAGCGCTCTCACGCATTTAGTCCTCATACCTGCAAAATTCTTTCAACCCAGCGGCCACCTTAATTGATCAAATAATTGCGACTGAGTAGCACTGAACTTTTTGAGATTGCACGTAAATATAACGACTTGATAATAGAGGCTATTATGCGCTATACAATTCAATCAGCGCCATCCTTAGTGATCTACTGATTATGTGCTTCGTGCGTATTTACTTCATACTAGGTTCATACATATGCTTTAAGCCCATAACCATTGCAAGGAAACTCTGTAGGACATTTATTTAATTGAAAGATATTTTTGTGTGCTGTTCTTTCCCACGAAAACCTCAATACACAATTGAAATTTTCCAACATCGACGAATATCATGAAGTGACTAATAAAGATACGAGCTGAAAGAAGAGATAGAATTTTAATCTTGCAGACGTTACCTTTACTCAAATGCTCCACCATTCTCACTGAGGCAATCTGATCATGTTTTATCTGATAGTATGTTTAAAGGGAATTTTCCATCTATACACGTTCGAGTGGTATCGTCCATTCACAGCATCTACACCACTTTGAAAATAACCTTTGAAATATCAACGCTATGTGTTTTAAATAAATCATTAACAATAAACTTTTAATACCGTTATTCATATTTTAGTATNTGAATCATTAACAAGAAACACGTTCGAGTGGTATCGTCCATTCACAGCATCTACGCCACTTTGAAAATAACCTTTGAAATATCAACCCTATGTGTTTTAAATAAATAATTAACAAGAAACTTTTAATACCGTTATTAATATTTTAGTATTTTGTTTTAGTTTAAATGAACATTTAAATATAAATTGTCAATAAATTGCAATGTTGGTTTCGTTACTAAAATTAATTTCACAAAGCGAGATGTATGCTGTTTAGGCAACGGCTGGTATGAAATATTTTACATTAAACCGTTATTAAATTGATCTTTGCCATGCTACTTGTAAAGTAAACGTATCTTATTGTAATATTCATATATTCACGTNTATCTTATTGTAATATTCATATAATCACGTAGCACAGGTAGAGACCTATTCCATTGTTACTTATTTAAATAAGTTATCTTTCTGTTACTTTGTCGGTGCAATATACGGTACGAATTCATATGCTCTCCTTACGTTTTTTTTTTCCACTGAGAAAAAAATTTAGTTGAAGCATGTCGTTTATTAATTATTTTGTAAACTTCTTTGCTTTCCGACTTTGTTAAATGTATCACTCTTACAGATATTTTATAAATAATGATGTTTGAATTAATGACACGTTATAAACATAGGATTATAATATGAAAAATAAATATAATACATTTGTATACAGATGCAATCGCGGAACGTTTAATTCTTGGAGGTTGGCCAAATTGGAGACATAACAAATATTTTATCAAATAAATATTTTTTTCTTACTGCGAAAAATACTTACAATTATCAAGAAATAAGATCTATACGGTTTTTAACACACCTAGTCAAATAAAAAAGTTGCGTTCTATAGGTTTTTTGTTGGTAGGATTGAAGGCGAATGTTAAACGTGTCATGAAACCAACCTAAATATGGTGACAAATTCTGAACATGTATATCTCACTCTACTTCAGATTTAACAGCATTGTTTGGATATCTGCACGATGTAAACAAAGCATTTGGCAATTGAAACAGCAACGTCAAATTTCAATGTCATTGTTTTAATATAGTGTAATGGTAAAATAACTGTAATTAAAAGTTGAACATTAGCGGGGCTTAAGAAATGTAAGAAATTACCAAACATGGATTGAACATTCCGCTTAATGCAATAATTGCTGTTATATATCCTGGTATACTCACGCTGTTGTCTTGTTATCAGATACAAGCACACGAGAAGGGACTGGAGTGTCTGCGCGATCATTTTCCTCCTGAAATGCTGCCTGACGTGTATGGAGGCACAGCTGGGACCATCGCGCAACTGAACGGTAAGTAGGAAGCATTGCGTTTTCCTCCTGAAATGCTGCCTGACGTGTATGGAGGCACAGCTGGGACCATCGCGCAACTGAACGGTAAGTAGGAAGCATTGCGTTTTCCTCCTGAAATGCTGCCTGACGTGTATGGAGGCACAGCTGGGACCATCGCGCAACTGAACGGTAAGTAGGAAGCATTGCGTTTTCCTCCTGAAATGCTGCCTGACGTGTATGGAGGCACAGCTGGGACCATCGCGCAACTGAACGGTAAGTAGGAAGCATTGCGTTTTCCTCCTGAAATGCTGCCTGACGTGTATGGAGGCACAGCTGGGACCATCGCGCAACTGAACGGTAAGTAGGAAGCATTGCGTTTTCCTCCTGAAATGCTGCCTGACGTGTATGGAGGCACAGCTGGGACCATCGCGCAACTGAACGGTAAGTAGGAAGCATTGCGTTTTCCTCCTGAAATGCTGCCTGACGTGTATGGAGGCACAGCTGGGACCATCGCGCAACTGAACGGTAAGTAGGAAGCATTGCGTTTTCCTCCTGAAATGCTGCCTGACGTGTATGGAGGCACAGCTGGGACCATCGCGCAACTGAACGGTAAGTAGGAAGCATTGCGTTTTCCTCCTGAAATGCTGCCTGACGTGTATGGAGGCACAGCTGGGACCATCGCGCAACTGAACGGTAAGTAGGAAGCATTGCGTTTTCCTCCTGAAATGCTGCCTGACGTGTATGGAGGCACAGCTGGGACCATCGCGCAACTGAACGGTAAGTAGGAAGCATTGCGTTTTCCTCCTGAAATGCTGCCTGACGTGTATGGAGGCACAGCTGGGACCATCGCGCAACTGAACGGTAAGTAGGAAGCATTGCGTACAGGAAAAAGTAAGGCTTTCCCGGGGAGTCTGTGATCATACATATCTATTAAACCACACCTGCACATCTCTTGCACACAACGGCTACAATGGTAAGCTATTAATACTGCACATGTGTAACCCCTGCAGAGTTTTGTACTTCTGGCAGTAGTGAACCATTCCTCATTTGTCTTTCAGTTCACTTATATATATCAACTCATTTTGAATCATTTAACATGACCACGTGTTCACATTTTTTAATCGCCTTGGGTCCCATAACTAGTTTCTCTGCGTCTACAAAATTATGCTATAAAGTTGTTTCTCGTAAGCAAATTCTTACTACGCACAAAATTGGAAGCAATTTAGGCTCCAAGAAAATGCCTGTTTTTATGTGGCTGGAAGAACACGTAATGGTTTTTAATAATAATTTAAAATAATAGTTTTCTTGTAATCACGCTGCTTTCCGGAATAAACCAATATAATTTTCGTCGAAAGGTCTTACGTTTGGTCAATCAATACAGCTAGGAAACTAAATTTTTGTTTTATTCAGATGAAAATATTTCATTAGCCGTGTAATAACACGTATTTGGTTGGGTTAGATAAAAACAACAATTTTAGTGTGTTCAATTGAAAAAGTTTTTACGGTATATATTTGTTTAAACAAATTCTGGTAAACTTCCTAAACTGTAATGGAAGTTTTTAACGTATACAGTAAATATAAATGTACAACGTATCATGCATATGAAAATTTTTAGCATCGCTACCACGTTCATGAAGTTGGGAACTTTTCAACGCATTTGACGCTTTCCTGAGCAACTGTAGGGACGTTAACATGGATGCGTGGGTAAATAATTTACCATTCGCGCTTTGTCATTGTACGTATACGCTGATATGGAAAATTTCCAAAAATTTCTAAGAGTGCACATTAAAATATCTGCAGATATGGGTAATGATATCATTCATTGTTTGATTCTGAGAGCGTGGAATTATCATTTCACTAGCTCATTTCACAAAGCACGCGTTAAGGGATGGAATCTGAGCTGTCCTGAAACGAAAGCGGAATACCAATTGGTAAAACAACTTAGAGAATGTCACGCCAAAATAAAAATAAGCGTCGTATTGTCTGCAACTTAAAATGCCCACCGTCTAACTTCACACAATTTTCAACACCAGAGTTAATGTTGATTTTATGTCAGATACCACGATTTCAATGTGTACTTGTGCGGAGAAATACGTTCTTTTATTTAGCATTTTCCGTAAAGTATTTTGACCTGCATCAGAAATGACGTATCTCATATCAGTGAATAAACAAATAAATCATAAACATCGACGCCAGTGAACTAGCCTACTTGTATGGCCTATGTCACTTTTAATGGAACCAGAATCGATACTCATACGTCGGAGGCCCTTCAATAAGTATACTAAACAGCATTCTGTCCCTAGCCAAGGGACCTCCATACAAACCTAAATTAGCCCTGGGAACCTATAAAATGCTTTGTTTTAAAATAGAACGCTTAAAATTTTATTCAACTCTTAAACGATCTGTACTTCAGTAAGTTATGATGTACAAAAGTATAAAGAAAAAAAATTTGCTGTTAAGATTTTATTGCTTGCTTGTGTAAAATAATTTATGAAGCCCTTCTTATTATATTAGTCTACAAAACATATGTTTAATATGGCAGGAACAAAAAAAAATTGCACATTCACATGGGCGTTACGTCTTATTGAGCACGGCCGCAGAAAACTGCTAAAATGCAAAAGCAGCATGTCCAAGTTGCCTTCCGCAAAAATCCTCATGAACCATAACTTTTAACTTACTGTCTTTATAAAACACACTCTCGTCTGTGGCAGTAGTAGAAATTGACAATTTTGTAAAGGAAATTACATCCAATTGCTAATGCAGGCTTTCAGCTCTCAGCACTTGTACAAAGGTACAGTCTTGATGCAATCAGCAGAATGCTAATTTGCCTACAGTAAAAGTGTTAATTTCATTCCACGAGAACATTTGATAATGATGCAGATATTTTATGCCAAACAAAGGCGATATTCGTCAAATCAAATTGTAATATCGTAAATAAAATCAGTGTTCTTGCACTTCAGAATCTGTTTCCCAAAACGACGTTTTAAAATATAAGCTTTATGTTTGTGTTGTCCACGTATTTAGTTCGTGTATACAAACATATTTTCTCACTGTGACACTGATCAACCTTTCAAAAGTGCCTGCCGGGCAACCGATAAACATGATTGGCGTTGCTCAATTATGCAGTACTGGATAACTCTTCTCTCTTCTCTTGAGCGCTATTAGAAGTTGCATATCGTAACTGAACTTGTTCTGGTAGTCCAATAGTTGGACGGGAAATTTAGAGAATCCTATAGTCACGGCAAAATATTTCTTCCCTTGCAAGCTTCGTCGCTACTTTGATGTTCGAAGGCACGTCACTCTGGATAATGTGAACAAATGGAAACAATTATAGTCAGTAAGATTTAAAGTACTGAAACTGTGTTCGCATTAAAATCACAGGCATTCTCTAAATACCATCGAAGATAATTGTCATTACTTTAAGACGCCATTGGTAACATTAGTAACTCCATTACGGAACACGATCCATGACACACTTCAGTGGCGCAATGTTGCCATGCTTGAGCAGAAAAAATTGCTTCGGTTCTTCTGTGAAATGTGACACATTTATGCAACCATAAACCATTATGCTTATGATTAATGACTGTCCATTATACAAATAACTTGAAAAATAAAGAGGGAATACCTAGGTGGAAAAGTCAAAATTTAGCTTGTATTTAGAAAGCACTGTGTGTTCTAGATGTTGATGGAAACTGATTTGTAACGGTGGTAAAAGTTCACTATAGCATTATTTGAAAAAATACCAAGGGTTATCCTCCAGGAATAATCATATAGCTATTTCATTAGACTTTTCCAAATGGGTTTACAATGATTTAACTACCCGCCTTACCGATAAAACCTAATACTTTCTTGCCAATCGCAATAAGAAACAAAATATACGAAATTGAGATAACTGTCAGATATAAGGTCGGTTTTGTGCGTCCGTCAAACACTTATATTCATATATACAATGAAATATATATTTTTTTTTTTTGTAATTTTAGTCTGTAACGTGAAAGCACAATTACGTAATTTCATTAAGCGAAAACAGCATTTCGTGTTCTGCAACCGTTTCGGAAAATTTCGGTGTGTCCACGATTGGTTAACCAGCCTTTATACACGTATGTATGTACATATGCATGTATAAACCTAACGTTTGTGCAAAATGCAACACCAGTGATTGAAATTAACCTTACACAACAGATTAGGTCAATGACAATAAACAATTAATTAGGATTACATAACTGTACAGGATATCTGTTCTTGAGAATTCAGTATAGTTTGAAGCCCCCACGTTCTGTAATCAGATAACTTAATCGTCGTTGCATGACATTTAATATGACCTGGGTATGTTCCTGGGGAATATACCTGAATGCGGTTTGTATGTGAGTCCGCAAAGCATTGACAGTGGCAGCGGGAGATTCGTGGCGAACCAGTCGCCGACAAAGCATATTCCAGACATGTTCGATGTGCGACATGTCAGGAGCACCTACAGGCCAGGGAAGCAGTGGCACCCGTCGTGCATTGACGAAGGCTTGCACATCACTCACCACATGTGGCTGATCACTGTCCCGCTGAAATATGACATGCGGAGTCGCCTCATGCTTTAAAGCCTCCCTGGTGTAGTGGTTCCTGTTCAGATCGCCTGAATACGTAGGAGTCGAGATCACATGTTTTATCAAATGGCGCCCCAAAACATCACACTTGGCGTATGTCCGCTATGCCACTCCACAATGCAGTCTGCCCGCATGTGGTCACCACGGTAGCGCCTAACACGTATGCGGCCATCACCATAGGACAGTTTCGCATCCATTGCAGTGCTCCAGTGTCGAACCAACACTGTGGAAGAGGCTGTACGGTCCTTTACTGCCATTCGGGCAAAATAGTGGTCATCCTATGCTGTGGTCACATTGCTTGGTCCAGTACCCGCTCGTCGCTGCATTTGGCCCTTTTCAATCCACTGGTGTGACATACGCATCACTGTCGTAGCAACATGTCCTGTACGAGCCGAAATGTCACGGTATGACAAACCGGTTTCCCTGGAGACAGATTTTTCTGCCCTGTTCGATCTCACTCACATGCTGATATGGTGCCCTTTGACGTCGACGAGGGATACTGGCCCTTGCTTTCACTTCGTTTCACGGCTCTGCACTTACTGAGCGTGGCGCAACACGGACCTTCCCTGTCACACAAGAGAGGGCGCTGCTGGGCCTACGTGTATGCCATCTCTCTGCAATCGTAATAACTTATTGCCGGTACACAGTTCTACACATCCTCCGAGATGGGTTTCTTTCGGGATATTGGTTCTGGCTGTTGCCATTTTCACATAAAATAGTGTATAGAGTCACAAGCAGACCCACTAAAATAAAATTAATACTAGTATCTGAAAAACAGCCCGTTATAATGCAGCAGTTTCATTTCCATGAAATACAGGCGGCGAAGAACTGGAGTGTTAATATATCGGCTCAGAATGGGTATAAAAGAGGTGGTTGAAGTTCTCAGAAGCCACATTTGGTTGGGCTCTCTACCAGAAAAGTGTCAGAAAATGGAAGGAGACTCTCCGATAGGCAAAGATATTAGTTCATATATTTTTACTGAGACCGGGCAACTATAATAGCTAATTATACAATTTACTTATAAAGTTTCACCCTAGCAAACTTTGAATCATTTAAATGGTACTCTTTTCTTTGGCGTGGAACAAGATTCACAAGACGTTTTTAAAAAACTCACAACATTTTAAACTTATAAAATATAAATACTAACAGTTATTAAATTGCAATATCAAAGGAATCTAACTATATAAAATACACAATATAGGCTACATTACGTAAGATTATGTTAGGTTATTTTAGGATAGGTTATGATACGTTAGGTTAAGGTAGCGTTTGGTTACGTTTGGTAAGGTAACGTTAGGTTAGGTTAACTTAGTTTAAGTCCACCTAGTGTAGTTTGGCTTAGGTTACATCAATTTAGTCACCAATATTAATAACAATATGACACAAACTGTAATTAATATTACATAAATAACTAAAAGCGATTAATTTATTTTTTCAATAATGTATTTTCAACAAGAGGATATACACATTCTGGTTACATATATAATTTCAATAACAAATACATTTTCATTTAAACAAATACTGTGTAACAAGACTAACCTAAACTTTTCACATTTCTGTTCTTCATAAGAACAATAAACCCACCCTACACATGCCTCACTGCTATTCAGCTTCTAGAGCGGCTATTGAATCCCATATATATTAGAAAAATAATAATACTTGTTGGAAAAATAGATTAAATTGAGATATAAGTTTTTGTTAATTTTCTATAGGAAATAGTTTTGGTCCACAGTGGTTGCACACTTTGTGGCTATTTTGCAATAAGAGTTACAGAAAAAAATTAATTAAAATGGTCAGGGATAGAAAATATATTTATATATTTATCTCTTGATGATGAACTTGTTTGTATAGGCGGAGAAAAAAACATATTATGGTATAATTGAGAAAAGGATTTAACTTTAAATGGAATGTTGCAGAGTTCAATTTTGGGAAAAGGAAGCCTTAGGTTTCCATACAAGCCGTACTCTGGCAAAAAAAAAATAACAGACGACGAATATTTGGTTTTCAGGATATAATGGCAGCTTAAATTTACATATGGCAGCAAGATGTAAAAAAGAACAAGTAGTTTTCACAGTAAATCTATATTCGCACATTTTCTAGATACCAAAAATCAGTTACAGGCAAATATAACCAATAATTACGTCAATTGAAGTATCTAATTAAAAATATTCCAAGACGTAACAATTCACATTATCATTTAAATGTAAATTTAAAATAAGAAAATGCTGTTACTTAAAGGTTAATAAACAAAATTATCTTCAACTACAAGTTTTTAGTTCTTATTATACATAACTTATTACGATCTAATAAATTACAAGGTTTAAATAAAGAAATAAAAAAGTTTTACAATTTTAAATGTCACTCAAACCTATCAATCAATATCGGTCTATAATAAATTTGTTTCAATAGCCTAATTCACTGTCTTCAGTAACGCATAAATATCGATCAATATTTACGTATAAATTAGAGATTGGTGCCGATTTTATAATATGAAATATGCGTTCACTGATCAGTAATAATATTGATGTTTATTCAAGTAACAAGATATTAAATTGAACTAATGTAATAACCTCCAGTTGACGCAATCAGTTTGTGAATATTCATGACTCAATTTGCAACGAAATTGGATTTATATGCTATTAAATTTTTCTTAGCAAAATGCCTTTAAAGTAGTTAAAGAAACATCTCATCAACGTTTAAGTATTCAGCTTCCTTAAGTACGACAATTAATGTTTGCTGAGGGCCGATAAACTATGATAACCACTCAATGAGTGCCGAAAATATTTAAGTAATTTTATTTGTAATGGATGCTATTAACTTAGGGTCAGTTTCACAATTATAATTTAAGGAACTCGTTACCTAACCAAATTTGGACATTAAAAAAAATTAGGTAAGTTGTTAGTTCCGTAAAATTTCTCAGAACGATCTTTATGTTCAGGAAATTTGATTTTAGATAAGGGTTGGTAAAGTTAGACCTTGCAATCGTGGAATGACTTTTGGACTTGCCATTTGCCGCGGTTAGGACGTCGTCTGAATACGTCATATCAATAGAGTTAGTTTGTATATAATGAACGAAGGTGAGAAAATTCCATCTCTTTAGAAATACGTGTATTAATTTCTTGAACTGACCAGTATCCGTGTATTTATGCAAACATGTAGGCTGATCCACAAATGCCACTTCATGTGGGGTAATGAGTGTACTACCAACTTAGTACGTATTTCCAGCACACTGCAGTTCTATATTTGCCTTTGTAATTACGTATTCCATGAAACCTATACGTGTTTCAATATACGTACAAATTTTTAATGGTGTTCAAGTGTCTTGTGTAGACCGCAGTAACAACCCATTTTACTAAAGTAGTTCAAATTTTTGTGCTGGGTCTTTATAATCTTCTAATTGCAGAGCGGCACACCACCCCAACGAGAGGTGTGATGTTTTGATGCGCTATTTCCTACGATTCCCGCACACCACTGGTTGCGATTGAAGGAACTCTAACGGCACGTCGATACGTCCAGGAAATGATGAGACAATGATGTGCGCTCCTCTTCCTGGTGCAGCTTGACAACCTCGTTTTAGAGCAGGGCAATGCCCCACTTCAGACAGTACAGGTATCTCTCCGGCTTGGCTTCGGGATGTCAACATGCTTCCTTGGCCAACAAGGTCCCCAGATCTCTCGCCCATCGAGATTGCCGGGCGACTTCGGCCAGCGGCAACTACGGTGGATTCGGAGGGTCTACTGGGGCAGGATCTTACTCAGGAGAACATCTGATGTCTGTGAGCCGCCATGCCTGACCGTATGGCCGCCTGTCTCCGGGCTTTGAGTGCTCCAAGACCATACCAAGTACATCTGGCAAGAGTTGGTCCCCTCCAGTACATGCTTGGTGTGGGACAACATGTGGATGTCTTCTGTATACGTACTACCACACCCCGTGCCTGTACCTACGTGCACCTGCGATGGCACCTTCAGGGTGATCAATTTTTTTGTTTGCAAATTAGAGATTTATGTTGTGATAATTTGGTTGTTTTGAACAGTCAAGCTATGGCTGGTGTAACTTAAGTTTTGTATGGCTGTAGGTACTTAACCGTTCTGTATACATTTTAAAAATATAAGACATCATTGAAACTAGAGCACTAATTTTTCGTCGGCAACCGCAACTAACTGGTTTCGGTCTAAGTCACGATTGGCGAGAAAATAATGTTTGGTTCAGCAAATCTCACGCGAACACAGAAACATATATTAGTGTTTTTTTTCGTTTTGCTATTTGGTTTTCAGTATAAACAGTTTCGATGGAATTGTTCGTACCAGAGGTCTTATTATAAGTTCCTCGTTAATTTTATTATACTTTAGGTTTCTTAAGCTCTCGAGACGAAGAAAATCTTCGTGCTAGCCATTACGTATTGTAAGTCATATTTCGATATATAATCCGAGCCTTCGGCAATGATCGAGTTTTCGTGAGCGAACGCAAGATGGCAACACTACGCACATTAACTTCAACTTAAATATGAAAGTTTTTTTTTTTTTTAGATTTTGAATAGTTATGATTGCAAACATAAGTTAATTAAAGCAGTTAAACGCTTCATATATTTGGCTTGCATTTGGAGGGTTTCAAAAGTAAGTATTTAAGTTATAATATATTCAAGGAGAAACATAGATTTCGTTCTTCGAGTGTCTCAAATATGCTGGCCACATCTTGCTTGGAGGTATTTCAAAAATAGACGACACATATAACGTATTATTTATAAATAAATATGGTGTAATTTCATTTCGTATAAACATTTGTTATTGTGGATTCGCATGCATGCTGATAAGACAGAAGGGACAGAACTTACGTTTCTTCACATGTTAGCATATGTTTCTAAGTTACCATTTGCTTTTTAGATGTAGGCTGTTAAATATCACGCTGTTTTGTCCGTTACTTATATTGTTATATCAAAATTCTAAAATAAGAGATGGAAAAAAAACTTCAAATTAGAGTTACATATCGGTTTATTTCCAAATTTAACACAGGTGTAATTCAAAATAAACATTCATATTAATGTATTTCATTATAGATAAAAATAGTTAATTATATAATATAATATCCACACAAAATGCCTTCACTGTTGCTTACATGGTTACCAAATTCAAACTAAAAGTTTAATTAATGCCATAAAATATTTTTTGTTTTAAAATATATTTTGTATTTTTGCATGAAGATACCATGCTTCACGATGTTCATCTTCCACAGCTGCATCACCCACCCGGCTTATTTCTAAAAGACAACTCCGTAACGACAGACTCTTTCGTTTCGTTATCAGCTGAAATGTAAAATCTAATATAGTGACGTTAAACGAACATTTTAAGGCGTTTAAAAGACTTTTTTTTTCGGAAGGAAAGGAAAATTGGAGTAATAAAAAATTCTCTGTCGAAAGGAAGCGAAATGAATATCTTAGAATAAGCCTCGAGGACTAAGCGTCTTAAATTTATCTTATTACCATTGCTGTTATCCTCATTGTCATGGAAGATATTACAAATTCTCGGGCCATATTTCGAGCCAAGTCAAACGCTCCTATTACTCTACAACTATTCAAATAAATTCCGGGATTGAACCAAGATAATAATTTTTTTGCTTATACATGTTCGGTAATAATATAATTAATAAGAGATAGTTCCAGCAAAACAAATGTTTACTTAAGCGAAAAAATAATAATTTGATGTTGCAGTATTTTCTCTCTGAAATAAGCCGGTAAAAATCTTTCTATCGGCGACCGCTCCTCCACTCTGAGTAATAAGCTGACTGATTCTTGGCTGACAAATAATAGAAAATCGATATCTTCCACTGGAAGACTGGTGGGTTGAACTGCGTTTCCGACAGCTGAAACGAGTAAATGAAAAATTTTTCTCGCGTCGGTTACTCTCCGTCAGTGATCTGCGTTGATATTAAGCCATTTTTTTAAAGCACGAAAATTTCGTGACGGGCAGCCCACCTACAACAGTGCATTGTTCTGCAGGGTACACAGTGTGTTTTCAGTAGCAGTGCCTGGAAGAACACAAAAAATATTGCAATGAAAATGTTCCACTGCGTGCTGAAATATCACAGACAGGTTAAGACGGATGGCCGCCCGTTTTTAAATTCAAAAACTTTTACCACATTAATAAATTACCATTTTTTATGTACGGAGATTTTGAGGCCATTCTGAAACAGATTCGCACCTGCGAACCAGACCCCAGTCGTGCATACACGTATGCCTACCAGAAGCACGAGGCCTGCAGCTTCTGCATTTACGTTCATGTGGGCAACGACGTCATCCCTGCAGCACTAACACCATTATATACACGGGGGGAGATGCAGCGAAACAGTTAATGGAGGCAACTGTAGATATTGGCAAAAATGTAAAAGAGATTTACTCCACGTCAAAGCCNATGCAGCGAAACAGTTAATGGAGGCAACTGTAGATATTGGCAAAAATGTAAAAGAGATTTACTCCACGTCAAAGCCGATGGAGGCTCTCACGCCTGCAGAAAAGGCCATTGTCTCAGATCGACGAGCTGCCGCTACTGTGCTGCTCCACCCACGTATGGCAACTATAAGGTGAGGGACCGCGACCTCTTCACCGGACAGTACATCGGACCTGCATGCAACAGTTGCAATTTTCTGCGTCGGCGTCCCAAGAAACTGGCCTTTTTCCACAACTTAAGCTGCGATGAGAATCTTATCGCCTGACAGCTGGGGTATGTCGGAAAATATATTTTCATCATTCCACACACACGAGCGAAATATGATAACATTTTCAAATCAGCTGGGGGGACCGATTTTCTATCCAGTTTGTATTTACGTTACGGTTTAATGGCTCGCAGTCTGGCATCCTTGGCTGAGTACCTGTCACGAAATGGAAATAAAGTTAATAAAGCATCCAAGATCGTCAGTGGAAGCCAACGCCAGCGTCAAACCCTATTATGAGGTTGACAGCTGTCAGAAGCTGGATGAGCAGCTAAAACGCCTCCAGAGGAGGCCTTTTACAACAGGCTGACGGGCTCTGGGATCAGCGACGAAGAATACGTTCGCACCCAGAGGGTATGTCAAGAGTTTGGCTGTAATGTCTCAAAGAATATTCAGAGTGGTACTTGAAGATAGACGTTCTTCTCCTGGCGGACGTCTCCGAATATTTCAGAAATTTGTGTATGTCAACATACAGGCTCGATTGTGCTCACCAAGTCAGAGCGCTAGGGTCCGCTTTCGACGNTTCAGAAATTTGTGTATGTCAACATACAGGCTCGATTGTGCTCACCAAGTCAGAGCGCTAGGGTCCGCTTTCGACGTCATGTTGCGAACGACGGGGGTTGAGCTGGAGCTTCTAACAGACTACGTCATACACGTGTTCGTCGAGGAAGGGATCCCTGGGGGCGTGGCCGAGGGCGTCAAACGACATGCGGTGGCGGACAGCATCTATACCCCAGAAACATATGATACCATCAAGTCTTCCACATTTTTACAGTGCCACGACGCAAACAACCTGTACGGCTGGGCTATGTCGCTAACACTGCCAATAAGGATTTTTAAGTGGGCTGATGTGAACATCGACGTAATGTCCGTACCAGACGATGATATGACTCATTACATCTTGGAGGTGGATATCGAGTACCCCGCGGCACCAAACGAGGAACACCGTGATTTAAAAGTTCTTCCCGTCCACCATTGTCCAACGGGATCGAAACAGTCAAAGCGGATGAAAACGCTGAGAGATAAGAGCCGTTATATCGTCCATTACCGTTACATCAACCATGCTATAGAACATGGATTTAAACTCATCACGTTTCACCGCGTGTTACAGTTCGAACAGACTGCATGGCTAAAGCCTTACCTAGATTTAAATNCGCCGCGTGTTACAGTTCGAACAGACTGCATGGCTAAAGCCTTACATAGATTTAAATTCTGGAAAGCGACAGGTGGCCGCCGTCGACTTCAAGAAAGAATTTTTTAAGTTAGGAAACAACGCATCTTTCGGCGAATTAGTGGAGAAGAAAATAAAATGGCCCAAGATGGAATTAGTGTGTAATGAGAAGCGACTGTAGAAATTGGTGGCAAAACTGAAATTTCTGGACAGGACAATTTACGAAGAAAATCTTTTCCTTATTCGGCAGCAGCACGAAGCCTTGATTTTCGACAATCCCGTTTACGCAGGGTTCGCGGTTCTCGACATGTCCAAAACTCTCATGTACAGGTTCTTCTATGACGNGATAAGAGCCGTTATATCGTCCATTACCGTTACATCAACCATGCTATAGAACATGGATTTAAACTCATCACGTTTCGCCGCGTGTTACAGTTCGAACAGACTGCATGGCTAAAGCCTTACATAGATTTAAATTCTGGAAAGCGACAGGTGGCCGCCGTCGACTTCAAGAAAGAATTTTTTAAGTTAGGAAACAACGCATCTTTCGGCGAATTAGTGGAGAAGAAAATAAAATGGCCCAAGATGGAATTAGTGTGTAATGAGAAGCGACTGTAGAAATTGGTGGCAAAACTGAAATTTCTGGACAGGACAATTTACGAAGAAAATCTTTTCCTTATTCGGCAGCAGCACGAAGCCTTGATTTTCGACAATCCCGTTTACGCAGGGTTCGCGGTTCTCGACATGTCCAAAACTCTCATGTACAGGTTCTTCTATGACGTGATGAAGGCGCCATACGGAAAAACATGGAGCAACTGTATACAGACGCGGACTCGTACATGGTCGAGATTAGAACACAGGAGTTCGACGAGGACATAGTTTCGGACGCAAAGTTATTTGCAGAGTCTAAGCTACTGGAATATACTTTGGAGATGCCAGTCGTGGGATCAGCAGAAGCACCATCGAGTTCTTCAGGAATGACACCGACAGTGCCTTCAACTTCTTCAGATGGAACATTTGCAGCGGTGCAGCCATCGATGACTTCAGCAAAGCTTCGTTGCTGTTACTGCGACAAGATATTTGCCTACAGCCAAAGTGCAAGGAAGCAGGAAAAACTACTTGTGTGAAGGGCCCATCCTGTGCTTTGCAAGGATACGCCAAGTGCAAACCTCTGTTCAAGCGTGGTGATAGTCTGAAGCAACATTAGAAGAACTGCAAAGGTAGACTTAAGAAGGCTAAGAAACGACCTTTACTTGCAGTTGGTGAGACCACATCAAATGGATTCTACCTGAGACAATCATCTTTCAAAGGTACTTTAAAGGATTATGTGATTGGAAATAATTTCGTAGGTACGAAAGACACATGTACATACCCGGACCACACTATGCAAAGGATAATTGATCAGTTAACAGAACAAGTTTAAGAAGGTCCTAGAAAATATAATGTTTGGCCTGAGTGTACGTACGAATAGCCTCAGCCTTTGGATGAATCCATTAGTCACCGAGCGTTTAAGACTGCGAATCTAACACTGTACAATGTTGAGAGTATTGCAGAGGCTGTAGAGGCCTTGAAAGAAAAACTTTGTCGTGAAGAAGAGAAGTATATGGCTAAGGGTTCTGGTTGGACACTTGCTAGCGTTGACTTCCTTGAACTGCCTATAAACAGATTATATTCAATACGTGAAAAGTAAGCAAGTTGCTGGAAATATGTTACATCCATGGTATGGAGACTGTTGGGGTTGTGATTTTGTATTTTGATTGTAAACTGAAGTATGTAATATATACATATATATATTATAAATTTGTTTTATTTCTTGTTGGTGTTGTACCCTGCCTGTTTTCGTGATATAGGGAATATGATGGTCTTTGTTTTCAGATCTGCCACTATATGTCAGTACTGTGAGTATGATAATAAATATTAATTTAATTTTGTGGGTAAGATATGTTAGTAATATTTGCTGTAATGGCCTACCACTGAATGTGCACAATCAATGAAATGGTAACAATGACATATGTTGACATTAAGTGAAAAAAAATGAAAGTGGATTCATATTGTAATACATTCTCTTCAAGTTATACGCAATAGACATGGAACAAGCAGCGAATTTCAAGCCAGGCCAGAGCTGCAAGAGCATTGTGGGAAGATGTTTTGGGTAGCGGGTAGGTGGCGGTCAACATTTTTCGTGACGGTTAGGTGTCTTGTCGGGCGGAGGGAGGTGGATAGGATGGGTGGGCAATGTTATATGGTCCTCGATTTTTAGAATATTTTTGTGACCTTTTATAATAATTGCCAGGAGTGTGGGTAGGGATTATGGTGGTTAGGGTGTTGGGATGAGCGAGGGGTCGCCTAGGGAAGTATTATCTGTTCATCGATTTAAAAATTTGTTTAGATTATTTTGTGATTTTTTAAAATAATTATAAGAAAGAATGAAGGGAGAGTTCAGGTGAGGATGGTTCGATGAACGAGGGGTAGGGTAACGTTATTAGTTCTTAAATTTTTTCAAGAATTTTTATATTTTTTGGCGATTTTTTTACAATAATCCGTTTTCTGGAGGTGGGAGGGGTGAGGTGAGCTTTGCTAGGGGTGGGCGAGATGGGCGGAGGCCTGCGGGTAAAAGAAAAGAGCCCCCTAAATCCTTCAAAAAGGTAATTTTGAATCATAAAGGGAAATTTTATGTGAAAAGACCGATTTCAAGGGGAAAATGGTCAATTTTGAGGAAATAAGATGTGAAAATTTGAGAGAAAACGAGAAATATTAAGATGGCAGACGGATTTGGATCCGGAACCCAGAACCCATGTTCCAAAAGGACGATAATCAAGCTACTAAATTACATTACTTAAGTTTTTCTACATCATTCATACTTGGTAGATTATAATATTTAAAAACCTGTTGCAGAATTTTTGCCGGAGTATATCTTTAATGAACATGTATATGAAAATTTTACATTTATTTAAATTTAGAGAACAAATTTAGTTCTCAAAACTTTATAAACTTCTTGTCTTGTTTTGTTTCCTACAACTTCTCTTCTGGCTTTAAATATGAATATTTTCTTCAATTTTAACGTAGCTAAGATCCCAAAAAAATGTTATGTTTATTTTATAATTTTTGTAACTTTTTTAGTTAATCGCTATTTTAATTTCGTTTTATAATTAATATTTGTCAATATTATTTTTTGTAAAAAATATCCTTATCATTATATAAAATGTATTTTTCATTATTCTGTTTTTAGTCCACCAAGTATTTATTTTCGTTAACGCACTTCAAAATTATCTAAAATAATCAAAAAAAATTATGAACTATGAGTTATTTTTAGGCAGTTTTTTCATCGTAAATTATTAATTCAATTCGAAAAGTTTCTTTAAAAGTACAATTTTCTTCATGATTATATAAAAACCGTTTTGATTTTAAATGTTGCATTTCCATAAGAGAAATAAGTTTTCAACTTCCTTTACGAAATTATATCTTTCTAAGTAAAAGGTTATAAAAAAATTGTGTGAATAAAATTAATTTATTTAAATAAAGTATAAATATATATATTATCTCATTTCTATAACTTTTTATACACTCAAAGGATTCACACATTAATAAATATCAAATAATCTTTCAATTAACATCAGTTTATGGTATAATGTAAACTAAACATTTATTTGCTAACTAAAATTTAGTTCGTATTTATCCAGTTTCTGTACTTAAAATTTTAAACTTTGATATTGTGTTGCAATACACATTATTATACTTAATGGCGGTTTCAAAGGACACATATTGAAGATACGCTTTCTTGTGATTACATTGTGCTAACTCAATAAATAAAATAGATAGAGTGTTAAATTTACAGTATTATAATTATAAGAGAACTATTTTTCACCATCTCTGAACCTTTCTTAATCTAGCCTATTTAAAAAATAATACGTTTCTTACATATGCTTTTGTGTTTCATTAAATTTTCTTTCATAGTTTGGTGACTAAAAATATTTTTTTATCAACACGTACTTTTAAAAATAGGTAAATAACATCTTTCTAACCATTAAATAAGATACGATTAAAAAAATACATTTTGACTTTAATGAATATACCTGCAAAATAATTTGCACAAATTAAGATTAATAATTTTTGGTACTACATTTTCTACTGTAATCAAAAACGTTTTATGTTTAACATTTTATTAATTTATATATAAAAATAAGTTAATCATTTGGTATTATAAAAAATCCCATAATTAATTTCATAACTAAATTAATATTTGGATTTTATATTTACTTTTTGTTTCTTAAGTTGCTTCTGTCGATAGCTTATAAATAGCTTCTAATCACTCTTTTTAAATCACATGTTCTTCAAATTATTTATAAAAGCACTAAGTTTAAAATTAAACTTTTATATATTCACATATTTAAATAAAAGGATTTTAAATTTTATAATAACACAGCCATTAATGTATATTTTAGATTTGAATTCAATCAAACGATTTTATATCATTTTCATTATTTTTATATTTTGTCTCATTTTCAATACTTTGCCTCGTAAACAAATCAATGCGGTTCTTTATTATTAATGAGGGGCAAATAAACTCTAAATTTTAGTTTAGTCGCCAATATTACATATTTTAGTTAAATATTTTCGTACTATGCTATTGTGTACATAGGATTCAGTATGTTTTGTAAGAAACGTGTTTTACTAATGTATTTATTTAAACCACCAAAGACATTTTCAATAATTTGTCGGCAACGTTTTCACATCTTTCTTGAATATTTACTTTACATTTGTATTTATATTAATTTTAGTATATGGATTACTTTTAACACAATTTAAATATACTTTACCTTTACAGAAGTATTTGCGAATTGTGTACTTTAGTTATTATTATAATAGTTCATAAAGACTTAATAATATTTTTTAAGCTTTGGAATCAAATCCTTGGTTTTTCTTCCACAAACAAATACATTTTTTACCAAAATGGCCATTATTTAATTACTCATCTGTGTTTAATATAGGAGAATTCGTTAAGGAAGTTTACTTTTGTATTTTTATTGTATTCATTTTGCATACATTATAGGAGTTTGTTGTTCGTATTATAATTTACACTTGCATAAAACCGATTTTATTTTAAAATAATTTTTTTTGTAAATAATTAATGAAGCTGCATCAAATGCTTGCTAATTTAAATGTCTCCCTAAAGTATAAGGCACAACTCCACACCTCATATTGGATTCTTAATTTTTCTTTATTAATAATGTGTTTAAAGAAAAAATTGCCAAAGTAGCTATATAGCGAACTACCTATTGAATTTAACATGCAGTACAGACATAAAAACTGAACTGCAAACTCGCGATTATGTCGCAGTTTCGATTTTGACAAATTCTGGTAGAGTTAGTACTATGACATAATAATGGGCCCACAGATTAGTTTCTATGCATGGACTGAGGTGTAAAGTAAAAAGAAAGCTGAGGATTATTTATGCAGATTCCCAAAAAGTTTGCTTATTACTTCTATTTAAATGCAATTATTTAAGCTGTTAAATAAGTTGTAACATTTATTAAAATTCTAGTGTTCTCAAGTGACTTTCTCTTTTTGTACGAAATGTTTTTAAGAATGTAAATTTTTGGCTAATACGTTATGTTTTTTTTGTACATGTAGTGGTATATAATTTAATTTAATCAACTTATAAATTTCTTGTCGCAAAAATTTTAAACTAGAATTGAAATTTTTATTTAAAGATTGAATGAAGGAATGTAAATATATTATTTGTTTCTATTCAGGTTTGATATATATTTAAGACTAACAAAAGGAACCAGTCTCTATCATCACCCAATTTAATATCACCGAACTGGTGGACAAACTATTTGGTGCCCAGAATCATACAAGTAAACAAAACTCCTCGCTCTAGTGTGTACAATCTTTTTTCACGAGGCATTTATCGCACCTTCAAGACTACGATATCGAAAGGTTCATTCTCAACAATTGGTTTTTTTTATCAATCAACTGAAATATATTGGTAGCATTAAGGGCATGAGGTAACTTACTACTCATTATTAATAAATAGCCCATAACTTGTCAATATGTAAACACTTCGTGGCATATTGTTTATTACAAATTTTTTCTATTGCTCAGTTTTTGAAAACGATTTGGATTAAATTATTGATTTTGTGTTTTCATAATAGAGGAATACAATCAATTATCACGTTTGCAGAACTGAAAAAATGACGACGAAAAATTATATATTTCTGAACAGAAAACCACCAGTGGCAAGAGCGATAAGTTTCACGTAAATAAATTTTCACAAGTAGAAAATATTATTTACTTTTTAATGTAAAAATTTAGATATGTCTTGAAGAAGCCGAAGACAGGGAAATTGTACTGTCACTGTTTAAGTTTGATATGTCACATAGTTTTTCTCTTTTTAACCATGGCAGTTAAATGCTCAAAGTATGTAATCTATAAAAACTATGTCATTAACTGGGTTTCCAAATTGACATATTTTAACACAGAAATAAAATAACGAGCTTGAAGGTAAGAATCGCTCTTAATAGTTCATAAGTGAAATACATTTTGTATTTTTTAAGGGTGCAATGCTGAAGGTGACAAGACATTTCATTTTACAGTTATAACGGTCATTTGGCTGTGGGTTTTATGTTCAATGATAGTGACATGTATAACTTACATCACACACCAGGTGTACAAGTCAGTTATCGAAAATGCATATATAGAAATCATTAATCCCTAAGCCTTGCTTTGTACAGCCACGGTCATATGTTTCCTTCTGGTGCAACATGTGGACATTGGAACTGAATTAGTTAAATAAATGGCTAAAAATCAAGGGTTCCTTTCAATAATTTTAACTGAGCCCTGTATTTTTTAATCTGTTTGTACATGCTGTATGTAAATTTTTTAATTAATTACTTTTAATGCTTTTCAAGTTGCAACATGCGATTTTTATACATTTTAAATTGTATTAATTTTATTTATGCTATTGTAAATATTCTATATTTTATACACTACAAATCTGAAAGTGCATACATTTAATTATATTTATTCTCAGTAATTAAAGAGCTAAAAGTAAGAAATGGCTTAAACTATACAAACTTCATTTTTGCAAAATGAGGAAAAAAATATTAGATAACAAATTCACTTTAATTTGATTTCTGTTTTTTTAATTTTGATGACACAGAAGACACGTTTTGTAATGGACTTCATAACATTGTCTGTGCGTGAATTTCTCATACGTCCATGAGTGTTTTATGAACGTAACTGGAAGTGAGCTTCCCATCTCCTTGCAAACTGTCCGGTCTCCAAGAGTAATTTGTATACTTCAGTGATCATCACACTTGAATATTACAATATTACGAGCTGTACTCGTTTTCACTGCACACCAGTAGCCATGTGATATCTCTCTGCGATATATAGATATATGGGCTGTTTATAAATGTGATGCTCAAACTCCGGTAGGTGATCCCTTATGAAAAATAAAGTTGAAAATATATAGGACACCATTTATCTAAACAGAATATTAAAGAATATATGAGCATGTGGAAAATAGGTTTTGGAAACTTACTTATTTTTGCTGAATGCCTTGAACAATATGCCAGCGGTAGAGATGGTGGTGATTTACCCGCAGTACGTCCCACACGGTTGAATGGGACAGGCCCATGGAGCGTGTACTAGAGGAGGACATGTCGTTGATGTGCCGAGTATCACTTCCTCAAGCCGCACAGTGCGCACAGACCGAGGACGGCCAGCATTACGCACGTGTCTCTGCAACGTGGGAAGCATAGGTCACCTTTTTGCTGCGGACTTTGTAGGCGTTGTACAAGGCATTCGGCAAAAATACGTTTATGAAACCCAATTTTCACAGTCTCCCATATTCTTTAATATTCCGTTTAGGTATGCGATGTCCCATATATTTTCGACTTTATTTTTCCCAACGAATCACCTCCCGCATGTTCAGCGTTTCATTTCCGAACATCCTGTTTATAGTCTACTAGCGGTTTTTTCATACTTAATGAAACAAACCTTTGAAAAAGACATGTCTTGCTGTTTCCTAAATATGTTATTTATTTAAAGTGTTTTATGCTTCTGTGTTTTCATAAAGGAACCATTGTTTTCTTGATATTGAACTATTTATTACATAAATTTTGTAAATGATTATATTTTATTTATAATTAAAATGAATAAAAACTGAGAGAACATATGTGTATTGGTAATGGCTAGTAAAAAGACGCACTTATGCGAAATATTACTACACTGAAGTCGCAAGAATGCAGTGCGTTGTCCCTTTAGTGTAATTTTCTATTCTTTGATAAGCGTTGTTTGCATGAGGCGGATGAATATCCTAAAAGTCGAGCTTTAGCAGGGCTTCAGAAAAGTTGGAAGTAACCATTTATGAGCTACATATAATAATTTTAAATGTTGAATCATTGTTTTATTGATTGTAATTAAATCGCTTCTTAATGTCATGTTTCAAATTTTGTCAACAGATGAGTGGCAGAAAAGGATGGAAAGTTTGAAAGACTGGTTCATCGCTGAAGAGGTGAAGGTGTCAGATGAGTCGAAACGTCCTAATAAAACTGTGGGCTCCGGCGTGCTGTTTGGAATGGACGGTTCATTCAGGCAACTTACTATAGACTAGTGACCAAAATGTATTAACATACAAAAAAAGTTTTTTTAAAAGAAAACGCCGCAATAGTTTGCTTTTCAATAGACTGATTCCCACTTTCANAGAATGTATTAACATACAAAAAAAGTTTTTTTAAAAGAAAACGCCGCAATAGTTTGCTTTTCAATAGACTGATTCCTACTTTCACATCTCCTCTTATTTTCCTAAATATCTTCCTGCTAACTGGTATTCATTCTTACTGAGAAATACATAACTTAAAATTACTTGTAAAAGTTATGCAACTAAGATTTTTTTTAATGTAGTAAGTCTATAATTTATAAGTTTGTATTAATAAAACCTATTTATCTAATACTAACCTTGTATTATATATATTAATAATAAGTATGTTTTTATTAGAATAAAATTTTTATTAATAACTGGTTGTTCTGGTTTACTTTCAGCCGTTCTGTCACGCACTTTAGTTTCAATAAATAGTAATACCAACTATAATGCGTTTATATAATGCTACANTTTAGGACACCATATATCTAAACAGAATTTTAACGGATATATGAGCATGTAAAAAATAGGTTTTGGAAACTTACTTATTTTTGCTGAATGCCTTGAAGAATCTGCCAGCGGTACCCGCAGTACGTCCCACACGGTTGAATGGGACAGGCCCATTTGACGGGCTATGGAGCGTGTACTAGAGAAGAACATGTCGTTGATGTGCTCTGAGTATCACTTCCTCAAGCCGAAAATTGCGCACAGACCGAGGACGGCCAGTATTACGCACGTGTCTCTGCACCATAGGAAGCACAAGTCACCTTTTTGCTGCGGACTTTGTATGCGTTGTACGAGGCATTCGGCAAAAATACGTTTATGAAACCCAATTTTCACAGTCTCCCATCTTCTTTAATATTCCGTTTAGGTATACGATGTCCCATATATTTTCGACTTTATTTTTCCCAACGAATCACCTCCCGCATGTTCAGCGTTTCATTTCCGAAAATCCTGTTTATAGTCTACTAGCGGTTTTTTCATACTTAATGAAACAAACCTTTGAAAAATGACCCCATGTAAGACATGTCTTGCTGTTTCCTAAATATGTAATTTATTAAAAGTGTTTTATGCTTCTGTGTTTTCATAAAGGAACCATTGTTTTCTTGATATTGAACTATTTATTACATAAATTTTGTAAATGATTATATTTTATTTATAATTAAAATGAATAAAAACTGAGAGAACATATGTGTATTGGTAATGGCTAGTAAAAAGACGCACTTATGCGAAATATTACTACACTGAAGTCGCAAGAATGCGGTGCGTTGTCCCTTTAGTGTAATTTTCTATTCTTTGATAAGCGTTGTTTGCATGAGGCGGATGAATATCCTAAAAGTCGAGCTTTAGCAGGGCTTCAGAAAAGTTGGAAGTAACCATTAATGAGCTACATATAATAATTTTAAATGTTGAATCATTGTTTTATTGATTGTAATTAAATCGCTTCTTAATGTCATGTTTCAAATTTTGTCAACAGATGAGTGGCAGAAAAGGATGGAAAGTTTGAAAGACTGGTTCATCGCTGAAGAGGTGAAGGTGTCAGATGAGTCGAAACGTCCTAATAAAACTGTGGGCTCCGGCGTGCTGTTTGGAATGGACGGTTCATTCAGGCAACTTACTATAGACTAGTGACCAAAATGTATTAACATACAAAAAAAGTTTTTTTAAAAGAAAACGCCGCAATAGTTTGCTTTTCAATAGACTGATTCCCACTTTCACATCTCCTCTTATTTTCCTAAATATCTTCCTGCTAACTGGTATTCATTCTTACTGAGAAATACATAACTTAAAATTACTTGTAAAAGTTATGCAACTAAGAATTTTTTTAATGTAGTAAGTCTATAATTTATAAGTTTGTATTAATAAAACCTATTTATCTAATACTAACCTTGTATTATATATATTAATAATACGTATGTTTTTATTAGAATAAAATTTTTGTTAATAACTGGTTGTTCTGGTATATTTTCAGCCGTTCTGTCACGCACTTTAGTTTCAATAAATAGTAATACCAACTATAATGCGTTTATATAATGCTACANTTTTCAGCCGTTCTGTCACGCACTTTAGTTTCAATAAATAGTAATACCAACTATAATGCGTTTATATAATGCTACATAAATTAATAATATAAATCAGAAAATATATTCTCGTTCATTTCTTTTATGCATATTTAAAAAGGAGTTTCGAAGACATGTTAATAAAACAGATTTGAAGAAATCTTAAATAGTCAGTAAATATTTACATAAGTGCTTTTTTAAAACATATGCCAATAAAATTCTGAAAAATATTATATAACTCCTAACTGACATACACAACAATCAAAGAAACGTCTCAAAAAATAAGCAACAACTAAGTTCATGTAACTCATAATTAAGCTGCGTCCTTAATGGTGGTTGGGTTAATTAGCTTAGTGTGACGTTAAATCTTGTTGAAGTAGTATTTAACTTTTACTGAAAAAGGAACTATTTTATTTCTCCCACAATATGTTTAGCTGTAATGAATATTAATATGCTAAGAATGTTTTACATACAATGGAACTGAGCGATTGATACATAAAGTGCTAAGAAGCTGTATTTAGTGGGAGAAACATAATAAAGGAAATATTTTCACGCACGAAACGTTATTTGGGGGCAGACCGGACCACAGTTTATATTTACTAGTTGCCTGTCTCAAGCATGAGTGACAAAAAGGGATAAATAAATAACATTATAAAATATAGTACTATGAAAAAAGAAAACATTGTTTATTAATTAGCAGGCTCTATTGAAAAAAAATTGTTTCAGAAGTATGAAATGTTTGATTATCTTTCTTAAATAACATTCTCCAAACACCAATCACCTTGAATTACACGTAGATACAAAATTCCTATTCATGGCTTGTATAAAATTCTGACACAATATTTTGGGAGATCGGAGGCTGCTCCTTATTAACTTTGGCAAAGCAAGTCTCAGTAGAGTCATTAATCACCGATTTATTACCTATCACCAATGGTTTGTTTATTTATTATATTTCTGTAATTTTTCCTTGGCTATGTTGTTTTCCAAAAGCTTCTTCGTTTGGTCTATTAAGAAACATAATAAAATCAGATTATTTCAAGATATTTGAAAAATTATTTATTTACCCGGTATTTGCTTCAGACATTGTTTTCCTCTTGAATCTAAATCGCATTAGTCTGTTTTACTTTTACACTCCAGAGCCTCTGTTATACTCCTGTTTCTCTCTCTTCTTTGCGCCTTTTTACAGCGATGTCTTGCAGTGCCAATGTATAACAGTTTAGCGAACAAATTAATATTCCGAAAAAACTCAATGGGCATGTTGATCTTATGAAGCAATATACATCGCGTAAAGGTGCTCATAAATAGTTTTCGTTGAAGTAAGCGTGAGTGGAAAGACAGTGAAAGAACATCTTAAAGTAATNCGTAAAGGTGCTCATAAATAGTTTTCGTTGAAGTAAGCGTGAGTGGAAAGACAGTGAAAGAACATCTTAAAGTAATTTTTGCTTCAGTTTTAAATAAACGTCTGTCTGCTAGTCCCTCTTATCTTGTGATTCCTGTTCTGGAAACAGGGACAAAAGAAAACTTAATAAGGTCTGCGGAGAAAATTTTATTTAAAATACCATTTTACAGAAACTGCAAAATGTATTCAACACCTATATGTATATTTTTTTAGACAATATATTAAGTATTACAAATTTACAGCCAAAATTGCATGATCAAATGTTGTTAGTGAAAATGCATTATGTGATCAGCAATCAACACATTGATTAATTATATGGAAGAATGCTTCGTTACGTGGGTTTAATTACCGTTCATAATTTTTCTTGCCGTTTCCTCTCTACTTTCATAGATGCAAATCTCTATCGGAAAACTCATTAATTTTCTAGCTATTCATTTTTCAAAACATACAGCCATATTTCGTGCCGCTTTCAGAAACAATGACAGTTTTCCCTAGAAAATTACAAGCTGTACAGTCAATGGATACTCAATAAATTGGCGTATCGCAGTTTACGCAGCAATCATTATATACCTGTTTTATCAGGTAGACTTTAGATGTATAATTTACTTGGAGAGATCCTTGGATAATATTTCGGTTCATTCTGATCTATATAATTGTCGCATTGTAAAAATAGCGTCCTTTTCAACCTTCACCTTTTAAAAATCAGTCAATTTGTATTTACCAAAATTTATGTATATTTGTGTTCATATTATACCAAACAATTTTTTTGGCAGCAATTAGTATGTTAACAGAACTTTCCATGTCATCAAAATTCTGTTTCACCCTCTTAACACATGTAAATTCACATTTTCTTATCACATGAAAATTAAGTAGCAGCAATGTGCGTAACAAATAATTCACTAAATATTATTGTTTCGCCATTGCTATCAGTCAACTATATTTTTATGTTCGCCTTTCTTTGTTTGGGTAACGTTGAAATGTGTTATGGAAAAAAAGAAACTTTAAAATTAACACCTACACTTTCCTAATTTAAGGTTCTTTAACACCAATTTATTCGATCCATATTCGAATGTATACATTGAGAATGAATGTAGTCTTCATTTTTCGTATTTTTTTATGAAGACGTATACACTCACTTTTTCTGCGGATGCCATAATAATCCATGTTAAATTCGGCCACTTATATTTAAAACATATTTTAACCAGTTAACTAAATTAAATGTATTAAATATTTTACCGGTTTACCGCACTGTCAAGTACGGAGATCTCTAAAGCTTTACCGGATGTTCTTTCTCGAGCATACAGGCGTGTTATTGTTTACTTGGTCAAGAAATAATTCTATTCGTTTTACAGTTTGTCAAGGAATGGTTAAATGTAATGTGGAATTATTAATTGTTTCGTTTACAACGCTTAAAATGCCTGTAGAAGAAAATTGAAGTGTTTTATGATAAATGCATTATATGTAAGTAGCTACGTTTAAATAATATAACATATTATGAAATTGTATTATACACTTTGATGGTGTATAATACCTTAAATAATTTTGCTTTGTGTTACATAGTTCAACTTATTGTGGACATTGTGCATTCCTGAGTCATTCCAATTGAACCGCAATGGAACTGTTTTTAATATCTGGTTTCATTCACCTAAATATCCTATCTTTGATCATATGATGCAATCATAAATACGTTTCAACTTGTGCATTGTATTTCAATTAGCATTTCATACAAAATAAAAAATGTAATTCACTGTTTGGTTTTTTATCCGAATTTCCTTCATTTTGACCAACCCACCGTTCACAGAGACATCAACAATATTTATAATGATAAAAAGTTTAATTTTATTATTCAGGATATCAACGCTTTTACAAACAAACAAACGCGATGTCTCACTTTTATATAATGTAGCTAAATTAGAATACGATAAATTCAATTTTTTACAAAATCTTTATAAACTAACATCAGAAAACACTTTTTATGTAGTGAAATTAGAAATATGTGGTCTAAAATTTGGCATATAAATAAGATTACTACGCATTTTACATGTGCACTCTTTCCTTTATTCGTCTATCGTATCAGAAGGGACTATGAAAACGAAAATACCACTGTTATGAAATTACTGTGCAGCAGCTCATATTTTGCCATCACTTTAAGTACGTTACTGGCTTCTGGAAAAAGCAAATATGTATAAGAGCATTCCGTAAAAAAGTAAGAGTAAAATTACAAACATACAGTTCGTTTGTAACTTTATATTTCTAACGTAAATTTTCATATAATACTACACACACATATAAGGTCAAAGAGAAAGACAATTATATCATAAAATATGTAAGTGTAGGTATGCATAGCCTTTTTAACAATAGCGTAGATATTACATTTCATATTTAAATAATAAGTAAAGTAAACGTACTCTAAGTAATACATTCTTAAATTTTGTGTCTTAACATTACATGTTGCTGTAAAAACATTCAGTGCAGTTGTATATTTTCCTGTGTGTAATTTTAAAATACATAGGAATGGGTATAAGAAGCAAATTAAGTATTCGTGTGTGTGTGAATTTACACACAGTCTTTCTGTATTTCATCTTTAATGAATACTTAGTAAAGGCGAAATAGAATTTTTGCAATTTTTTATTATATTAATAGTAATTTTAAATCATTCGCTTGCAAAACAGGCATAAATTTATTTATTGATGATACGTTAGAAGTTACAAAGCACAATAAAAAATATTTACAAATACTCTGGTACCCGAAGTTCTCAACTGGTAAATATTGCAGTTTTTTAATTCTACGTTATTATTGTTCGAAAACTCTAGTCAAAGTATTTGTACTGTGAAAAGCTCTCGTTATATAGCATAAAGTAATTTTTTTCAAGTTTTGTTACTATATTATGAAAAAAACAATAACAAAAAAAGTGTAAATCTAGATTAACACTCACAAAGATATTCAATTATTCTTAAAATTTAAGNGAAAAAAACAATAACAAAAAAAGTGTAAATCTAGATTAACACTCACAAAGATATTCAATTATTCTTAAAATTTAAGTTAAATAAGAGGATAAATCATAACAAAAATGTAATCGATCGGTAAGGAATATAACTACTCCAAATTTCGTTCGTGTGTCCATACAGTTACTAAAATCCCGNAAAAATGTAATCGATCGGTAAGGAATATAACTACTCCAAATTTCGTTCGTGTGTCCATACAGTTACTAAAATCCCGATAGTCAGTTATGCTTGCTCTTTGCTTATATAAAATGCCACATTATTGAAGTTCTGAAGTAAGTTACTGTTCTTACTACGGAGACAAAAAATTATTACTTAGTAACTGTAAGATTGTAGAGCGAACTCGAATAAATTGAGTAACAAGTTGAGTAATATTATATATATGTGTGTCTGTGCAAACAGGGCTTTACAGGATCATTGCGACAAAGTTCTAGCGGTTATGTATAATGAAATTAGGCACAACTTTTGTCAAACAAAATAAATAAATGGCGTGTGGGGAGTGCACCCAGGGCAAGGCTACACCCTCCGAGTGACGGTCTTTCCAGATGGGACCCGTAGGTGACCGTCATCCCCGGGCATGACAGATATGAGGCCCTAGAATGGAGCGGCGTTGGAATGCAAGGGCGGGGGAAGCGGGAGTACCCCGAGAAAGCCCGCTGGCAAGCGGCATCGTCCAGCACGATTCCCACATGCGAGGGTCCAGGAGTGAACCCACCGGGGATCGAACCCGGATCGCCGTGGTGGGAGGGAAGCGTCCTGGACACTACGCCACCGCTGCTCCCACTTTTGTCAAAGAACGGATGTACGAAGACGCCGCGTTTAGAAGCTAGGCTTCTTTGTACACCATGTTATAACGCCTGGTTGGTTGGCAATCAGCGATTCACACAACAGACACCAGCTGCCTACCACCCAGGAAAAAGTGGGATATGATATAATATNTGGTTGGCAATCAGCGATTCACACAACAGACACCAGCTGCCTACCACCCAGGAAAAAGTGGGATATGATATAATATTGTAGGGGTGGTGGTAATAATAAGTAGGTATACGTTTGAAGGCTGCAGTGCTCTCTTGACCACCTGTTACACATTTACATACTTTAACCTACAGCAGATGCTAAAAATGGTGGCCCTCTGCTTGATTGCAGACTTTGCAACGAAGATACATTTCTTGGCTGACCCAGGAATGGTTTGAACCTCGTTGCATGCTGCCTGTATTCGTTATACGACAATGTTGCGGTTATCCACATGCGTAGAGTACATACAACTCTCTATGTGCTCCCACAGGAAGAAATAGACTGGCGTGAGGTCAGGTGACCGTGGTGGGTATGGTGCAAGACCGGCTCTGCCATTTCACTTAACACCAAACGTGTCGGTGAGGTGTAGGTGAACACGACAGTTGAAATGTGGCGGGGCACCATCATGTTGTAATGAACTACGCACGGCACAAATGCCCCAGTGCAGCTCTGAGTGCTTTTGATACTGCCTACATCTTCGGAACAAAGGTGTGGTCGTGTAACCGGCCCTCACGTTCTCTAGCTATAGATGAATGAATGATCGATATCAAATATGTGATAATGCGTGTCGCAGAATGTCTAACACCCAGGCGGGTGGAATTATTTCACAACGACGCCTGGCGTCTCTACGAAGCGTCTGCGAACATCCGTTCTATGATAGAAGTTCTTCCTTACTACATTACCTATCAGCTCTAGAAGAATTTCGCACTGATTCTGTGACATCGCTTATATTTCAGTCTATATATAAAAATTAAAAGTGTTAAATAATTTTGCTGTGTATTCTACTTAGATGTATAGTAAAAAATAATCAATATTTGTGGGCATTATATCTTATAACATACATACTCTTCTAGACACAATTCTGCAGTGTTTCAANAAAAATAATCAATATTTGTGGGCATTATATCTTATAACATACATACTCTTCTAGACACAATTCTGCAGTGTTTCAATATTCGCCATGAATTGAGGAATCTAAGATTGCACAGATAGGCAAAAAATAAAAGTTTTATCTTATGGATGACATGTTATGCCCTTAAGTTACGATTACCGTGCGTTTGTCTGCATTTACTCCACACATAGTTTTGCCTAACGTTGCGCCACCCTACTAGTTCTGACCAAACCTTCACAACTGCAACACGTTATGTAAGATACGCTTAGTTGAAGACACCTTTATTTTCACCACGGTGTATAAAATAAAAAATTTTAAATATAGGAAGAGTTAACAAAATTGTATTTCGGTCTTCTGTTTAGTTTCAAACAACAGTTCAAAATGTTTTTACTCCAGCACCAAATAGATATGCCGCGTAAGACACCCTCGCCTATTTTGCCGTATATATGCAACCCTCACACAAAACTACCAATCTGACAAAACATCAATAATAACAGAACACCACGTGCGCATTCATTCGTTGTCATCAGTACAGTAAGCGGTGAAGGGATGGTGTTATGTCAGCAATGCGTTGAAAAGCGGTCGCGTTTCAAAGAATGTACACCCGTTTGAGTTAAAACAGATTTTTGCGATGTTTACCGAATACGTTGGTACTTGACCATTGCGTCTGTAGTAACACATATTTGCCTCACTTGGAGCCATTGTGTTTCTTCGTGTGACATAAAATTTCAGTCACGGCTTACTGTATTGACGAAACTGCATTAACGCGCACGTGCTGTTTGAGAGCGATTGTCTATTGTCGCGCCGCTGATTGCAGCAGGCTGACAACGGCGTCGAATTATGTTCAAATACCAGACGAGGCATCGTAACAAGTACGCAAACATCACGGGACTAGGGCTACCCACGAGTAAAAATTTTACAGCGGAGGAAATGTTTGGTTAGATGGGTGATTGTATGTGCGGGTTGCATATATATGGGTAAATAAGCGCGGGTGACTCTCACCTGGTGTTTACATATATATGTGTGTGTATATATTTATACAGAATGATTCTAAAATCATGGGAGAAACATTGAGGGGTGGTAGAGCTCACTAAAACAAACAATTATTGTATAGGAATATATGGGCGAGAGTGACGCGTTGAGGCACAAACACAAAAATAGCACATGAAATGCAACACAGTGTTTATTTACAACGTCGCTGCTAAATGCCTTTTTACAGGAATGTTTATAATAATTGCTCAAAATTGCTACCACCAACAGTAATGTAAGCTTGGTAGCATCAGTGGAGTGATGCTGATGCTGATGATGATGCAGCAGGTCACTGGTGCACCGTTTGACTCCCATCAACTATCGCCACCATTGTCTGCCAATCACGCCGTATGTAGAGGTCGCCAAGCATGCGTGACTCTTGGTGGATGCATTTCCAGCAAGTGTTTTAAAATTTTCTGTACGGAATCACTCGTTACCTATGCTGCTAATGAACATTTTATGTTTGCGTTAATGTGTTATGTTTTTCGTGGTGGTGCCTCAACGCGTCACTTCCGCCCATATATTCCTATACAATAATTGTTTGTTTTAGTGAGCTCTACCACCACTCAATGTTTGTCCCATGATTTTAGAATCAACCTGTATATACATATTTATATGTTGTATCTAAAGTCAACCGACAAACTCCCACTGCAAGTTAATCACGAAAAAAGAAGTTGAAAACCTACATACGACTTTCGGTCTAAATCGAGTCCTAAGGGCGTTATACATCATTGAAGAGGGACCTGATGCACCAGAATATTACAGATATTGGAGGGAATATGTACGCTTGAACACCAAATTTTTGGATTGTGTATAAGTTTAAAATTATCTACAAACACCAGATAACCTGTCGCTGTCAAAAAATTAATTCATTGATATAGTAACGGTTACCAATTTCATTGTGAGCCATTCGACATCACGCGATAGCGTATGTGGGATCTTATTGATGTAATATGAACCCGCGTGTTTCAATTGACGAAAAAGGTTAATTTGTGTAAACACCCTAACCCCCAACGTTTGGGAGTATTTCGAGTTTTAAATTTTAAAATCATTATGTTCTAAACCTGGCAGGCTGGCAACACGCACAACAGTCAATGACGAATGGTTGCAAACATCGTAGGGACATTGATATTCGCAACAAACAGTGGCTCAATAGTAGCTTTATTTAAACAAGAACCGCATATTTTAGTGTTACGGCATATTGCATTTTGGGAAACCATTTTATTAAAAAGGCGCATTATGGAAGAACCTGATAGCAACGGTTTTAATGAAGAAAGACTTGAATCACGGAGTTAAGCTCGCTTTTATATAATGCACTTTTATGGCAATATACTGTTTATGATGCAGTTACTTATGTGCTTATCTGGCTATTTCATAGTTTTAATGGCCGTTGTCTCCATATCTCTATCCGTACAGAAAATCTAATAAGGAACACCCTGGGTTCATAACAAACACAACCAAAACAAACTTTAATTTTTGGTCATTTCCGTGACTCCGAATTCAACGGAAATACTTGGAAGTGTAAAACACGGTTCTGCACAAAAATAAAAATCCATTCAAATGAGAATGCTATTTCACATGAAATACCGTAGTTAAACTGGCTTTATTGACATACCCCATTTCAATATTTTTCGGATTTAATCGTAGTATTAACTTCAATAATGAAATTTTTTTGCTGTTTTTATGATCTCCTTTTTCTTGAATACCGTTTTATGTCTGGAGCATAATGTGTGACGACATATAATTCCAAGTTTTCTTTCAAATTATCAATAAAATGTACGGGCCCTTTGAAATCCACAATCCCGATATTTCTGGCTACTTCAGTTACATAGTCTTGTAAATGCCAGTAATGAACCCTACAACTATTTTCTCATGCCTCGTCAAACTTTGCTATTGTACCTTCTATGATAGTACGGATTTGTCTAGTTACGTTCTAAATTTCTTATTTTCCAAGAAATAATGAAATCGTTTATTTCTGATGAATTCATTTTTATCCATAGTGATGTAATCGTCTACTATTAGTCGCCGTTATAGCTAAACGGTAATCAACATACTCCTGTAGTTGAATCCTGTCGTAACCCTAGACTAGAATTCTAACACAAAGGTATTGTATTTGAAAAAATTAATCACACTCCTGCCTAGAACATTTCATCCTCTTGCTTAACTGAACGGTGAACTTGCAGAGCACTCAAACGTAACGCGCTGTCATAAAAGTCTTGGCGACGTACGTAAAAATCTAACCAAAGCTGACAGTAAATACAATTTTAACTCTAAATCACCAACAAACGGGTAGGATTTCCCTCTCATTCTTCCTGAGTGAATAGCCAGCGAAAGGTAAAGATCCACTCTTGCAGCACAGGACCGACTCCACTCCTGCGTAAATAAAAACTTCTCTAATTCAGTAGCTCACAATCTGCTGTATTCTAGAGTAAACCTGACGGGAAGCAGTCGCGTGTTACCTGTGGACACCGCGGCTAACAGGCCGTATCTATGCAAAGAAAAACACATCAACATAGAGAAATAAGCACACACAACAACAAAAACAAATAGTTTCTTGACGTTCGGGACTACTCACGCGCGATCACTGTTGACGGAATGGATAGCCTTACACTGAAAAAGACCCTGAGACATACGTTCATAGTGCTCATTTCATGGTTATCAATGTTTATATTACGTTTGTTTAACAACGTTTTAATTGCTTTCTGCGATTTCATTTAGAAAAGGTTTGATCTCATTTCTTCGCTACATACTGCAACACGACTTTAATATTACTTTTCATCTTTAGTTTCTGGCATCCCTCCATAACTTCTCATTTGTATTATACCCAAGGATACTATAACTGTCGAAAATATGGTCTTATGCTCTGTCATGCGGACTTCAACTCTTGTGCAGTGGAAAGTTTATGTTGATTATTGCTGCTGCCACCGTCTCTCTTCGCGCTTGAAGCGCCACCACAGCTTTGAATCTATTTCTCAGCATTGCCTTAATCACCATCAACATTTACTGGGATTAAAAGGCTATTCACCACCCCTTTCAAACATATATACTAACATATTTTCATAATAAAAAATGCAAGAAAACATGTGAACGATTCATTGTCCACATCACTATCACTTCCATGGCCTATTTTACTTCGTAATTTAAACTCACCCAATCTCACTATATTAAGATGAATAAACACTTATCGTCAACACGATTTGTCGTCTCACTACGCACACACACAAACCAGGCATGCGATGCAAGCACCTGCATTAGAGAAAGTGAGAGATGGGGTACTCGACGGAGACATAGACAGGGAGCACCTACAGAGCATTCGAAACAAACGGCTCTCCTCACTTCATTCGAAGGTAAATAACTGTCCAATAAATGCATTTTGATATTTCTTTGTTTGTTCTCCCTCGAAGGTATATATTGTTGGATACATTCTACAATCCCGCTTCTCNATGCATTTTGATATTTCTTTGTGTGTTCGCTCTCGAAGGTATATATTGTTGGATACATTCTACAATCCCGCTTCTCACTCCTATATTTACCTATTTGCGCTAAGTCTTCAAAAATGAGGAACTCAGATAGTTTATACGAAAATAAGTACTGAAATGATTTCCTTCAAGCGGATGTAAAAAAAACGCCTATCAATAGCTAAGCATTTCATTAGACGTTGCACTTTACTTTTATTGGGTCTTCATTTCACTTTCCCCGCAAAGCTCACCGAGTAATGTTTGTAAAATTGCCTCGCTCTATTCGAGGGTGTGGTAAGTTTCATGTCCGGGTACAACAATATAAAACTCTCAAAACTAATCTTTTAATCGTGATCAGCCACGTTACCTGAAAAAGAAAAGTTTTTTTTCAGTCATGTAATGATTTTTCAACGATATATAGAGTACAATCAGTAGGAAAGTTCGGGGACTGACTCCTCCAGTTTAGGCAGCCACGCACCACGGTGTAGATCAATTAGTTCGTGAACTGGCCGCATACTTGTTAAACGATGAACTACAGAAGGGAGTTTGTACCACGGGCAGTCACGTAGACGCAGTACAGCCCCAGCTGCCTCTAGTAAACGGAGGGGCCGTGGTGTTGTAGAGGTTAGACTACTCGCCTCCCATCCAGGTGAACCGNCGGAGGGGCCGTGGTGTTGTAGAGGTTAGACTACTCGCCTCCCATCCAGGTGAACCGGGTTCGATTCCCTGTGGGGTCACTCCCGGATTTTCATACGTGGGAATCGTGCCAGACGATGCCCCTAGTTGGAGGGTTGCCTCCAGAATCTACCGTTTCCCTAGCCTCTTCAATCCAGCGCTTCTCAATACTCACCTCACTTCATCCTCATCGTCTCTCAATACCTCGATGTCAATAGCCACCTAAATCTCTTCATTAACTCACTCTAATAGAAGACTAAGGTACAAGGTAAGCCGAACTACTGCCTCAGTTGTGAAGGGTATTTGAATGTGGGCGGCCGAATATCCATGGTGATGACGCTATGGGCCACAGTGCTATGTTNCTCAGTTGTGAAGGGTATTTGAATGTGGGCGGCCGAATATCCATGGTGATGACGCTATGGGCCACAGTGCTATGTTTAGGTGGCACCGACGTTCTGAGCAGGAAATAGACTGTTCGGAGGCAGGCCACGAATGAGCCGAACTGACCGCGAGATCGAAGGCGCTGCAACTTTGATGCCCACCGGCCGAACCCAAACGGTAGACGATATTGCAGCAGCAGTAGGTATTAGGCATGGAACGTGGTACAGAATTATGAAGGATAACCTGAGCATGTCACGTGTTACACGGCGTGCTGTGCCACGCATCTTGACGCAAGACCAACGTGACGATCGGATGACAATTTGAGGTGACCTGATCAGTATTCCTGACGAGGATGGTGCTTCTCTAAACCGGATTATAACAGGTGACAAAACATTGCGTTTACTTTACGATCTGCAATTGAAGCTACAGTCGGCCATCTGGAATTTGCCATCATCACCACGAAAGAAAAACCGCGACATGGCAGGTCAAAAGGCCAGGTAATGCTTGAACTGTCNTGGAATTTGCCATCATCACCACGAAAGAAAAACCGCGACATGGCAGGTCAAAAGGCCAGGTAATGCTTGAACTGTCTTTGACTCATCGGGCGTTGTTCACGTGGAATTCCTCTCACTAGCAGCAACTGTAAACGGGACCCGCTACGTGGAGATCCTTCGCCATGTACGAGATGAAAAATTTTTCGTAAGCGACCCGAGATAAGGCGCAGTAATAAGTGGCTGTTACTACACTATCACAACTCTGNAGATGAAAAATTTTTCGTAAGCGACCCGAGATAAGGCGCAGTAATAAGTGGCTGTTACTACACTATCACAACTCTGCATATCGATCTGTGTTTGTCCAAGAGGAATTGGTAATGCAATAGGTCACCGTGTGGCCACACCTTCCATTCTCGCCTGATCTCGCGCCATGCGGTTTCTTTCTCTTCCCCCACTTGAAAGCACAGCTACATAAGCGTAGATTTCTTTCGCCCGAGAAGATAGTCACTGCTCCAAGAGAAGCAGTGCAGTTTTTTACTGACAATATATATTTCAACATTGTTCCCAAGAGTTTTGTCAACGTTGAAAGACTTGCAAAGCTGCCAACGGTTACTATTTTATGGGAGTATATGTAAGAGTGTACCTAGACACCATGGTGGGTGTTTACCTTCACTCGGAGAGTCAGTCTAGAAACTTACTGAGTGAAATAGTAGGTTTCATTGAATTCTTTCTTCTTATCAGTCTCAATAACAAATTGTGTCAATTGGTGATCTTAACTAGTCAATCTCAACTAATTCTTTACCATATGTCATATGCTCACGAGAATCTTATTCCACCTATTGATGTAGGTCCTACCACCTAAGCATTCGCTTGGAAAGGCGATGTAAAATCACTTGAAAAAGTCCATGTACGGAATCGAACCTAAGGCCTGCCTAAATAAACCCACATTTTCGAGCACCTCCAGTTACTCTCAGTCGTTCATATATCAGCTGGAAGAAATGGTCCTTCTACAATCCGCCCAAACTTCTTGTCTGTAATTCCACTGGATTTTTTTCCTACATCATAGTGAACGCCTCACACCCAGCCTCTTAAATGCAAGGGGTGAACAGTCTTTCAAGCAGANATTTTTTTCCTACATCATAGTGAACGCCTCACACCCAGCCTCTTAAATGCAAGGGGTGAACAGTCTTTCAAGCAGAAAGTAAAAATTTAAAACTACGCTTGCCCATTGCAGAGGGAAATCAGCCAGTTTGAATTCAACATCTGGGAATATGTCCCTGGTTGGTAAAATAATTTGGCAGCTAAATACATTAAGTGCTATATGCCTTAATGTCATGTCAAAATGTAATGTTCATAGTAGCGAGGCCACAAATAATNATTTTTTTCCTACATCATAGTGAACGCCTCACACCCAGCCTCTTAAATGCAAGGGGTGAACAGTCTTTCAAGCAGATAGTAAAAATTTAAAACTACGCTTGCCCATTGCAGAGGGAAATCAGCCAGTTTGAATTCAACATCTGGGAATATGTCCCTGGTTGGTAAAATAATTTGGCAACTAAATACATTAAGTGCTATATGCCTTAATGTCATGTCAAAATGTAATGTTCATAGTAGCGAGGCCACAAATAATGGTTTATATTTACTTTACATGATTTGCAGTTAGAACCGGTGTATAGGATAATTGCGGTAAAGTGAGCACATTTTGAGGCCCTACAAAAAGAGAAGGGGATGTAGAGGGTGACATGGCGTACGTAGAGGACGACATGGAGGATGACGTGGAGGCCGTCGAGGATGACGTGGAGGATGTGGAGGATGACATGGTGGATGACGTGGATGCCATCGAGGATGACGTGGAGGATGTGGAGGACGTGGAGGATGACATGGAGGACGTGGAGGATGATGTGGAGGACATGGAGGATGATGGGATGATGACATGGAGGACGTGGAGGATGATGTGGAGGACATGGATGATGATGTGAGGATGACATGGAAGCCATGGAGGATGACGTAGAGGACGTGGAGGATGACATGGCGAACATGGAGGATGATATGGAGGACATGGAGGATGATGGGAGGATGACATGGAGGCCATGGAGGATGACGTAGAGGACGTGGAGGATGACATGGCGGACGTGGATGATGATGTGGCGGATGTGTAGGATGACGTGGCGGAATAACCACTAATAAATTTATATTATTGAAGATTCAGGCGTTAAATTTTGAGAGTGGAAAAGTGTGTATCCCATGTTTATTAGTTGCATGGCAGCGTTAATATGAAAAAGTGGTGGAAAGGTAGAAATTAGCTGAAAGCAAAAATATAGTAGTCCCTTACAAATGGCTCATTTTACCGTGAAAAGAATATAACAATATTTTAACATTACTGTTATCACTTGAACGACGAAGACTAAGAATATCAGTATTTAGGTAGATGGAAATATTAATTTTTACCTGTAATAGAAATGTGTTAAAACAAATGCAAACAAACATAATCAGGTGTTTTAAAGTCAGAAATTTACAATGTTATTTTTAAAGGAAAATTATTTTTGCTCACAGTATGTAACTGCTTGAAATTTTATGAATACAAATTGCATAGTGTATAAAAGATACGTCGTGAAAATCATATTAATGTTTTAGACAAAACCTTTTTTATGTCTAAATGTGGATATAGAAACCCAACGTAGGTCACTTCTGTAACTGAAAATGTATAATAACATATAAGTGCATCTACAACTTTTAACAAAACTTGTGCCTTATATATTAAAATACAGAAGTAATGTGCGTAAAATATAAAACAGTTATATTAGTATTTAGTCGAAAATTGTGGAATAGTCAATATAGACCCAGCGCTGCTTTCTGATGTCAATGCGAATTTTAGATATTTTCTCGGAGAACGTAATTTCCCGAGTCTTTGCACGGAATACACATCAGATTTGTGGAATATTCAATCAGTTTCTGAACAAGTTACACTCAATTTCATAAAAAAAAAGTGTATTTTTCCTAACTGATTATTTTTTTGCGATGCATTGTATTCACATATGCTTGAACAAAGTTACGTAAACATGTGTTAAGAGAATTTTAAAACATTGCACGAGTACTGTAGATAAAATATAAAATAGTTTAATTTCTAACTTCAGTCAAAATGACATAGTCCAGGCTACATAAGCTGTTGTAACTTTGGCAGTGAAATATCACACTGGGAACTGGTGGTTGATTTAAAAAAATCACGAAAAACATCACGGAATTGCTACACAACACTTACACGATAGTAAGTTAGCTTCGAAATGTAAAAAACATATGTATTCACGCACGCAACATTTACATAAAAAATTTCTGTGTGCAATTTGTTAGCTGAACAAATGAAATAAAATAATTTTTTCGTATACACAGTGACATTAATTTGCACTGGCACTTAATGTTTTTAAGGAAAAAATAAAAGGTTTGATTTTATATTATAGAACGATTTTTGTTAGGATTCGTTAGCTATTAACGAAAGTAAACACAACATTATATGGAGAAAAAAAACAGCTTTTACCATTCTTCTGTATTAATATCCATTGGTTCGTAGTTTCACATGATAAAAAACATAATTACTAACATGAGAATATTAACAACTTGTTTCTATAAACAATTACCAGCTAAGTGGTCGTTACAACAGTGAGTTTTATAATGATAAAATACTCTTCTTAGGGGTCACTTAAACCTGGAGGCTAGTTTATTTCCTTTTAGTGAAACCAGCCATTAACCTTGAACTAGCAACTGCATTAAATCTCTGCACTAACAGCCATATTTCACCAAAGTGGGGAACCACGTCGGATATCGATGTGGGGGAAAACCATTCTTCGCTTAGGCCATCGAGGTTGGAACGGCGATCTCGAAAACATCAGTGCCAACAGCAACGCTTGAAATGCGAATTTTTTCCTCCGCGGGTTTTCCCGCCACAAACAGCTGAGAAGTGCGTCGGTGGACAAACAAAATCACAGTATTTCACAAACCGGTATCTCCTGTACCTGCATGACGTCACTGTATAAATAGTATAGTGTGGAAGCCCTGCACCTAGCTGACCCCGTTGCATAGAATGTTCGTTCTCGGGTCTATGGTACGTGGAGTTTTCTTATCTAGTTCCGGATGCGGTGCTGGTCATTCTCATTACTAATATCCGTACGTTAATGAAATAACGTAATTATAAAACAATAAAGTTAATATTGGAGAAATTTTACTTCAATTTGAACAAAAAAAAAAAGCACACACAGAATTAGGTAAAAAAAAAATCTACTCTTACACTATTGGTAAGACTTCGACAGGCGTTATTTTATTTCCTAACTTTGATATAAATGTTCCCTTCAAAGTTTATTTCAAAATATTTGACGTTTAAAAAAGGTACATTATTAAAGGTTGGCTGCAAAAGTTTCCATTAATTACAGAATAAACTACATCAGACATGTTCTGCTGCTTAGGGCATTTCAAATTGGATTCTCAAATTTCGTATTTATAATGTCAGCTAGCTGCACCAGGGAACGTTTATCTTAAAACATTTATTTCCATCAACATAGCAACCAAATGGTTTATCTATGAAGTTGCTCTGTGTGAACCTTATCAAATCTTCAACGATTGTATATAGATTCTGGTTATAATAAACAAACATAAAAATAGGTGCTAAAGAAGTTCAAGACGCTTCCCTAGCATGACAAGTTGCCAACACAATATTAGGTCACCGTGTCAGTGTGACTGCATCATGCCGCCGACCAACTCAGTTCTATAAGTTCGGTGGTACTCCACCTGCGCCAAAAAAAAAATATGAGGCCTTAAATCCCTGATGCGATAGTCTTACTTACTCTTACCTAACTCTTGCATCATTCTGAGATTCTCTGTTCTCACGACACGCCAATGATGTTGTAAGAGTCNTATTCTCACGACACGCCAATGATGTCGTAAGAGTACCATTATATTATTACGTTATGCCAAGGGGTAAGCTGTTGTTCCGATTCTACCCCAGAGGATGTATCGCGAGATTAGGTCTTTTTTTTTCCTTGCAGGTTCCTTTATTGGTGGAACTTGATCCCGGGCGTGTCTTACAAACTGTGGTCGAACAGAAGAAGNTTGTCGAACAGAAGAAGCGGAAAATATAAGAGGCGCGTGATTGATGTTTATAACCTATTCGCGGTATCTTCGCACTTTTCAAATGAAACCTTTGAAAAATCACCACAAGCATGACGTGTTTGGTTTTAACCTTATCATGTCATGGAACGCAAACGTTTTATACTTATAACATAAACGTGTACTGTTTTTTTCTTTGGATAAATTGAACTTTTATGTCTACTTTAACTATAAAATGTAACATCTCATGACTTCTTATTATGAATTAAATTAGGGAGAAAATGGGTGTGTTGGTAATGGCTAGAAAGAAATAATTTTTATGCAAAACATTGAGTGCGCACGAATGCGGCGCAATGTCTCTTTAGTGAAATTTTTTACTCAGTTAAGCTTTGTTTCTATGATCCAGAGGAATATTATCGATGTAAAAATTTAGCAGAGTTTCCAAAAAGTTTGAAGTAACCGTGAATTGACTATAACTTGTTTCGTGTTATNCTCGATGTAAAAATTTAGCAGAGTTTCCAAAAAGTTTGAAGTAACCGTGAATTGACTATAACTTGTTTCGTGTTATTTCCGAGTCTCTTAAATTTATCACGACCGTGTCACAGCACAAGAATTGTATGCACATCTTGCTGGAATCAAAAAGCTTCTACAACACAATGTTCTGAAGATTATTGCACAACGAAGCGACATAGCAGCTGAGTTTTGACTTAGGAACATTGATTGATTTGCAGAACAATATTCATAGCACATATTGAGCTAACGTTAGCGTCCAGAACGAAAACACGCACAACGGCAAGCCAATGACATGAATGCATTTTGGTGTCGTTCAATTTTAGATAATATAGTGTCATTTTTTTTATTTTGGAATGTTAAGGAAAGATACTTAAAACCGCTGTAAAACTGGTCAGCTTTTAAACATGAACAATTATTAAGGCCAGGCATAAGTGGAGACTTGACATATACCTAAAGCAGACCGATAAATTCATNTTTAAACATGAACAATTATTAAGGCCAGGCATAAGTGGAGACTTGACATATACCTAAAGCAGACCGATAAATTCATATATAGTTGATACACATTTCCATTCCCCATATCGCCGAGGAAGTGAAAAAAAAAATTTGGAATTGATTTTGCACTACATGCAAGAAAAAGTATGTTCTAGATGTTAATATTAAAAAAAAAAATCATTCAGTAGATGTTACAAAAAAATTGCTTGGTAAGTAATAACTTACTAATTAAAATTAATAATTTATTCTGTCAACCATTTATGGAGTTGAGACAATTCCCGCTATCAAAATCTAAGATCAGTGAAATGATTTCGTTAAAATATTTCGGAAATATCATTCAGTCAAACATTTCTTACGGAATAGTAGTCATGCCTATAGACCAAACTCAAAGACAGGTTGATGTTCCCTTTCCACCCTAAATGACGAATGCATGCACTGAGGTGTTTTCGGGTGCGGAGCACCAGTGAATAAATTTTTGGAAATTAAATGACAGNAATATGAGGCCTTAAATCCCTGATGCGATAGTCTTACTTACTCTTACCTAACTCTTGCATCATTCTGAGATTCTCTGTTCTCACGACACGCCAATGATGTTGTAAGAGTCCCATTATATTATTACGTTATGCCAAGGGGTAAGCTGTTGTTCCGATTCTACCCCAGAGGATGTATCGCGAGATTAGGTCTTTTTTTTTCCTTGCAGGTTCCTTTATTGGTGGAACTTGATCCCGGGCGTGTCTTACAAACTGTGGTCGAACAGAAGAAGCGGAAACTATAAGAGGCGCGTGATTGATGTTTATAACCTATTCGCGGTATCTTCGCACTTTTCAAATCAAACCTTTGAAAAATCACCACAAGCATGACGTGTTTGGTTTTTTCCTTATCATTTCATGGAACGCAAACGTTTTATACTTATAACATAAACGTGTACTGTTTGTTTCTTTGGATAAATTGAACTTTTATGTCTACTTTAACTATAAAATGTAACATCTCATGACTTCTTATTATGAATTAAATTAGGGAGAAAATGGGTGTGTTGGTAATGGCTAGAAAGAAATAATTTTTATGCAAAACATTGAGTGCGCACGAATGCGGCGCAATGTCTCTTTAGTGAAATTTTTTACCCAGTTAAGCTTTGTTTCTATGATCCAGAGGAATATTCTCGATGTAAAAATTTAGCAGAGTTTCCAAAAAGTTTGAAGTAACCGTGAATTGACTATAACTTGTTTCGTGTTATTTCCGAGTCTCTTAAATTTATCACGACCGTGTCACAGCACAAGAATTGTATGCACATCTTGCTGGAATCAAAAAGCTTCTACAACACAATGTTCTGAAGATTATTGCACAACGAAGCGACATAGCAGCTGAGTTTTGACTTAGGAACATTGATTGATTTGCAGAACAATATTCATAGCACATATTGAGCTAACGTTAGCGTCCAGAACGAAAACACGCACAACGGCAAGCCAATGACATGAATGCATTTTGGTGTCGTTCAATTTTAGATAATATAGTGTCATTTTTTTTATTTTGGAATGTTAAGGAAAGATACTTAAAACCGCTGTAAAACTGGTCAGCTTTTAAACATGAACAATTATTAAGGCCAGGCATAAGTGGAGACTTGACATATACCTAAAGCAGACCGATAAATTCATCTATAGTTGATACACATTTCCATTCCCCATATCGCCGAGGAAGTGAAAAAACAAATTTGGAATTGATTTTGCACTACATGCAAGAAAAAGTATGTTCTAGATGTTAATATTAAAAAAAAAATCATTCAGTAGATGTTACAAAAAAATTGCTTGGTAAGTAATAACTTACTAATTAAAATTAATAATTTATTCTGTCAACCATTTATGGAGTTGAGACAATTCCCGCTATCAAAATCTAAGATCAGTGAAATGATTTCGTTAAAATATTTCGGAAATATCATTCAGTCAAACATTTCTTACGGAATAGTAGTCATACCTATAGACCAAACTCAAAGACATGTTGATGTTCCCTTTCCTCTCTGAATGACGAATGCATGCACTGAGGTGTTTTCGGGTGCGGATCACCAGTGAATAAATTTTTGGAAATTAAATGACAGACATACGCCATTGCAGAACTGCGACAGCAAACTCAAAGCCTACTACATATATAAGAACAGCCAGAAAACAAACCAAGACAGTTTTCAACGGGTATGTAAATAAGGCATGCATAGCTCCAGAAGTCCAGTGAGAGAGAAGGGGTATACTGAGAGGCCCTCCTACCTGTTGCTGTGTTCTGCTTCTGAGGCCGAGGAGTGCGCGAGCGATAAGGACGGCGCGGCAACGCGCATCAAGTGCACCTTCGCCGCTATGCGCAGTGCTCTGAACATGCGTGTAGTGTTATCGTCACGCTGTGTGTATCTACAGGGATTTGAACTGTGACGCTATTATTTTATTGGTGGAAGGTGGGTAACGAATTTCACTGCAGGCCCTCAAACACATTTTTATGTCTCTGATCCGATTTTTCCGGTTTACAGCTCTTTGAAAATCCGACTTTAACTATGTCGAAATGCNGCCAGAAAACAAACCAAGACAGTTTTCAACGGGTATGTAAATAAGGCATGCATAGCTCCAGAAGTCCAGTGAGAGAGCAGGGGTATACTGAGAGGCCCTCCTACCTGTTGCTGTGTTCTGCTTCTGAGGCCGAGGAGTGCGCGAGCGATAAGGACGGCGTGGCAACGCGCAACAACTGCACCTTTGCCGCTATGCGCAGTGCTCTGAACATTTGCGTAGTGTTATCGTCACGCTGTGTGTATCTACAGAGATTTGAACTGTGACGCTATTATTTTATTGGTGGAAGGTGGGTAACGAATTTCACTGCAGGCCCTCAAACACATTTTTATGTCTCTGATCCGATTTTTCCGGTTTACAGCTCTTTGAAAATCCGACTTTAACTATGTCGAAATGTTCCGAAATGGTATTTCTAATGTGCCTAATGTCTTGAAAGTAAACTCCATGCATAGGGGCAGTGATATTTCGTGGGAAGTTTTCGAGACAAGATACAGTCGAAAGCACTGTAGGGTCGTCCAGCTTCTTTGATTGACAAAAAAAATGTTCTGGCCCATGTTAACCATTTGCGCATGAATCACGAAGGTTCAGTGTTGGAGTTACTTAGTCCTGAGTGGCTTCGCCAAAGACGGACACGGTACCAGCAGCCAATGGAGGTATAACAACAGTTGAGGTGTGTATATAGTATTGAAGTCTACTGCGTGCTCCAATTTTTACGCGAAAAGTCACTGACCCTATCCATGCATAGTGCGCGTGTTCTTTTCGTAGGTAAGTACATTGGTCACACGTTTTAAAGTTGAATCCAAAAACTGTATTCCAAACACCCTGCTATGCAGCGTATGCGCCGGAGCATAGATAAAATACAAAGCTGAGGGAAACAGGTGTTCATCGAGAAACCCCGCCGGCCAACTGAACGTTAGCCAAGTTTCTTGGATAATCCTGCAGATAGGGGAGCCAGAGATAGTAGTTACACGGGGCCGGTTGTAATTTCCTCATCAGACACACGTCATTAATAGTAGTTCTCTATTCATCAATAGATAGTAGCAAGCATATGGCCCTCTCTCTCAAGCCACACCGGTTGCGCTAAGATGTTTGGTTAGTGCGTATGTGTAAAAGAGTTTTATAGGCCTTCAGCAGTAAGGCTAATTTTCTTAGATTTTCTTTTGTTATTGATATTTATTCAGTTGAAGATCAGTAATGTACACACCTAAAAGATATTAAGAAATAACAAATTTATAAGTGATAGCTCTCAGTTATTTTTTTCACTGTTTTCAGTGTTTCGAATATAATTTCAACATAAATGACGTGTGAAGGGGTACATTGTTAGAATTCGGCGAGGTAAACTTTTAAGAGTAGAAAATTTGCCCCTAAATTANAATGACGTGTGAAGGGGTACATTGTTAGAATTCGGCGAGGTAAACTTTTAAGAGTAGAAAATTTGCCCCTAAATTACGTCAACATCGTCACCTCATTCTTAGGTACATATTTAAATTAAAACTGGGTGTGAGTAAACTGTTAATATACACGAGTTTAATTTTTCTCAATTCTTTCCATTCGTATTTCTGTTATATTTTTCTTGTTTTTTAACTTATTTTATATATCAGTATATTTATTAGGTATGATAAAACATACATTAGGAAAGCAAATTTTTATGTTTTTTTGAACATCTACAATTTCTTCTGAATTCGTATCTTAACATATACAGGATCGATATGAACTCCACTGACAATCTTCGACAGGTGATTTCTCATTAAAAAATATGTCGAAAACAAATACACGACATATAGCCTAAGTCTATTCTGAAGGGGTGAAAATCGTACTTGAAATTGAATTTTAAACATAGGTTTTTTTTTCTAGTACCACAACCAGAATGAACAAGTCATGTCAGAGTTTCCGGATACAGTATTATTAAACGACTAAGTACAAAGCACAAAAATGTGGGCTCCAATATCTTCCTCCTTCCATGAAAATTGAAGGGATGGCAGCACATATGTGCAAATGAAAATGTAAATTTTTTACATTATTTGGTTTTCCTTGTGGATTTGTAATCTTACAGGGATTTTGGGGAATTCACTTATATTTTGTGGACATTTNTCCTTGTGGATTTGTAATCTTACAGGGATTTTGGGGAATTCACTTATATTTTGTGGACATTTTTTTTCATTTGTTAATATTTGTTGGCTTAAAGGTTAACCAAGGTCAAGGTGAAGGTCATCAAAATATAACATGGCTGAAGATATGGACACTGGCCGACCTGGAGAGGCCCCGGTCGTGTTGGGAGTTTCATCGATCCACCTGCCATGGAACCCCAGACCTCCTGCATGTACATCTCTANAATGACGTGTGAAGGGGTACATTGTTAGAATTCGGCGAGGTAAACTTTTAAGAGTAGAAAATTTGCCCCTAAATTAAGTCAACATCGTCACCTCATTCTTAGGTACATAATTAAATTAAAACTGGGTGTGAATAAACTGTTAATATACACGAGTTTCATTTTTCTCAATTCTTTCCATTCGTATTTCTGTTATATTTTTCTTGTTTTTTAACTTATTTTATATATCTGTATATTTATTAGGTATGATAAAACATACATTAGGAAAGCAAATTTTTATGTTTTTTTGAACATCTACAATTTCCTCTCTGAATTCGTATCTTAACATATACAGGATCGATATGAACTCCACCGACAATCTTCGACAGGTGATTTCTCATTAAAAATATGTCGAAAACAAATACACGACATATAGCCTAAGTCTATTCTGAAGGGGTGAAAATCGCACTTGAAATTGAATTTTAAGCATAGGTTTTTTTTTCTAGTACCACAGCCAGAATGAACAAGTCATGTCAGAGTTTCCAGATACAGTATTATTAAACGACTAAGTACAAGCACAAAAATGTGGGCTCCAATATCTTCCCCCTTCCATGAAAATTGAAGGGATGGCAGCACATATGTGCAAATGAAAATGTAAATTTTTTACATTATTTGGTTTTCCTTGTGGATTTGTAATCTTACAGGGATTTTGGGGAATTCACTTATATTTTGTGGACATTTTTTTTCATTTGTTAATATTTGTTGGCTTAAAGGTTAACCAAGGTCAAGGTGAAGGTCATCAAAATATAACATGGCTGAAGATATGGACACTGGCCGACCTGGAGAGGCCCCGGTCGTGTTGGGAGTTTCATCGATCCACCTGCCATGGAACCCCAGACCTCCTGCATGTACATCTCTAAATAATTTTTTTTTATAATATTTTGGCAATTTCTGGGTTTAAGATCTTCTAAGGTCACTGGGCGCAAGATCAAGGTCAAGGTTATGGGTCAAGGTCCTCTGGATCCAAGATGGCGTTTGGGTGGCATCACAAAATTGCGACCGGCCAGCACCTGTCTCCTATGTCTGCGTTGTTCCCGCGCAGTCTATTTTATTCTACTGGCAGGCCTTCTTCATCCCTTCCAACTTACAGTGTCTCGCTACATACCCTCAACGAAATAAAACCCCGTATTCATTGTAAAATGACCTCGAACACATACAATACNACAGTGTCTCGCTACATACCCTCAACGAAATAAAACCCCGTATTCATTGTAAAATGACCTCGAACACATACAATACTACGCATATATTGTTTACATTTTATAAAACAAATTTTAACAAGAAATGCACGCAGCAAGATCAGATTTTACTACATTTTTTTTGTATGACTTGAGGGAATTACCATATCGTCTATGTCTTCTGTTTGACTTGTCAGACTCTGATGGTCGTTTTAAACACATAAGAGCACCTTCGTACGCTGCTTTCTGTTCGCTGTTCTAAGCCCCCACCATGCTAAATTTCTTAGACAGGAATCATAGACGCATTGAAACTGGCAGACCGACAGCCCTTCCAAGNAAGCCCCCACCATGCTAAATTTCTTAGACAGGAATCATAGACGCATTGAAACTGGCAGACCGACAGCCCTTCCAAGCAGCCATTTCCACACAATAACTTTTGTATTGTGCGGACATCCACCAACACTACCTACCGCACGCTACATCTTCCAATTAAGCATGCATATATTTTTCAATTATTGATTATTAAAGTAATAATAATTTGAAATTTTTCATCATATTCGTATGCCTACTTTATGCTTGACAACGATTCCAACGATACAGCATCCCAAATTTTTATATTTACAATCCAAATTAGCATACATGAACACATTAAATTTAATAAACAGCTGTACGCATAAAAATATATGAAGTTATTTTTTCAGGGATACAATTCAATGCGTGCGTATAAAAGAAAAAAAAACAAGGGCACAAAACATAATTAAATGCTTGGATGGAGCAAACGTAGTGTTCACAAAAATGTAATGCTATTGAAGATTCTGCAGAAAATGGCAAACGTTTTATTACACTGCAGAGATTTGGCCTGAAAATTCTAAATATTTGGTGAAAGTATATATTTTTTTTTTTATCTTTTAGCTGGCGTAGTTATTGTTTTTTTAATTTTATTTGTAATAAAATTTAATTATGATGTTATTCACGCTAGACGAGGTTTAGAGATTTTTTTTTGCTTTTTATTCCACTAAAACACCAAAAATTTTAAATCATTTTCATCAATAAATCAGAAAGAAATTTTCAAACATCGGTTTTGAACCATCACCCATTCCACTTGACTCGGTACACAATAATAGTGTGTTCTTTCGTGTGTTTGATTGTCTTTATTAATATCATTGACGATATATGTCACACCACATAATTTCTTTGTCTAGACGTATCACTAAAGAATTCTGCTTTTAACAGGTTTAACTGACGTATAAGCATGGCCGAAAGAAAATACAGCCCTATCTAATGAACGTTTCGAATGCGTAATGTTGTTCGCGTACAACGTCATTGGGCACCCATACGAGAGTAAACATAATGGATGTTATATGGCGTTCTGTTATAGTTGAATCTTTAAAGCAGTTTGAAATATTCTAATAACAAATCGTGTCTAATATGGTTTGTCTTATTAACGTAGGAAAACTAACTAATGCCACAAAGTGTTTTATGTTCGTCAAATATGAAGATTAGTAAAATAAACAGTTGCCTCTGAAAGAAGAACCTCAAAAACGTTCCGGCGTAAAATCTTACGTACTTTGGTGTTTTACAGCTTTTCTCTTTGGCACGGGCATCGATGAATGTTGCATCTACTAACATTTGTCTTGTCGCCAGCTCTTATAATTAAATATATCGCTGAACAAACAAACTTATGCACTTCTACTGACAAATTATCTGCTTGACCGGAGACATATGTTAAGTAGGTGACGTGAATGAAATATTACTTTCAGGTGATCCATCAGTAACTTAGTAACAAATGCATACTGTATTTTTAATACGATTTGTGAATATTATAATAAACTAAACGCATTCATGTTGCATTTAGTAATAAAAAATAACAGGAATTGTTATTTACATTTGCAGCATTACATTTAGTAGCCCTATATATTTCTAGCACTATTTTTCACTTTTCCTGACACACTGAAAGGTTTTTGATATAATTTATTACATAAAAACAGAAAATTAAATAATTCAACTATTTTATAGGTAATTTTCGAGCAATTGAGAACACATACAATTTCCAAATCACTCTTTTCCTTAACTCATAATAAATACTTTTGGTTGATAAAATTATTCATCAATGTACACCACTAACAAAACATATTACATATACCTCACTGATTTTATGTACAACAATAATTATAAGCCAATCATATATGGTTAGTTGCCACGAGAGTTATTATTATTCTTCGGATGCGAGGGTAAATGTAAACAACTTCAGTTGTTTGACTTCACTGTAATGTTACAAAGCACTCAAGTATGACTTTTACTCGGATCGTAATATGAAAACTTTAATACATTGGACCTGCAAATGTACAGTAAGCATGTTTTAATTTTGCTAGTTGTGTCAAAATATAGGTATTACATAACCTTACTGAACATACAGCTGCTAGCATATAAACCCATAGCGAGGTGTATTTTAAACTACTATATGCCAGCACTGACATGTATGTCGCAACATTTACATGTTATTAATGGATAACGAGTTTAAAGTTAATTTTTAAGGTGAAAGTACATACTACTTAGTTCTATGAATTCAACTATATTTTTTTGAATAGGTTTTTATTTGAAATAATAAATGGGATATAGGACCTTCCGGAAAGACGTTCTAATTCAACAGATGACTGCAATTAAATAGAAGTGGTGAATTTACAAAAAAATTTTTTTTTGTAATAAAAGTTACTTTATCTAAAAATTAAAATTTGCTGTCCGCTTGCCTATGCGATGAGTTGTTCTTGGCTAAAGTTATCATCACCTAGCAATTTGTAACGCATTGGAATAGAATCCTAGTATGGACTCAAGAAACCTGTCATTTAATAGTTATTTTCTCCTGTTATTATTCTAAATGTTTGTAGATCCAGAGTCATTAAAATTACAGAGTGGTAAATAAGACAAGTATAACAGTGAGTTCCTCTTCCATGTATTAAAAGATAGTCATAAGGTACAATCAGATGATCTAGATTATGTGCTGCGACAAACACAGGAAATTATACTCTTCAAGAATATATTTAAATATTTATTTACATTTTTAATTACTCTTGTGCGACACACCCTTCTACTACACATGTATGTTTCTACGCTGTTATTAACATAGGTTAGCTTAACTTAAGGCTGAACACCTCTCATTCAATCAAATTCCTAAGTTTATTTAGGTATATTTGTTTGGTATCCTATTCTACACTGTATATCCAAATGCTGAATTGTTAAAATTGTCCAGTAATTATGCATAAAATATTTTTTAAATCATGTAAATATTTTGGTGTGACTACAAAAGCAATAGCTTTTTTTGTATATTACATATTTATAGTGAACTTACAAACACAAAAAATAGTTCTAACAAGGACACAAAGCAAATAAACTGCCCTGATTCAGGAAATACTACGAATTTCACAAGAATTAGTTTCAACACATACTGCCCTTTAACGTACTGAAATTTGTACAACTACCAGCTTTATCGTAGACCCACAACTACTGTGTTTGTTGTGCCAAATTCTAGGTGCGGGAAGAATGATGGTAGTGTGAAAATTCTTGTTATCAACTGTTGGACTTACTTACGAGTCAAATTAAGTCCTGAGTATGATAGGTTACGAATAACGTTCACGAATAAACTCAACTGTGTTAAACATTTATTATTTAGCATGCGTTGTAAGTGAAAGATTATTTTTTTCCATATAACACAAAAGGGAATATTGAAAAGCCTAGCGCATTTTAAGAATGGGTGTTAGAAATATAAATCAAACACAGGGCTGCAAAATTCAGAAATACACAGCATTTTTTCAGACCCAAAATATTTTTCAAAATGGTATTTACAACAGTTATAAGTTTTCAAAAATTACATATCCTGGATAATGTAAATAATTTAAAACACCGTTATGTGACTGTTTACACACTGCTGTAGACCTCAGAAATTAGAGAAATGATTTTATTTCAGAAAGTCTACCTGTAATATTACCTCGATGGAGTAAAAAAAGGTAGATATCTCGATTCCGTTTCTTTAGAATAAAATTTCTCTTCTCGTCGTTGGTGTACATATTCTTGGTTGTATAAATGCCAATGAATTGTTTAACACGTGATCATTATAGCAGAGTAAATAAAGCTCCTTTGCTGGTAGATATGTTAGGTGCAATGCGTGAAATAACTTAAATACCTGGTAGGACTATTTACCTAGCCCAATATTCCCTAATTTCTTACATTCATGTCCAATGTCAAACCATTTAAAAGCTTGAATACCCCACTTAATACTTGGCGATATAATTTATAAACCTAGTAGACGAAGAAACAATATTCATGTGCCTAATAACAAGAAAGTATACATATTTGCAGTAAAATTATTTGAAAACATATGAAAATTCCAATTTTTCTGTCCCGAATTTAATGAACACAAAACGTTCGTGTTCACAAATAAATATAAGTTTCGTATGAAAAAATTACTGAAGTCCATAATGTTATTATCGAATCCACATATTTACTGTCTTGCTACAACCGACTGTATGTATTTAGTATTACTTTAAAAGTAATATTAAATCTTGACGCGTCTCTTTAGCTCTACTCCTGCGAAAATCGCATTAGCCTACACTTCATATATATTTAGTAACCACTGTTCAAACATAAGAAAGCCCAGTATGTGTATACATTATTATGGATCATTCCAGGCAGTTGTCACCGCTGTGCCATCACAAAATTACAGAGAGAGTGAGATGCAATGTGCACAATCTCACCATTATAGCTGCATCGTTCGTACGAGTAAATATACACTAATCCCCATGTAGATATAAGCCTAAATGTTTACAAAGCACGAGTATCGGACGCTACGGGTTTAATATATCAGACCGCATAAGTCATTATGAACACTGCTTAACCGTTGGCTTAAATTGATTTATTTTGACAGATTTATTGTATAAATGATTAAATGAACAAGAGCGGTTGTTTTGATGGCACTCTTTCAGGCCAATCAGTGTATAAAAAAAATTTCTTAGCTGCCGGGCGTTGTCCCACACATATACAAAAATTGCATGTCTTGGCGAGTACCGCTAACCTGAGAGAAATATATTAAGGCGGAAATGTTTGTTCGTTTACCCAGTTTTACTAATTATCTGTCAAAAAAATCAATTAATGCCAACAGTTCCGCAATTTCAAACAAAAACCGAACACTCCTGGATATTACAAACAACATATAAATGGAAGCACCAATGTAATAAGTGTTCGTTTAACACCTTCGTTCTACAAAACATTGTACTGGAATTTGCTATTTTAATTCACGTGTTGTACTTACTACAGTTGCAAGAAACATTACAGCATCGAACTGTATCCCTGTTTAATTGCAGCTACTAGTAAATACTAAACTTTCTCCAACACAAAAACCCTTTTAAAATTTTTTTCATCAAGAGGCAGTATGGAAAAATACTATTGCACACAAGTCTGCCTTAACAGGTCATCAGTTACACACATTGCTTTAGCATAGTATCTTGTGCCATTTTACAATGTGTATACTTACGTCACAGGTAAAATAATTATTTTCCATTCACGGTTACTTCCAACTTTTCTGAAGCCCTGCCAAAGTTATATTTCCAGGATATTTCTCCGCCTCATGGAGACCAATCTTAACTGAGTCTAAAAAATTACACCGAAGTGACCACGCACTTCATTCGTGCTCACTTAGTTACGTATTTTGCATGAGAACTATTTCTTTCTGGGTATTACCAAGAAATCTTTTAATCACTGTTTCCATAAATATTACTATAAGTGAAGTGCCCATTGTAATCTAAATATTAATGATAAATAAATATTTAATTCAATAGAAGGTAATGTACTTTCATGTTTAAACAAGTATATTATGCTTGTAATACATGTCATATTAAAGAAACATCGAGTAACGTCATACTAGGGTGATTTTTCAAATTTTTGATTCAAAAAGCATAGCATGAGGACATAGAGAATAGATTATACAGAGAGACGAAATGGCATGCCGTTTCGTTTGATGTGGCCGTATCCATTCCCTGATTTGCTGAGGCAAGCTTTGGGAACAGGCCGTGTGTCTGGTTGGCTACTGGTTGTTGCGAAAGATTCCTCATTGGCTGTGCGCTTCCTCCCGGCAAGGATACCTGGCGCTGATTGGCGAACAGCGTTCCGACTTGCTGATGGCTAGTGGCGACATCACGCCATAAGCGGGTATTTTCCCCTCTGTATTCTTAACTACTCTGTACCTACGTCGCAATTAATAACTGGACAGAATTCCTTCTCTCTGGCAACGTACTTTTTCGCAAATCTGACGAACACTTTTTTTTTACTATTAACATTAAGTAATTTATCTGTACTGGCATACAAAAACATGCAGACTTCATTCAACGGTTTTTGACGATACTTTATATCTCAAACGCTTTTAAATAAAATTCTCACGGTGTATGTAAACAACTAAAAACTATGATACTATAAGGCTAAGTGTATGGTTTGGTCGAATGATTAAAATGAATAACCACATCCGGTTGAAGAAAGCGTGATGCCTACTTCATTCACATTGACCGTCTTTACGTTGAATGAAAAGTAAATATTACTTTTTATTAACCTTTATAAGTGAGAACTTGTGAAAGCCATAAAAGTTAGTACTTTGAGAACGTTACACCGTATCTCATTGCAAACATTGACATGGACACACGTTGACATCACCTGTTCTGAAACTACGCTGTATTATTGTACATCAAAACCAACGAATTTTTATGTATTTAAGTAAACACTCCAAATAAGTTTCGTAAATTTCAGTAAATAATATATTTATTCGTAAACAAGAAACTTTTTATCTTTTTATACATAAATACTGTGAACTCTTGTCTAATACTCCGAGGTCGTTATTTTGGTTTGTGCTTTCTTTACAATCGCAGAATTATTGCAGTTTTATTTTATATTGTCTTCGCTATTTTATCTGTGCCACGCTGTTTGAAACGTTGTTTTTTTCTCTTTAAATACGCACATTTTTCGAATTTTTGCCTAAAGAAACGTCATCCACTGAGATAGTACTAAGTATTTATTTCTTACGGCAGGAAACCTGTGTTAAAAATTTGTTATGTTACAAAAATTTGAATTAATAAAGTTTATGGTTAAAATTATGGAAAATGGGTTTCTTAAATGCCATTAAGTTACATACAATTTCAGTAAATTATTGAAAAATAATATTCTGCCATCACAATTGTTTCAGTCATAACAATATTTTCCGACGCACAAAAATTCGTAAAGTTTGTGATTTAAGGCACAAATAACTCAAATATTAATAATAGTATGCACAGGCTGATTTTGTTCTTATGATGCAACGATTGGCAATAAGTAAAGTCATAAAGTTGGGTGGTTGAACTTAAATAATGCAAATTTTTACAACATACTTCTTATGCGGCATTTATTATTAAATGAAAGTTACATAAAATCCATTCAGGAAATAATTTTTTACAGAGTCCAACGACAGGGAAGTTCCCATCACTTGGATTTATTTTTTTTTTTTTTTTTTTAGCTCTTGTTACTATATATTTATGTCTGGTATAATATTTAATGGACGGTTAAACCAAACGTCGTGAAACTATGTTCACGTATTAAACGCACCAGAATAATGTGCCACGTGTAGTATCACGTAATATATAAGCGTAATTATCTCAAAAAGAGCGTATTATGTACAGAGAATTCAACTCGTAAATTTGGTTCCTGGCATTCACGTAAACAATAAAACACACATCCACCAAAACTCCCAAAATTTATAAACAATATGAAAATTATAACAAAATACAATGGAACGAAGATTCTCAAAGCTTCTTGCAGTTTTGAAATGTATATTATATGATCAACTTAAATTGCACGTACACAGGTGTGGAAGGTTGGCATAATACGAAAAATGTTAGGCTTTCCGTAACAAACGCAACTTCTAAATACAGCAAAAAAGCAATTACGATATGTATCGCTTCAGTTATGAAATACACTGAAATGATTAATTTAATAGATAAATAACAATTTTATAATCATATTTTTGAGCTGCCACCTAAATTAATTCACCCCTAAATGGTGTGACATAAAAGCAAACAAAACATTAACAAAACAATGACTTGAGAACTTGAACGATGAGTCAGCCGATATATGCTATGAAATTGTTTCAAAGAAAATGTGTTCCTGCAACTTAAATTTTTTTGGTACAAAACAAAGAAACTAAGAGTTCTCGAGTTACGTAAACTGGAAGCAACGTACGATTTTTCTCTTCTTCACTGAACCTCATTATTTCTAAACACTAGTGGCAGAAAAAAAAACAATCAACAGACGCAAACCTCAGAAGTGTTGGGAGAGAGAAAAGACATTATGAAAGATAGATAATCACGCGATTTTATTCAACCAACCTCTGCAGTAAATGTAAATCGCACAAGAATTAAGAAAATTCATGGAATTGTTATAAATTTCACCATATTCCATTGTATAAACGTCTCGCTATATCTTTGCTTTATGGCTTAATTGTACGTAGCTTTACGACAGTGGTTGTAAAAGACTTACTTAAGACGAAGCTGAAGAAGCTCGAAGAACTGTTTCAGTGTTATATTTGAATCGTCTTTGACCATACTGTATATCTCACAAATCCTTGCCAAAGATGCACAGGATATATACACTCATCTTCAAAACAAATTGATCCCCCTGAAGGTGCCATCGGAGGAGCACGCAAGTGGGCAGAGGCGCACGACATAGTAGTATGTGTACGGAAAATATAACATTACTGTACCACACCGAGCGTGAATTGCAGGGCTCCAAAACATGCCGGATGCACGTTGTGTTGTGTTGGACCACCCTTAGCACGGAGACAGGCGGCGATGTGGTCACACATGGAGGCATGTACGTTATTTGTATGTTGTATGTCGGATGTTCTCCTAAGGAAGATCCTGCCACAGCTGGCACAGCTGATCCTCCAAATACACCTCAGTTGCCACTGGACGAAGTTACTGTCAAACCTGTTCGCAAAAATTCTCGACGGGTGAGATGTCTCTGGGCCTAGCTGGCCAAAGAATGTTTCCACTTTGTAAGTACGAACGAATACTACGAATATATGAAGTTTGGTTTAAGTTGTTTGAGACATTTAACATACTTACCTTAAATACATAAGTTGCGGTTTTGTTAAATACATATATAAAACTATCACTTTAGAACACATTCATTTAGATTAACTAAAAAAGCATAGTTTTTCGCTTGAATTTCGTGGGAATCGGTTGATTTTTTTCCGACATAACATATGATAGAATTTTTATTATTTCCAATGTCACTATAAATAAATTTTGGACTGACTGTGTGTAAACAAATTTGATTGCTGTGACAGGTAATGCCAGAATAAAATAATCAGTTGAAATTCGTTAAATGGTTTCGTAGGTATTGTGCACATATCTTTAATGTGTTTTTAGCCACCAATTTAAGTAAGTGTCTGAAACAGTTAAAACACAATAGATAACATGACTTCACTTAGTACTACTTGTTTGCCAAATTTGATAGTAATCGGTAGTTTTCTTTCCGAGATATGACAAAAACACTATTTCTTCATGTCGCGCTATCTTGTAAAATGACGGAAAAAGACACCCCTTGTAGGCTTACTCGGTTTTTGTAACAGATGTTGCCAGCATAAAAAGTCAAGTTGAAAGAGGTTTCATGGTTTCGTAAATGTGTGTACTTTGCTAAACTATTAATATGGCTGCCTTTTTGAAAATAATTATTCGGCCTTCTTAAAACATATAAAACAACATGGTGTGCCGTAATACTATGAGTTAGCCGAATATGTTAAGAAACGGTAATTTGTTTATTGAGATATGACATAAAAAGTTAAATCTGATGTATCGCAGTGTAGCAAAATGTCAAAAAAGAGGCTTTATACGGGTATATTTAATACTTGTAACATATATTTCCAGCATGCAAACTTTGAAGAAAATTTGCTAAACAGATTTAGCAAATAGATACACAAAATATTTATATGACAGCAATTTTGATAAGAATTAACGTATAAATTAAAAACGCAGATATGTGGCTGGACTAATGAAGTTTTACTTACGTGCCAAATTTAGTGGTAACCAGTTAAATGGTTTCCGAGATATAACGTATAAGCTAAAGATTTTCATGTAGTGATACATTCCAAAATAGTTAAAGAATAAACCACACTTGTTCTAATTCAATGCCCACACGATGCTCAGTCAACGTACCAAATTTGGTGTAATCGGTTAAGTGGTTTCTGAGATATGCCATAGCACCGTAAATTTTAACATAACTGCCATTTTGAAAATACGTACACGGCGTTTTCTAAAACTATAAAAGTCGGATATCCATACTACTCTCTACCGGTAAGAAGCCTCGCTGTTATTAAATATATTGGATTGCATTATGTATATTTGTATAGCAAAAAAACAAAAACATAATGGTTATTTACTATAGCAGTATTTTATCGTCTTAAAATTTACTGTTTAAATAAATGTTAAAAAAATCATATATTCTTTACTTTACATAAATTTTAATACTTTGTAGTCATCGATACTATTATTGAATTATATTTAAGCTAACTATTTCAGCGTATGTATTAATTTTGTGCTTCAAAACCCTCATTTTGTTCTAAGATAGTGGTATTTTTAAATAAAATTGTGGAGACTATATCACTTTTTATTGTGTGTGATGACCGGCCTTAAATTATATTGTTAATAAATCTAAAAAAATAATAATATATTGCACAGTTCGAATTCTGCTCTTGATTATAAGTTTCTGTAATTGGCACCGTTTCAAGGCCTTTCAATAGCTGCAAAGAATTAGTATGACGTTATTTTCAATAGTACAACAAAAATTAAACTTATTCAATCGATAATAGTTTATTTTATCGTACTTTTGTTGGCCACGGGAAGATTGAAAGATAGGAGCACCTCGACCACAACTTGCTTGAAAGTTTATAATTATCGACTGTTAGAAGAAACTATCAAATTAAAACGTGGGTTCACTCTAGATACTGCCTCTCCGGCTCTCTGGCTTCAGGCTACATATTTGCATCTAGTGATAGCCGTTAAACTGGCCTTGAATATCAAGCCATGTAAAAAGTGGCAATTTAACTTTACCCCAACGGGTACATAGTTATTGAGACTGCTCAACTAAAGCAAGACTTGCAAATTACTATTAATGTGCGTTTTGCAAAAACGCAGAATTATCAGCGGCAAAACGTGTTCAGACCATAACTGTCAATGCACTAACTCCACCTCACCGAACGTAAGCACTCGTATTCTGTATAAATGTTAATTTATTACACAAATATTTTAAATACATAAATTATGTTACCACAACATTATATGCAGTCTTTTCCGGCACATCGAATCTATAGGGATAAGTTTCGTTGAATTTAACATAGATTTTGATGTTCCATTCCGCAAAAAAATCTATTATTAAGTTTATCTTAACACCGTTAGATTGAAAATGCTTCTCTGTTCACGAAAGTGCACCTGATTTTTACACTCAAATTTTTTCATTTTGGCTACTAAGGAAACACATACAATTTTAATGAAGCACAGGGCGATATTTTTAAAGATGAATTCAGAATTGCATAAACTTGCGCTAATAAATGCTTTCAAATACTATGTATTGACATTTACACATTTTTCCATTTTCTATCAGAATTTCTCTCATATATCTTCACGCAGATTCACGAGTAATATTTTTCAAAATATTAAATGGATCAAGCATCACGAATACTAAGGTATTATTTGCCAAGATATTTCGGAAAGTGAAAATGTTAAATCTGGCACTCTGAAACAGACTGTTACTCGTTACCAAAGGACTTGCTATTGGTACAGTGAATATTAAGTATCGATAGGTAAAATCACAATTAGCCTGGTTTTTACAAATTTGGCCGTCAATCTGCTGGGCAGTATTTTCCCAAGTGTACTTTGAGTTCACTAGTAAAGTTCACCGATGAAAGAGATATTGAAATTTTGCGAAAAAATGTTTAAAGAGTCTTAATAAGAGCATTGTTGACAAGACAATGTTACACAGAATTCATACCATACTGCTAAAAAAAGTTCAGTATATTCCCCATACCGCACCTACTTGGTATCCGAACAATGAACTGGCCACTTATTCAGCTGACATGAACTGCATGGAGAATGTGTGGTCCTTCCTCGAACGATTCCGAACCGTGCGCAACCACCAGTGACCATTGAGTCTTTAAAAACTTCTGACGCACAAACCACACAAATAAATTTATTTCCATAGTTCTTAAACGTTTTAATATATGCTGAGTAAGGTATGCAGTAAAGTTAGAATTTTATCAAATCTTAAAATTTTTAAGAGGTAGATTTGTAGATTAAAAAATGGTTATTGAAGGTACGATCTCATGCACCATGTCGGACTAGTAGTTTGGAGCTACTTCAGTTGTTTGTGGACACCTATTTCGAAACTACAACTGCAATAATAGCTCTCTGGAAAAATAAACTACGCTGTAGAACGTACATAAATTCTGAACTTTTGTCAATTTGTAATGACCTAATTAGTGTAGCATGTTCGTAAAATTATCAGTGGATTCTTGCCGTTGAAATTTACCAGATAACGTGCGATTAAATTTAGCGATTTCATTTGCAGGTATTTGTAAAATATAAATGCGCTGCAATACGAAGCATTCTGTAATTTCAATGAGTATGAAATTATTGAACATAAATCGGAAAAATTAACGTCGCGGGTTGGACCTTACTTTTAGTAAAATGGGTTAATAGCTCAGTACCTACACAGCGAAAGTTAACATAAACACATAGAATTAAATAAGTTAAAGCAGTACTTGCATTTGGCGACAAACTTCATGTACAATCTAAAATTAATTTTAAATGAGATTCAAGCCCTTTTATATATACTTGTTTTATATAATAAAACACTACTGTGATTATTAATTACAGCTTTGACATGCCAGCCGTCTCATTGTATGGCATAGTGACTGTAGACTCACATTATTAAGATTATGGAAAGGACTTAAGTTGAAAAACGCCACTATTAGGCCAATTTGTTTTTCACTCGCCTGATTGGAAGCTTCGTAATTTATTTTTCGCAACTGACAAATGCAAAGACAAATTAACTTGATAATTACCTGCTACAGCTCGAGTGCCAGCAAGCGACGAAGCATGAAACTCCGTTTTGTAATACTTATAGTTTTCCTTCAAGAAGCTACATTTCATCATAAACTTCGTTTTACCAAAAGAAATGCATCATGTGCTGTCTATCGCTACAACAATCTAATGGCGCCGTAGTTTTTATATTAATTTGGATCTGATTTTATTATATAACTACCTACCATGAGTCAGAAGGAGGATCTAGTGAGGGAGTAAGGAAACCAGATGCACAGAATTCTAGTGCAAATGGAAGTTGCGTGCGATAGTGCAAAATTATTTCCTTGCGATTATTGCATACTTCAAGATGAAAAAGCCCATTTCGGGCCACGAGATTACATGTTCGTGTAGCAGGATGCCATTTATACGTATTATTTAAGTATTTATTATTTCCTCGCCCGTTTAACAAATCTTTCCCGGCAAAATATAACAAGGCAATATATAATTTAAGAAAACAAACGTTTAAAGGTACATCCTTAAGGAGCCTGGTTGTAGATACGAAATTTATTTGCACAGAAAAATTCAGAGCAATATGTTTGTCTAAGGATGTGCATAATAAATTAGCCTGTATACAGCGTAACTGGAATATATGATAAAATAAGAAACAATAACAATTACCTCTGCACGTAATTATACTGAAGCGGATAATCCTGACAGTATCTCTTGAATCTATTTGTCTATGATAATTAACACTAGTCACTGTACTGTTGTGAGGATGTCTGTAAAGCAACACTCCAGTATACCAGATCCATTATGAGCAGTCATTCCTTGAAAAGAGAACCTACACATAAAACTCAGACGCTGAAATTTAACTGCGCTACAAAATCAATTAATACTGCTTCTGTTACTGAAACGTTTTCGCTTGAAATTATATTGTGCTAGTTGTGCCCGCGGCTCCACTCGCGTGGACTACAGAATTATTGTTTAGGCTACCTTAACATCAATAAATTAAATCGTCGAATACATCAATAAAATTATCCTGAACATGATTGAATCTCCCTCCCGAACGAACACGTCTGTGGACACTGTTGTTGAAGAGGAAGACGCGGTCCACTATCTGACTGAATTCTTGAATTCCCTTAATCCATCAGGTTTATCTGCTCACGCTCTTGCTATAAACAACAGCTTGAATGTTCCGTATTTATTGATTTAGAAATTAAATTCTAAAAACGCTTATTTGTATTTCTCTGTTATAGTTATATGTAAATATATATATGCTACCGTGGAATTTTAATTAAGGTCTTTTTATACTTTTCAATTCTTTACTACATGATATTGTTCCATCTTTAACAGTTTAGACCGCGTGTTGCAAGAGAGTGCGCTGGGGCAAACTTTTTTCCCACTTGATTCACTATTATCGTCACTGCTTATTCCTTATATTACTTTACGTAACAAACTATATATACCAAAATCTGGCCAGAGGACATAGATATGAATTACAAAAAAAACATGTATATCGGATACGTGGTTCTCGAGTGATAAGCGCGCTATCATACAGACAGACAGAGAGACGTTGAGTTTTATAATATGCATAGATAAATAAAATAAATGATTAAAGTTTACTAAAAACAATCAAACAAAGTATTACGCGTGAACTTCACTTTTTTCTATTCCCTGGCGTCAGCACGTCAGACTACCCACAGGTCAAGAAGGCAGTCACACTGATACGGTACAAGACGTCGGCCAGCCCCGCAAAATCAACAATGCCGAAAATATGTCGATAAAGTTAAAGATTTTTTTATGTTACGAGCTGTGACATACAGGCACTGCACGTCGCCGTTTTTACGTCGCCCTTCAAAC
>NQII01002488.1:0-28157 GCA_002778355.1 Clitarchus hookeri | reverse complement strand
CCCCCCCCCATCTCCCGATACAAATACACCGCCGGTATCACGTGGCCGGATGAGATAAAAGGACACATGTCGTTGGATTTGTTTTTTTTGTTTGCTGATGGCGTGGTTAAACCCGCCCTTCTATCAGTAGGCATTGCTGATAAATAACTCAAGCCGTGACTTTTATAGTTGGTGGAGAGTTTCCGCGCAGTAACTAGCAAACATCCCCATCCCCAAAGGAAGAGAGCGAAACTGCGTTTGAAAAGCACCGGCCATCCTCCTGGGGGTGAGAAGAACCGCAGCATCATCCCTACCGCAGGTTTTATCCTCGTGGGCCCTACACATCGCGCCGCGGACAAAAATAAAATACCTGCACACTCCGGGCGCATTCTATGAACTCCGCGCACTTCGCCATTATAGCCGACTCCTGTTTAATTAAAATTTCAGACTCTCGGCGGAATTTTTTGAAACTTCAGTACCTTTCTGTGAGCTTTCGCCATGTCTCACTTGTTGGAAAATATCTCGTCAGGTGTAAAAAAACATTTATTTAGATACCATTGTGTTCGAGGTTATGGTTAACTTCACGAGTAACTTTAAACAGTTGAGAAGCTCGTGGACAGTATTCGATGTTCCAGCAGTTTTATAGAGCAGCAACATACTGTTTATTAAGGGCGTGTTTCCCATCGCGAGTTCCGTGCTTATCAAGTAAAATAGTAATTCCGAATAGAAGTGAGAATGTGATTGTTAAAGCTATGTTCGTAATGGCATAAAGGAAAAGTTTTAAAGTACGATTAGTTATGAATATTAGAAAAAGAACTTATAAGTTGGGCCACATTTTGCGCATGCTTCAAACACGTGTGAAGAAGAATACAACGTAACCGTTTATCTATCTATTTGTGTAATTCCATTATTTATTATACACTGCAAAATTTTTCAAAATGTGAACAAATAAAACACAAAGAAACTGAGTCTGAATATGGCACCAATTCAAATTTTACACTGCCAGTATAAAAACAGTTCTGCAGACTTCATTCTGTCATTCACTACCGACGGAGCTTAAGATATATCAGTGTCTGCGTTTAAATGTAGCCTTATGTTGCACATAAAGGCAAGTGATAGGCACTTCTAGGTTAAAATGCACATTACACAGTTCCGAAAGTTTTTTTACGTGTGAGCACTTTTCGCTGGAGTATTTGCCATATAAAATAGCGGGTTTAAAGAGTTTAAATTGCCATAATAATATAAAAAGTTATATACAGAGAAGGCAATAGCGTCCACAATCGAATTTAATTTTCTACGAGTATTCATTTCGAAAATGTGGTTAAAAAAAAGCCCATGAAATCGCATTCCTATATTTAATATCATATATACTGTAATTTATATTGAAATTTTTACTGAGAAACTGTTTATAATTTTACAGATGTTTGTACAGTAATAATATTTCTCTTGTAAAAAGTACTCGTTTGTAAAACTACAACAGACGTGTTTGTAAGAGACCTCAAGATATGTTTGTACTATACTGATCTGTTTTAACGAGCTCAAGCAAAGTGGCGGACACTCAACTACGTAAAACTCTAAATAGACGTTTATGCAAAAACTAGGGATCATAAAGTGTATTTGCGTGCAAAAAAAAAAAAATTACTAAATGGAATAACGTAGAACACTTAAAATAACTCATATACTCATTATAAAACGACGATAATTTTAAAAAACGTGTCGCTATTACTAATAAACGGTTAAAGTTTATGTTTAATATCTATACAGACCTCTTGAAATGAAATAATTCCGTTATTTNGCTATTACTAATAAACGGTTAAAGTTTATGTTTAATATCTATACAGACCTCTTGAAATGAAATAATTCCGTTATTTGATCTACTTAACAGAAACAATTCACTAAAACTTGTGGGTATTAAATTTTATAGTCAGTAGAAAAATATTACATAGCATGTAAATCATGTGGTTCTTGTGGGTAAAAGTGTGAGTTCATGATGCGATTAGCGCGGTTTCTTGTCACCATGCAGGCGAGTTACAGTTTTNGGGTAAAAGTGTGAGTTCATGATGCGATTAGCGCGGTTTCTTGTCACCATGCAGGCGAGTTACAGTTTTTTTTTTTTCGTCAATTAAAATTTGTAATAATACTTTTCCTATTCTCTGTTAATAATTTATCACATTTATTTTCCAGAAGAAAAAGAAATTATATCCACTTCTCAATTACATAAAACGTTATACAATACTATCATGTGTAAGATTACGAAAATGAAAAGAGATTTGTTGTTACTTAATTCAAACAACAATGATTTATTGCAGGATATTTGCGTTTCTGTCCAGAAGTCAATAACAGTCAATTGTAAACGGAATAAATGAGTCGTTACTGGCATATATTAACTTCACTGAATTTCAAAGGGTAGCCTAAATATATTGGAAATTAAATGTTACACACTCTATTGTTTGTGAAAATTGCAACCCCCAGAAAAAATGGCCAAACTCGGAGGATGTGTATAACACTGTTATAAGTTATTACGATTGCAGAGAGATGGCGCACACGCAGACCCAGCAGCGCTCTCTCTTGTGCGACAGGAAAGGTCGGTGTTACGCCAAACACAGCACAAAAATGGAAGCTGATGTTTTGTTTCGAATTCACAAATTTGGTTATAGAAACATAAATATGGTCGTTGAAACTTCATCAGATTCAGAAAAAATGTCGCTGTAAGTAACTCTCGGTTTACGATATTTATTCATAAGTAAACCTGTGTTTTCAACTAAAGCGACAATTTCGTATCTTTTCTGAAGATATTTCCTGTATTAACATCCTATAGTCACCACTTGAAATTACGAGGAAACATAACTAACGCGAAGCGTGTTTATGCTAATTTCCATAGCCATCGCAACGTTTTCTTGCAGCCGAACGTGATATTGAATCGTTTTAAATTGTTTTTATGAAGGTGGCCTCTTAAGGGAAGTTGCATTATTATTCCTTCAAACAGCTGCGCCCAAAGTCAATAAAATTGTGGTGATTCGGGGTACTTTGGAAATTATGCTTAATACATTTCATAGTTAGCCTATATTTAATAATAACGAACGAAACTATGGCGTACATGAAGTTCCCCTTCCAAAACCCTGAAACACAATAAAAACTACAAATTTTCAACATGCCATAGTAGTGCTATGAATATATGACAGCTGGCTAACGCAGTCCGCAGGGTAGGAATGTATAGTCCATTCACGGTTACTTCCAACTTTTACGAAGCCCTGCTATAGCTCTACATTCCGGTTATCCCTCCACCTCATGCAAAGAAAAGTTAGTAAAGTCTAGAAAATTACACCAGAGGATAACGCACTGCATTCTTGCGTATTTAGTTAAATAAATTTTGCGTAAGAACTATTTATCACTGGGTATTACCAACACACAGAGTATATCTTGGTTTCTATTGGTACAGATTACAAATTAAACGTCANCTATTTATCACTGGGTATTACCAACACACAGAGTATATCTTGGTTTCTATTGGTACAGATTACAAATTAAACGTCATAATGTATAAATAAAAATATGTAAATGTTCAATGTGACAAAAAATTATATATTTTTACGTTTACAGAAGTAAAAAAAAAAACGATTGCGAAATAGGACATATTTTGGTAAACAGCCCAACAAGTCATACATAGAGTAATTTTCCAAAAGTTTCATTTAAAAAATCTAAAGAAACCGCTAATTGACTACAGAAACCTCACTAGCAGCTGACGGCAAAATTGGAAAATCACCCGAGAACTGTCGATTTGGTCCAGAGAGGCAAACAATAATGCATATTGCCCCATTTAAAACACGCTCCACCAAACCTGACTAACATAAACTATGTCATAACTAACTTATTTACACTAATCATTTTTATTCACTCTGTGGATAAATATTTATCAAATTACAGAATCATTAGGGCCAGTAGTTTGAAATATAATATCACGAAAAATCATATTGCCAAAACCGAAGATTTGTTAGTAAGAGCAAGATATATATATGAACAAAAACCTTTCTAGAAATTGTGAAACCATTCTGCCAGCTGATGCGCTACTGTAAGTTACGCAGCTTAAACTATAAAGGCAAGCAAAGAGACTGTTTTAACATCTATGTAACGCAAACGAAGCCTCGGACTCACCGTGAGAGATGTTTCGTTTGGCTTCTAAACTGTTTTACCATTCCAGTGGCATAAGACACTCACCTTGCCATCGGAAAACAGTTTCCAAAATAAGACACTCTAGACAACGAGCGTTGTCAATATTATCTTCAAATGTATGCAAAATCCAGCAAAATATTCTGGTCGGGTGGCATAGCATGAAATCGATTTGAAGGTGACACGAAAATGTACTCATTATGATTTTCAGCCTCCATTCCATAGAAAGATAGTCTTATGTAATCATGCGAATGTCTGTCTGTGATGTATGTCTCTCCCTAGTAAATTTTGGACAACCTAAACTAATTTCACTAAACTTGGCCCACATTAAGTACTAAGAAAGGATAATCTAACACACAGCGTAAATATCTTTAAAATTGTGGCCATTTTATTACTAGATTTTCCAATTCGTATCTCAGGAACCATTTAACCAGATAAAACCAAATTCAGCGTTTTCAAAATTCATCTATTTAATATTTGATTTAGGAAGGTATGTTGTTTTGTTCCTCCATTTTGGAACGTAACGTTACATGAAAAATTAAGCTTTCACATGACATCTCGAAAATTACCCTAATGATTACCTCCAAATTTAGTAAAACGATTAATATTATGGTTGGCCATGTTACCAGATACGATTTAAATGGATAGGGCGCTTATTTCTAACAGGAAACGCGTATATAAATATTTTTGGTTAGTATGGTGTACATACCATTCCATTCAACCAATTTTTACCAAACTTGGTATGATGTTACAACTACAACTAGTAAATTCTATATGCTTATGAATAGCCTCTTTTGTCCCTCATTTCGCAATATAGGGCTATATGAAAAAAAAAACATTTTAATTTTGTCTCGGGAAATATTCAACTATTTATACCAAATTTTACAAACAAAAATACTGGTCGGCCATGGAAATATTTTTATTGCTATGCTATATCTACGAAACGGCGTAAACATTTTCAACCAAACTTTGTATGGTAGCAGGTAACTAATACTTTGATAAGCAATTAGAGCAAATGTCATTTTAATACACAATGTACTCATTTTTAATATTGCTACTATATAAGTTATTATATTTTATTTGATATATTTGATATACAGTTAACCAATTTCGACCGAACTTTTTACGCTGAAAGTACAAACTATAAGTTTTAAATAGGCTCATACATAGCCTCATTTATTTGTCCACCATTTTATAAAATAGTGCCACATGAAAAATATAAATTATTTTACCGTACTTAGGGAAACCGTCAACTTATTCTTACGAAATTTGTCATACGAGAAATTTTCATTACATCACGGAAACTTATATGTTTTAAGCAGCTCATACAGTGTTTTTCAACATTTTTTGGATACTACATTCTTTTTCGTTGTCATATGAAATAATATTCTGTAATAGTATGGCATTGGAAAAATTACTTTTAGAAAACTAAAACAATCTTCTGGAATTTAAAATTTATTTACACACACACATACACGCGGGCGTGCACGCGCGCACACACACACACACATATGTGGTTTGTCCGTAATTCAATTTTTAATTTTAAAGTTAACACTAAAGTGAAAACAGCCAGACGCTTAAACCTTTCCGGTAGGCAAAGCAAATGGATTTCAAACAAACTGCATCATTCCACTCATATGACTTCAATTACCACTCATGCGGAAACAAAACTTTGTGTTNGCTATTACTAATAAACGGTTAAAGTTTATGTTTAATATCTATACAGACCTCTTGAAATGAAATAATTCCGTTATTTAATCTACTTAACAGAAACAATTCACTAAAACTTGTGGGTATTAAATTTTATAGTCAGTAGAAAAATATTACATAGCATGTAAATCATGTGGGTCTTGTGGGTAAAAGTGTGAGTTCATGATGCGATTAGCGCGGTTTCTTGTCACCATGCAGGCGAGTTACAGTTTTTTTTTTTCGTCAATTAAAATTTGTAATAATACTTTTCCTATTCTCTGTTAATAATTTATCACATTTATTTTCCAGAAGAAAAAGAAATTATATCCACTTCTCAATTACATAAAACGTTATACAATACTATCATGTGTAAGATTACGAAAATGAAAAGAGATTTGTTGTTACTTAATTCAAACAACAATGATTTATTGCAGGATATTTGCGTTTCTGTCCAGAAGTCAATAACAGTCAATTGTAAACGGTATAAATGAGTCGTTACTGGCATGTATTAACTTCACTGAATTTCAAAGGGTAGCCTAAATATATTGGAAATTAAATGTTACACACTCTATTGTTTGTGAAAATTGCAACCCCCAGAAAAAATGGCCAAACTCGGAGGATGTGTATAACACTGTTATAAGTTATTACGATTGCAGAGAGATGGCGCACACGCAGACCCAGCAGCGCTCTCTCTTGTGCGACAGGAAAGGTCGGTGTTACGCCAAACACAGCACAAAAATGGAAGCTGATGTTTTGTTTCGAATTCACAAATTTGGTTATAGAAACATAAATATGGTCGTTGAAACTTCATCAGATTCAGAAAAAATGTCGCTGTAAGTAACTCTCGGTTTACGATATTTATTCATAAGTAAACCTGTGTTTTCAACTAAAGCGACAATTTCGTATCTTTTCTGAAGATATTTCCTGTATTAACATCCTATAGTCACCACTTGAAATTACGAGGAAACATAACTAACGCGAAGCGTGTTTATGCTAATTTCCATAGCCATCGCAACGTTTTCTTGCAGCCGAACGTGATATTGAATCGTTTTAAATTGTTTTTATGAAGGTGGCCTCTTAAGGGAAGTTGCATTATTATTCCTTCAAACAGCTGCGCCCAAAGTCAATAAAATTGTGGTGATTCGGGGTACTTTGGAAATTATGCTTAATACATTTCATAGTTAGCCTATATTTAATAATAACGAACGAAACGATGGCGTACATGAAGTTCCCCTTCCAAAACCCTGAAACACAATAAAAACTACAAATTTTCAACATGCCATAGTAGTGCTATGAATATATGACAGCTGGCTAACGCAGTCCGCAGGGTAGGAATGTATAGTCCATTCACGGTTACTTCCAACTTTTACGAAGCCCTGCTATAGCTCTACATTCCGGTTATCCCTCCACCTCATGCAAAGAAAAGTTAGTAAAGTCTAGAAAATTACACCAGAGGATAACGCACTGCATTCTTGCGTATTTAGTTAAATAAATTTTGCGTAAGAACTATTTATCACTGGGTATTACCAACACACAGAGTATATCTTGGTTTCTATTGGTACAGATTACAAATTAAACGTCACTATGTATAAATAAAAATATGTAAATGTTCAATGTAACAAAAAATTATATATTTTTACGTTTACAGGAGTAAAAAAACGATTGCGAAATAGGACATATTTTGGTAAACAGCCCAACAAGTCATACATAGAGTAATATTTCAAAAGTTTCATTTAAAAAATCTAAATAAACCGTGAATTGACTACAGAAACCTCACCAGCAGCTGACGGCAAAATTGGAAAATCACCCGAGAACTGTCGATTTGGTCCAGAGAGGCAAACAATATTGTATATTGCCCCATTTAAAACACGCTCCACCAAACCTGACAAACATAAACTATGCCATAACTAACTTATTTACACTACTCATTTTTATTCACTCTGTGGATAAATATGTATCAAATTACAGAATCATTAGGGCCAGTAGTTTGAAATATAATATCACGAAAAATCATATTGCCAAAACCGAAGATTTGTTAGTAAGAGCAAGATATATATATATGAACAAAAACCTTTCTAGAAATTGTGAAACCATTCTGCCAGCTGATGCGCTACTGTAAGTTACGCAGCTTAAACTATAAAGGCAAGCAAAGAGACTGTTTAACATCTATGTAACGCAAACGAAGCCTCGGACTCACCGTGAGAGATGTTTCGTTTGGCTTCTAAACTGTTTTACCATTCCAGTGGCATAAGACACTCGCCTTGCCATCGGAAAACAGTTTCCAAAATAAGAAACTCTAGACAACGAGCGTTGTCAATGTTATCTTCAAATGTATGCAAAAGCCAGCAAAATATTCTGGTCGGGTGGCATAGCATGAAATCGATTTGAAGGTGACACGAAAATGTACTCATGATGATTTTCAGCCTCCATTCCATAGAAAGATAGTCTTATGTAATCATGCGAATGTCTGTCTGTGATGTATGTCTCTCCCTACTAAATTTTGGACACCCTAAACTAATTTCACTAAACTTGGCCCACATTAAGTACTAAGAAAGGATAATCTAACACACAGCGTAATTATCTTTAAAATTGTGGCCATTTTTTTACTAGATTTTCCATTTCGTATCTCAGGAACCATTAAACCAGATAAAACAAAATTCAGCGTTTAGAAAATTCATCAATTTAATATTTGATTTAGGAAGGTATGTTGTTTTCGTCCGCCATTTTGGAACATAACGTTACATGAAAAATTAAGCTTTCACATGACATCTCGAAAATTACCCTAATGATTACCTCCAAATTTAGTAAAAAGATTAATATTATGGTTGGCCATGTTACCAGATACGATTTAAATCGATAGGGCGCTTATTTCTAACAGGAAACGCGTATATAAATATTTTTGGTTAGTATGGTGTACATACCATTCCATTCAACCAATTTTTACCAAACTTGGTATGATGTTACAACTACAACTAGTAAATTCTATATGCTTATGAATAGCCTCTTTTGTCCCTCATTTCGCAATATAGGGGTATATGAAAAAAAAAAAACATTTTAATTTTGTCTCGGGAAATATTCAACTATTTATACCAAATTTTACAAACAAAAATACTGGTCGGCCATGGAAAGATGTTTATTGCTATGCTATATCTACGAAACGGCGTAAACATTTTCAACCAAACTTTGTATGCTAGCAGGTAACTAATACTTTGATAAGCAATTAGAGCAAATGTCATTTTAATACACAATGTATTCATTTTTAATATTGCTACTATATAAGTTATTATATTTTTTTTGGTATATTTGATATACAGTTAACCAATTTTGACCGAACTTTGTACGCTGAAAGTACAAACTATAAGTTTTAAATAGGCTCATACATAGCCTCATTTATTTGTCCACCATTTTATAAAATAGTGCCACATGAAAAATATAAATTATTTTACCGTACTTAGGGAAACCGTCAACTTATTCTTACGAAATTTGTCATACAAGAAATTTTCATTACACCACGGAAACTTATATGTTTTAAGCAGCTCATACAGTGTTTTTCAACATTTTTTTCATACTACATTCATTTTCGTTGTCATATGAATTAATATTCTGTAATAGTATGGCATTGGAAAAATTACTTTTAGAAAACTAAAACAATCTTCTGGAATTTAAAATTTATTTACACACACACATATACACGCAGGCGTGCGCGCGCGCACACACACACACATATGTGGTTTGTCCGTAATTCAATTTTAAATTTTAAAGTTAACACTAAAGTGAAAACAGCCAGACGCTTAAACCTTTCCGGTAGGCAAAGCAAATGGATTTCAAACAAACTGCATCATTCCACTCATATGACTTCAATTACCACTCATGCGGAAACAAAACTTTGTGTTGGGTTTGCTTAGAAATATTTTTAAGAATAAATTTTTTAAGTAATTTTTTTTTAATCTTTACTTTACAAATATTATGATTTTTGTTATAAATGGGTATTTGCCTCATCTATAACAGGGTACTAAAACATAAAATACCCTCGAAATTTACAGAAAACATTTTTATCTTGAACAGAGATATCTAGGAATCACAGGAGCCTGCTTCACGCCGCCAGTTCTTGTAGTGTGTAACTGAAAAATTCAAAAATAATGTCCGGATCCATGCACCATGCAATGCCCCTCCGTGCACGAGTACGGTTGTCATCTGTGACCTGGCGAATCACGTACTTGTCTCTAGGCAGCGCTTCGCCATTCCTCAGCCGTCTCACCCGCCTACCACCGCAAAACTAGGCCACGCACAAACGAAGGGGCCGTTGACAAGGCGTCAAAGAGGCTCAAGTGACGTTGAGAGTGCAAGTCTCCTTCTACTGGCCGCGTTGCAGTAGTGAAGCGGGAGACATGGATTGGTAGCGATCCCGCTTGGTCTATGGATGGCGGAAAGAAACGCTGTCGGTTGAGTTCGCACCAGTCCAACGATGAAACGTTCCTTTCTTTTGGTTGTCTTCTTGGGTCAACTAGACACTTCCCTGCGTGTATTCGTTCATTCATATTCCTACAGCGCCCACACTGAAGGGAAGGGAAGGGGATGCTTATCGACGGAATAACGGCCATGCCTCCTGTAACATTACGATTCGCTCTCTCTCTCAAAATCCGTAAGTCATACCTACCGGAACGTACAAGTTACCATTGACGTTCGCAACATACACACACAGGTTATAGACGACAGCACACATCTTCGTATTACGACCATTCATTCATATCACCAAGTTTCTAACGGCGGTAGCACCCCTTTGGTTTCTGCTTTACAAACAAACTTGAGTCAGTTACAATTTTACCATTTTGTTGGTGCTGTTCACCATCTTCCGACTATTGTGTGACATTTTAACGAAAATTAGTTCACATGTTTGTCTATTTCGTGCTTTCTCATATATTAGGAGTGGCGAATGAAGTTGGGGGGGTTGTATGCCTCATAACATCGTGGCCTTGAGAGCTGAAGAGGGTAAAGTGGGGCGAGCATGAAGCAGCACCGGAATGCAAGGGTGGGGGAAACGGGAGATCACCGAGGAAACCCACCAACCACCGGCCGGCATCGTCTGGCACTGGCACGATTTCCACGTACTAAAATCAGGGACCGATCCCGCCGGGAACAGAATACGGTTGGTCTTGGTGGGAGGAGAGGGCTCTAGCCGCTAGGCCACCGCGGTCCATCCCTTACATGACGCGTTTGTTTTATAGTTATAAAGGTTGTCCTCAGTTGCAAGTACAAACAATGAGAGCTTTTCCGTTGTAAAAATGAGATATAAAACCATCCAAGCTGTGACCGAAAGTGATTCTTAACAGACAAATTCATTNGCTTTTCCGTTGTAAAAATGAGATATAAAACCATCCAAGCTGTGACCGAAAGTGATTCTTAACAGACAAATTCATTAAGAGCGTTAGACCTATTTTATGTCTGCCACATCTGTGAACATTTGTCTTTTGAAAATCATTGATAACACGTGGCACTTCCTTATTTCCTAATGATGGCAGATACAAAATCAGGCTTGGACTAGTCACGAATTATTTTCTGTTTCTACTAACGCAATTTATGATATCTTGCCAATAACTAATTTTGATTGCCAGTTTTCAAGGTTGCCTCTTTCCTTTAATTGCCACATTACGCCGTAGCTCGTTTTATGTTTACTACTCCATTTTTATAGCGAATCATTTTTACAGGTACTTGGATGTCAAAATTATAAGTATATATCCATATATCTATNCTACTCCATTTTTATAGCGAATCATTTTTACAGGTACTTGGATGTCAAAATTATAAGTATATATCCATATATCTATAAATTAATGAGAAGCAGAAATTATCAAGAAATCTTAGCTAAATATTTTTTTTTTCTTCATAATGCAATTTGCAAGAATGTTGCCAAATATTATGTAGATTTACGGAATTTCCCGTAAATCNATTTTTTTTTCTTCATAATGCAATTTGCAAGAATGTTGCCAAATATTATGTAGATTTACGGAATTTCCCGTAAATCCGTCAGGAATCGCTGTATTCGACGTTTATAATGCAGTCTAAGTGTTGCACCGTGTGCAATAAATTAATAAAAAGTATTTATTTTTATATGGGAAAATAATTAACCCACCAGAATAACACTACCTTGAGAACATAGCTATTTGCCTGACGTTTTCCCATACTTTTTAACCCAGTGAAATAATATAGTTTTACGCATACCTGTTTTTACTTTTACACAATGGTAGAATTTTCGCTTTAACTGACAAGATATTGCGGATGCAATCTTAGACTTCTGTGTTAGAGTATTCTATATTCGCAGAGACAAGCTATGTTTGTCTTCATTACGTGCCGCTTATCCGTGTATTAAATGCATATTGCCTGTTTAAACCTCTTCCTGGCGTATATCGACTATGAGGTTCGAGATAGAACCAGTCTCGCGAGACGCCGCCGTCAGACACTTGACAGCAGACATCCTTCGCCATTACGTCAGTCAGCGTTACATCGAAGCCCGCATCGCTGGTAAAAGCACTGCCTTCATGTACCGTACTGCATTCACCGGACTTTATAATACCACACCGATTTCCATCTAATTGGAAATAACAGCTGATCGAACTTCATCATACATAAACCAAGTTTAGATCAAGTAAAATTTAGATGACAATATATTGTGTGATTATTTGTGGCTTGTCGACTAGTTTTATGTGGTAATTTATTTACCAAGTTTGCTGATGCGGTTGCAGAACATCAAGTCTGCACCACCCACCCAATAAAGGATAGCCCCAAACAACTTGAACCGTTTTCAAAATCCTTCTACTCTCTTATTCCCGATTGTTTTGGCCAATGTAGGCATTAAAAAACGGATTCGCCAAAAGGATTGGTAGCATATAACTTTCTTGATGCTAGCACATTCTATGATGAGCTCTTTATACTGTNACGGATTCGCCAAAAGGATTGGTAGCATATAACTTTCTTGATGCTAGCACATTCTATGATGAGCTCTTTATACTGTATCGGCTTATTTGTTTTCAAGTTTTTTTATGTATTTCTCATATAAATGTAATAAAATACAACCAATGATAGAAGTTGTATATTTATATTTTAAAGTGCAATTTTAACTTAACAAAAACTGCAATTACATGTAAACAGTATTTGTATAGTTCAGTAAACTCATTACTTAAAAGGAATCGATAATAATTTACGAATATAACAGTTATCTAAATAATATTGCATGGGTACTTGTTATTTAAAGCTAAACGGCAACTATATTACTGATTCAAATATTGCTTATGTAAACGAACCAGTTAAAAATAGATTACGATCACGCTTTGCAAATTAAACGATTTTCTGTACTTGCCCATCAACGCAGGCGTCGCAACGGGCAGGCGTCGCAACGGTTTTGGCAGTGTCAGCACTGCTGATGCATTAGAACCACTTACAAGCCTTCTGATGCAAATTTATTATGTGGCGTTCAATACGATGCACTTTTAACACAGAACGTATTTTTACGCGCTCCCTGCTTCGCATCCCGCGCTAGCGAGTGGAAGTGAAAGACAGAAGATATATGATAGCGGCGGCAGCAAGTCAAAGGAATGTTTTGAATGAACAAGCGGGAGAAATGCTGGTGGCCACGTATCTGTTACAGAAAGCGAGTCGACAAGAAAATAATTTTTGCGGTGCGCGCTGCTGACCCTTGTATTGATTTCTGCGTTTATCTGAAAAACGTTCTACATTACTGACCTCGTTCTCTCAGCGTGACTCGGGATGCGTTGAACATTCGAAATGGTCAGAGTGAACGATATAAGAGTGTTACAGGCCTCCGAGCCGAGTAGTTGATGAGTGTATGAGTGGCTGAGTTCCGACTGTTAGAAGACAAGCTGCGAGAGAAGTGACCAGCGGAAGGGAAATCTGCGACTGCGAATATCAAGCAGTGAAGGGTGCGGCTGGCAGGCTGGACTATTGGAATAGATGCGTGAGTGAAAGACATTACGAAGTGTGGCGCCCGATAGAATGGACATTTGTTAATGACGGTTATGAGTTAATTGGCTGTAACTAGAGACAATTAAGAAGAATGTTGATTAGAGTTGAAACAGTCATTAAATATTGCACTCACTGTTAAATAAAAAGAGCAATAGTGGAGACAGCTGTAAATAATAGCTGTGAGAATAAATTAGAAATGAAATTTATTTACTTAATTTTTTTAAAAACTTCCATTCCTCACGAACAGAGACACGTCCCTCAGGCGACCCAAGTAACAGTACTCTATGCGAGTATAGGTCTGGTCATACTAATATGAAAAATTTTCTTTTCCTGAAGTCAGAACTCGAAAGGATGTATGTAGTTTGTTGTTTCATTAGTGTTTTAAAGGATGTAAAACAGATAGAGAAAAAAATTCGTAGACAAAATTGAAATTTTATACTTAAGCATTTGAACACATTGTCAGGCCTATGTACATTATACATTTGAATATATTTTCCATGGGGCAAGCTATTACAATCAATGCGCCCATTTTTGCACACGGAACCCTCGCGTTGAACGACGAATTTTATTTATCTTAAGAATTATAATTACTGCTCGAAGTTTTTTAATATAACTACAGTTGTATTAGCATGGATGGGCCCACATCGATAAAACTGAGCTTTGATAAAGAGTTAGTACTCGTGGATTTAAAATTCTTGTATACAGAGTGTTAGCTCCCTTATGGCTTACTAGTGGAACGCTTTCACGCCACATTTCTCACGAGAGTAAAAAGAGTCTTAACTTTATGCTCAAGAGGGATATCTTTTGATTTCCTAAACGATTACTCAAACGATAAGTAAATAAAACTAGTAAAACAATAATCTGCAATCACTTACGGCCATGATACAGAACTTAGGTATGCTATTAAAACTTGAAATAAAATAATAGTTGGTATTAATAAATGTTTGTATGATATACCGTTGTCATTTTAATACAAAATTACTGTACTAATATTTGTAACAAAGTTTTCAGTTTGTAACTCTGCCGTTTTAATAATACATCTAAAATAACCATCGAGCTCTCCTTATTCGCAATCCACTTTCTTGTCAGTGCATTTTGATGCACTTGGCGAGTTCCGAGAGTGCACATAATGAATGCACTTGTTTATGTTAATACATTAAAAATTTTACTTTCATTAAAAACTTTAAGGATATCAATTAAGTCATTTTTTTTTTCATTGTATTATATGAGGGGAATTCATCAAGTTAGTTCTCTAGAAGAGTCCTCAGTAACTGCAAAATGTCATGTTATTTAAGACGAAGATCTAAAACAAAGTAATAGGCCTATAGGTTTTCCGCAGTAATTTTTGGTATCTTATGAAAAATTTGTCTGAAGAAAATGCAAACCTCCCTTTCAAAGAACATCGAAATAATTTTTGATTTCTCCGTCTCGTAAAATAAGTAAATGTTCTATGAAACTGCAGCGACAATTTAACCTAATTTTAAGGCCAATTCTATTTATTAAACTAACTCAATTTGGGATAAATACTACCACATTTATTTTATCGCCCATCGCAATTACAAACTTTCTGGTTAATCGTTAAGATGACATGAAATATAGCACGGAAAATGTAATTTATGTTCAAATATTACTTGAAATATCGTAGAATGTATCTCCGAAATTTTCTATTATTTCTACGAACATAAACAATAGAACCCGTTTGTGTTTAATAATTTTTTTCCAGAGTTATATTCGTGTTTATTTGCACAATGCCCACATGTTTGTCATCTAAATAGTTTGAACTGGTTCATTTTTGTCAATTTTATTTCGAAAAAAGTCTAGGAAAACTCACAACGTATTATTTTGCATCGAATTTCCTTCACGTCAACATTTAATTCAGTTTTTATCTGGATATTGGGGAGGAATGAATATTTCTTCACTTCAACAGTTTTGATGCATACTGTGGAGTTCGAAGCGATTTTTCTTTTATCTCGTCAGTTTTTTCTGTGTCTGGCAAATAATTTAATGTTTACTGCACCTTTTGGTCCAGAAATTTATATATTATATGCGCAAGAATCTCATATCATGATCAAGAGATAAAAGTTTAATATTATGCAACTTTTGTCATCTACTATTACCACTTCTATCCACCTACATATATTTCATAGCACATTGTCACAATACTTTTATTAAGTATTTTATTTTCATGAAATGACTCTGCAAACAAATTACTCTAGTGATACAAGTGTTAACTTGTTATGCCCTTCCTTTTAGAATCTAACATACCCCAATAAACTAAATATGTAATGCGATGTATATTTTTAATAGGCTCTTCCAAAATTTTGCTGACAATTTAAAAAAAATTAATTTATGTTGAATACATTAAATCAGTAGTCTTTACTGTTGTAGGAAATATTTCAATAATATCACTGCAGAAAATTTGGGTTTGTTCGACATCACGAAACAGTTTACAATTCCACATTTTTTTTTTTCGTGGAAAGGTAATGTCATACTTCAAGATGATATTATAAAAGATGAATATTGTTTTTAAAATGTACTTATTACATGACTATGCATGGGCAGGACAATAAGACTTTCTAGTTAACTTAGCTTCCGAACGACTGTGTTGCCGGCTCGGTGACATATTATGTTGAAGTCGCTGAAGCGCTTCTTTCGACCAGCAAGTCGAGATTTCGAATTCTGGAATGTCATGCCAGTACGTGCATTTTTTAAATTTAAGTGAAATCCCATAGACACCATAGTTGCGGCGGCAAATGGACGACACAAGGGTGGGCGCAATTTCCCACCACAGGCGAATCGCCGGACGAAGAAAGAGGAGACAAACTCTTCCTTAATATGAAAATAATTATTTTCCGTGCATAATCCTGTATTCCGGTCGTTTTACCACAACCTTTGCCACAAGACCTGCTTCGTTTTCGATCGACCTACAAATATTTCCTTTTCATCTCTCGAGTATATTGCTGTGTGAAGCTAGGAGGAACACTTATTTTATATCGCCGCTCAAGTCTATGAGTGTCGGTGATAACGGTGATTCGTTTTATACTGATACCTTAAAGTAACTTGTAACTCTCAGTTTGTTTTCCTCCCCACGGGCGTCTTTGCGTTGAGCAGCCACTTACCAAACTCCAATCCCGGTTTCTTCCTCCAATCTATACTTGAACGTCAGCCAGTATTTTAGTAATCATATAGGCCAAAGCTACTTAGCGTTGTATCCAGCCTATGAACGCAATACTGAAAGTTTTAAGCGTGCTGCATAATAAAAGCCTCAAGTCCTTCGAAAAACGTCTATACTTGATAAGGACCAGCATTTATAAATAGTTTAAGTTTTTATGAACAGAATACGACAAGGAAAACGCATCGGTGAATTGCTGTAATGATTACGTTTCGGTAAGTGTTCATTAAAGTGTTGCTATTACTTAACTTACTACAAGTTACTCAACCAATTTGAATTTCATAGAGTAACGATCAGTGTTTGTGACATTACCTTGCGTGTTTAGAACGATGTATTAAGAGTAAAGTTTGTCCCCTTCCTCTTGAAGCTGAGACAGTTCGACAACCTTGAGGCTACCGGTACAAAAGCTCAGGCGTTTATAATTAGAAGCGATATTCCCGTGCCTGTGCATACCCATCTTTATTTACGTTCTCAGAAGAAATACGATTGAACAAACCATTAATTATGGGGCGGCGTGTCAACAAATACTGGGTGACGATAGCACCACAGACGCGGTGCAACGACAATAATCTGCATTATCGTAAGCACTAGATTTATTGGCTCGCGACTAATACGGAAAATACATTTTACGCAAATAGTTCCTTGTTCTACATACTATTTTGTCGTACTAGAGGCACGAAGGTTAACATTCAATTTTATTTTATTCTCTTCCTATTCAATTATTTTCTTTAACGCCCACTGACACTCGACACGTGAAAATATGGCCGTAGATATACGCAGACGTAAAACGNATTTTATTCTCTTCCTATTCAATTATTTTCTTTAACGCGATGCTTTACTGATTAAGACAGAAGATATTTAAGACAGAAAAAAACTTTGACACGAAGAGAAAATATTTTGTGTAACTACATCAGTTTTTTGCAGTGTTCGTCCAGCCGTGGAGCAGCTCAAGTAGCATACAATTAGAAAGTTGTAACTCAACAGGACCACGAGAGAAACTTATCCTATTCATTTGTTTGCCGAAGCAAGCCGAAATAGCTTTTACGATACTGGCAACGTTAGAAAACATTGTAAACTACAAATTTTCACTTGGTTATGTGGGTGGTAATGTGGATGAACTCACCTTAATATATATTTTTACCGGCATATGTTTTTGGGCTGTTTTATTGATGTGTCGCTTTATTCCCCGTTGCTGAATATCACAAATACGTCCTAGCAAATATAAAATGTAACAATGGTGGTTAAACCTTTCTGTACAGCCAGTTTTATGAGTACATTCCTGAAAACACCCTTGACACGAATAAAAATATATGAAAGCCGTTGACAGTAGGGCCGCTTAAGATTGTGCTGCCACCATAAAGGTTTTAATATACCAACCAAATATGCGTTTAAAGAGAGAGAATGCGTGATTGTATATTGCATATTTACGCTACGTGTCCGCAACATACGTTGTTATGAATATGCGATGTTTTTTAATGTGGGAATTGCAAAACCATAAGATCTTGACTTTGGGCGTTTTCGGTACGGATTTGTTTTCCCTGGTCAAGTTACGAGAGCAAGGGCGACCTCGGGCGCACACGGCAACCGAGAAATTGCAGGACCGGAAGTAAGTGGGCAGGAGCGGGGAGGTCCTGGCGACCGGAAGTGTAGTCGAAGGCCACCGTGAAGAGCGCGCGTCGCCATACAACCGGAAACCACGGCGAGAAAACGAAGGCTCGGTCGACCATGAGGAGCGCCCGCTGCTCGCGCGACTGGCTTCCGGGAAACGTGGANACGGCGAGAAAACGAAGGCTCGGTCGACCATGAGGAGCGCCCGCTGCTCGCGCGACTGGCTTCCGGGAAACGTGGAACGTGATCTTCCGCTGGTCAGTGTTGCCAAAACTATCGAGGAGAATATCCCTCGAGACTACTGAAAACATTTCTTCAATATGGTAAATATTTCTAGAGACAAGTTTTAATTTTTTTTATGAAACGGTTACAGAATTCATTTTTAAAACCTTTATTCGTATAAAATTTAAAAAAAACATTATATTTAAACGTANTATGAAACGGTTACAGAATTCATTTTTAAAACCTTTATTCGTATAAAATTTAAAAAAAACATTATATTTAAACGTATTTAATTCTTCATATTAAATTATCGCATTCACTATATATTCGAATACCTTTCAGTCACAACTATACAAATAGGTTAATGTATTAAAATATGTTTTTTTAAGCATAACGATTCTAATTTCGATTTTGAACACATCAGCAAGCATATTTCTTCACACATTCTGAATCATACCTTTAAATAATTACCCCTCGTTTTATGGGTTTGTTTGTTTCCCAATTATGTAATGCATCACAGACGTTTTATGCTTCTGTTCTAATAAAAACCTATTTTTTTATCATTTGTAATGTTTATTAACTTATATTGATAAATTATAATATTTCATTCAAAATTAATACAAAAAAAATGAAGATGACAGAAGTGTTGGTAATACCTAACGGAAGATATTATTAAAGTGATTGCGCAGTTTTTTTAGACTTGACTGAGCATTGTTTACATGAGGCGGAGGAATATCCTAAAAGTAGATAATAAGCAGGTTTCAAAAAGTTTGAAATATCCGTGAATCGACCTTAAATTAGGTAATCTCAGTAACTTCCACGAACGATTTGTACCTTTGGAGAGAATATATATGAGACTGCACGTGCTGGCTGTGCAGTAACAATCTCAATGAGGGAACACTTAACGCCAGTTATTTATCTTTAACTATGGTCAGCACAATTTTTAAATGAATTTGTTCTTTAAATGTCAGGACACTTATTCTGGACGAGGTATTATGCAACTTCTGTACAATCAAATACGACGGAAATACTTGTTTTTTTTAAATCAGTTGCTTGTCGTAAAATTTAATATTAACAAAGAGCGTGATATCGTTTGAGTACGTAATTTTGAAATTTATACTAGCATATCGCGAGTCAGTTTTGAAAACATCGTTAACGCAACTATTTTCGTAAGTTAATGCTCTCCAATTATAAATCTAAAAGAAAAGTCACAAGACACTTCCGTCGAATGATTTTTATGGCAGTGTTAGAACTTTTTTAGGCAATGTTGAAGACTTGCGCACAATGTGAAAAATCTATTAACCTATTATTAAGTCTACGAATATGATACGTTTTTTCGGTAAATCTTCATTTCACTTTAAAACCACCTATATACGATTTTGAAGTAATTTTCTCAGCCACAGCGTATAAATATCGTTACGAAATGCAGTTTCGATTGAAAAAAAACACTGGAGAACAACGATTGTCAGATTGTAGAACATACAAAATACCGCTGAAATGGATTATTACTCTAAGCAGTACTACACAATTTTGCTCTTGGAAAAAAAGCTTTTTTGGTAAAAACATTCGGTTTAGATTGAAATAAGTCAAACGAATGTTCATTTCTGGGTAGTTAAAACTTTCTTGTAGTGGGTTTGTCATCTTTAGTGGCCATGCAACAGACTAAAACTTGCTGACCAGTCGAGGCGTCCGGATCCGGTTATAGCTTCAGCCAAAACATCTCGCAAGATTCAACTCATGTGTGAGCTTCGAATAGATGGCCTTGTTGTCTGGAGATTATTATAATCTTGGAAGTTTCGTAAAATCCAGGTCAACTTGCGCATAAGGGAGAGACGAGGAATTCAAACTTGTACTCTTCCTGTCGTCCTTCGCGTGCGAGGTCACAAAGGCGTTCGAGTGAGTGAGTGAGCGGAAATATTTGAGCAGCTCTTAACATCGGGGTCTAGAGAGCCGATGAGGGTGAGGTGAGATTAGACCAGCACCGGAATGAAAAGGCGGAGAAAAAGGAGATCCCCGAGAAAATCCGTCGACCAGCGGCATAGTCCGGCACGATTCCCACTTGCGAAAACCTGCAGTGAGCTGACCGGGGATTGAACCCGGTTCGCATTGGTGGGAGGAGAGCAGTCTAACCGCTGAGCCACCGCGGCCCCCGAGGGTGTTGAAGTCCGGTTCACCACGGCGTACATTGTACGTAAGTGATTGCCTACATAAGCGGCTTCGTCGACGAGCAAACAAAGCATGGCAGAAGTTTAACATACAGGACAAAACCACTGAATAGTTGTTCACGGAAAAGTAGGCACTTTTGAGAACCCTGCGTAGTTTTTCGTTCGTCCCTTTGCGTATTCTTTTGCTCTCTCTCTCTCAATATTAACGTTGTCTTGCGACTTGCTGACGCAACGCTGCGTGAAACGTTCTGTGTATTCACGCAAAGTAGGAATTTTCGTACGTCGTTTACATCGCAGGCATGAGACCCTCTAAGACTGCCTTCCGTTACTCACTGATTTCACTGGCCAGTAATTTCAGTAACGTCAGCTATCGTTCCGATACTACTGACGAGCACTGACGATCACTGGCACTCGTTTCNTGGCCAGTAATTTCAGTAACGTCAGCTATCGTTCCGATACTACTGACGAGCACTGACGATCACTGGCACTCGTTTCCGCGAGCCGCTGGGCGGCACCCTGCGCGAGGCTATGTTGAATACTGAAAACACTTAGTTTACTGATACAGTGTCAGCGAAACAAGATTTCGGCGGGTAATTCAAGTTCTCGTAGATTATCAGAGATATTTAAAATGTGCATATGGCAGGATAATTAAATACAAAACCGTCCTTGCTGAATTTCCGAACAAAGGCAGTAAAAAATAAACTGAAAACATAGTTTATGTTAGAAAAATTGCATTTATTTAGTCAAAAAATTATTATTTAAGCGTAAGTGGTTATTGTACCCAAAAGAGAAATAAAATTATACTTAAAATATATAATTATTATATTTTATTACATGTTAATGCATTCCACTCCCAAGCACTACGAAACTATGAAGTTACTGACAAACAAAATATTTTCTGTTTATTGCTGGCTTTTCCCTTACTGTTGACCAGAATTGATGGATCTTCAATGATTTTAGTACTCATCAGTAGTAATGGAAGGCGGACTAAGTAATTANACTGTTGACCAGAATTGATGGATCTTCAATGATTTTAGTACTCATCAGTAGTAATGGAAGGCGGACTAAGTAATTACCGTGTACTTATTCCTGCTAAAGCAGACGTGTGTAAGTTAAGCCATTCTCAGATGAAAAAAAATAATTTTTTTTAAACTTTATTTGAAAGAATCTAGGAAAAGATTTTTTTTAATGCTTGTAAGCGAAGTGTTATTTTTTATTTAAGTAGAATATTTTAAAATAATACTTGTTCGCGGCATTAATTATGATCGCGAAAATATTTTCCCACATGTTATAATTCGTTCGGGTACAGAGTACGTTAAAGCACACTTGACTTGCAAATGAAATAATTCTATACACATACTAATTCTAAGCCAATAGCGGGAATGCTGCAATGATAAACCCGAATGCCGAAAATAATTATCGTGAAACTCTGCTGCTAAACCCAACTTATCCAAAGTATTAAAGCTTACATCCAAGGTGACATTTAACATTAAATAAAAATGTATTGGAAATCCGTCCAGGCCCATTGTTTATATTTAATCTAACCACACAAACGTTTAAAATTACTGTTATTACGCGGAAATAATTTTTCTCTAGAAAATTAAAATGACTGCATTCTATACAAGCGTAATTTCACCAGAGTACTGACAAAATAATACCTAGTGATGATAATGTATTTAACGAAAGTAGTGGGATTATGGGGACTTCGGCATATCGGAACATCGGAACGGAGGGTCGGAGCTGTTAGTGCTCTCTCATTCCGGTCGGCTGGCAGCCATCTTAAATCCATGTGGCCTTGACCTTGACTTTTGACCTTTGACCCCAAAAATAGAAAAATTTAAATAAATCGAGAGAATTAAAAAAATCATAAAAATTTGTTATNCCTTTGACCCCAAAAATAGAAAAATTTAAATAAATCGAGAGAATTAAAAAAATCATAAAAATTTGTTATTAAAATTCTATAAAAGTTATTTACAAGTAATTGAAAAATTTTTCAAAATGTATTTAAAAAATCTTACATTTCCGAAGGTCCCCCAAACCCCCCGTCCAAACATACTCATCCCATTATCTTGGTTGGTGCAGTCCGTCACTTTGATAGGCGTCACAACCACCGTCTGCCATCGTGATAGCAGCAGATACACACCATTTTGGTCGGTGCAGTACGCCATATTGGTACGTGCAGCCGCCTGTAATCTTGGTCGTGCAGTCTGTATTCTTGGTAGGCGTCCAGCAACCGTCCGGCATCTTGCATTTTTTTATTTTGTAATTTGTTTCTACATTACTGGAGTTTCTCTTTCACCTTCTTTCAACAATCATCTGGTTTTTATCGTTTTTCATTTGTTTTACATTCCAGGTGTTGTCCCCAGCACCGCGGTCAGCAGAAGACTGACCCCCTCCACTCTACGCTTACAATATATTTTATTGACTAATTTCCCAACCGCTGATTCTCATTGACTAATTTATTCCCCATCATCTTCATATATATTTTATTTATCCGCAAATGTTTCTCATTGGCTAATAATACAGGTGTGTTTGGAAATCTTCGTTCCGACAAATCGATGGCCTACTTTAATCGTGAGGACGGACTTTTTTTTCATCNACAGGTGTGTTTGGAAATCTTCGTTCCGACAAATCGATGGCCTACTTTAATCGTGAGGACGGACTTTTTTTTCATCTTAAAAACTGTTTACAAGACGCACCCTGAGCCCCCTCGGGAAATTAGTCACTCAGAAATGTACGCGTGTTGTTCGAGCGGCAATACATTCCTTTCGGCAATTTTGGCGTTTGAAAGGGTGCGCTCTCTTAGTGCATTGGACAAACGGGACGAGTTAACCGTACCTGCCGAAAGAATTTCTCCTGGACTACGCACCTTACGATATTTCGACCGTATTCAAGTATTTTCCGGCCGACCAGCAGCAGGACAGAGACATACAGGACTACCTACCGTGCAAGGAGTGTTTCGAGAGCTGCACCACCTCGGTTCGTGACACGCCGCTTCGTAGGAGTTGGTGCAAAGCCCATTGGAACGAACTTTGTAGACCTTCACANCCACCTCGGTTCGTGACACGCCGCTTCGTAGGAGTTGGTGCAAAGCCCATTGGAACGAACTTTGTAGACCTTCACAAGCATTACTGCTGCTCGCTGTTTCGACAGCTCGTCGAGACGTACGCCACAAGACTTCACGAGTGCAAAAGTCAAAGATATAGCTGTACCCCGTGCAACGCCGAAGCCCTAAGATTGTGGAGTTATGATAACCCGTTGTACATTTTAAAATAAAGTCTATGAGGAACCCAGTCTACATTTGAAAAAATATACAAATTGATGTTTTTCCATTCTGTTTGGTATCGACGGAAACAGTATTTCAATTATTATTTACTGACATGATTATTATCAGGGTCTATAGGAGGTTTATTTTGCATGGCATGCCCACCCGCCAATACCCCCTGCTAATCACAATCGAAGCGACGCTGCTCGCTGTGTGTTGTGAGAATATTCCGTAAATAAAACATTATAAACTATACTTATCTATACTTCTATATACACAAATATGAAAGTGTGTTTGGATGTTTGTTTGGCGTCAATTTTTGNAAAACTATACTTATCTATACTTCTATATACACAAATATGAAAGTGTGTTTGGATGTTTGTTTGGCGTCAATTTTTGCACACAGATAGTTGGAGGGCCGGGAAGTGACATAGGCTACTTGTTATCCTGAGAAAATATCTCATTCCCTCGGGGAAATTCTTATTAGAAAATTAAAAACACACAAACGGAATAACAATGCAACATCGTAACTGAGCAACATATCGACATAATTTCTTGCACAGAATTAGTTGGAAGGCTGAAAGGTGATATTGGCTACTTAATATAGCAAAAAAATATGTAAAANTAATTTCTTGCACAGAATTAGTTGGAAGGCTGAAAGGTGATATTGGCTACTTAATATAGCAAAAAAATATGTAAAACAATTTACTCAATATGTAATTTCCTTTAATCATTCTATGTTAAACGACATACCAATTGCAGTTTTAAACATTTACAACAGATTGCGTTCAAATAGTTTCTATTGGCTGCATTTATATTGGTTTCCTTTGATTTGCTTTTCGTTGTGGTTTTATTGGTTAGGAATATTCGAATATTTTTCAATTTATTAGACTGGATTGACCTTTGGTACTGATTTACACTTTGAATTGGATTTGTTGGTTTGGTATGTGTTTATGTTTACTTTTTCGGCGGTTTTATTTTTGTTGTGGTTTAGTTTGTTTTTGATAGTCTCTTAATTAAATAATGCATCACAAACGAAAATCATGTCTTTCAAGAGCATCATCTCAAGCACAAGCGAAAAGATTTGCTCGATCGAAAGAGTCTTCAGAAGATGCCAAAATGATAAGAAAAGAGCAAGCAAAGCGACAAGCTGCTTTGAGAGCCGCTGAATCGCCGGCTCAGATTCAGGAAAGGTTCGAAGAAAAGGCCGCACGCCAGGAACGTCTCAGGGTATTAGAGACTCCTGTCGATGCTCAACTCCGTCGAGATGAACAGGTAGAGCGCCAAGCTCTATTAAGATAATCCTAAATGTCTGTTCAGACCCAACTATGACTGGAAGAACAAGCAGAAAGACAGGCGTCTTTAATGGCATCTGAAACACCTGAACAGTCACAGGCGAGAAGAATCGCAAACGCGGAACTCCAAGCGGAACGTCGACGAGCTTTCCAAAGAAACACTTGGTCTGTATTTAATGACGTGGCATTTCATTACGATACCTTTATTGATTATAAGAATCACAGGCTTATTTTTATCACACTCATGGAAAAGTCGTGCCGGTTTTGTAGCGCTTTGAAATGGAAAGATGAGACCGCAGGGATGTGCTGTTACAGCGAGAAAGTATCCCTTACTTTACTTGGTGAGCCAGAAGAGCCTCTGAAAACTCTCGTTTTGTATGACGTTGATGAATCATGGTGCTTTTTAAATAGGATGACAAAGTACAAGTCATTGGAGATGACAGAGAGATAATAAAGCGCGGATTTTTGCCAACGTTTACTGTTCAAAGGCAAGTTTATCATAGAATAGGTACGCTTTTTCCAGCTGTCAATGAACAGCATAAATTCTTGCAGGTATATTTCATTTGTAAAGAAGAAATTGAAACAAACCACCGCTGCCAATTTATTCAAGGAGTTAAAAGAGAGACGGTGTTGAAAATTCAAATAATGTCGCTTGAACACAACATCTTGATACACACATTTAAAACCGGTTTAGAGAACCTGCCACAAGAGGATTTTAAGATAGTCATCCATGCTGCTCGGACTCCACGTGGGGAGCATGAGAGGTGATACAATGCACCTTTTATTAATTAAATCGCTGCAGTGGTGAGCGGCGACCAGTTCTCATCACGAGACATTGTCCTGCGAGCTCATGACAGTACGTTGACACGGGTAGCCGACACTCATAAGTTTTATATCACCCTGCAATGTCCGTTGATTTATAGCAAGGGACAAGAGGGATATCATTTTGAAATTCCACTCATTAATCCTATAAAAAAACAGCCTGTTCCGAACAAAAGCGTTTCGTGTATAGGTTTTTTATGCGCATCACGTGATGTTGCAAGAGAATATTTTCAAACTCTTCGCGCGGTGCAGACAACTTTTTCATCAATTTATGGTCGACATGTATATCAAAGCAGAAAGCGAACGCCTCCGCTACATCTCTTTAAATAAAAATAAGCTGCGACTTGAGAATTACATACATCTGCAATATGCTATTAATAGCGTTGCTAATGTAAACCCCAGTGATTTAGGTAAAATGGTAACTCTTCCGTCTTCATTCGTCAACAGCTCCAGCTACCTGCNACTAATGTAAACCCCAGTGATTTAGGTAAAATGGTAACTCTTCCGTCTTCATTCGTCAACAGCTCCAGCTACCTGCACGAATATACCCAGGATGTATTCGCCTATGTACGGAGTTACCGTAGACACGATTTTTTGGTCACTTTCACTTGCAATCCCTGAGGAAATTACGGAGGAGCCAATGCCCAGAAAAAAAAGCTACTGACTGACACGATTCAGTTACCAGAGTATTTCATTTAAAAGTGCAAAATATGATAAATGTTATTACCAAAGGCAAAATATTCGGAGACGTACAGTGCTACATGTATTCCATTGAGTTGCAAAAACGAAGTTTGCCACATGTGCACATCCTAATATGGCTCAAAGAGATGCAGTGCCCCAAACAAATAGACGACTTAATAAGCGCTGAGGTTCCGGATCCGGCACAAGATAAAGATTTACACGACACCATAGTCCGAAACATGGTTCGCGGTCTATGTGGCGTTCATAACCCAGCATCGCTTTGCATGAAAGGTGGGAAATGTACAAAATAATATCCACAAACGCTACTAAAAGAAACAGTGCACAATGAAAAAGGCTACCCGTTATACAGACGCAGAGCACNAAATAATATCCACAAACGCTACTAAAAGAAACAGTGCACAATGAAAAAGGCTACCCGTTATACAGACGCAGAGCACAAGAATATGGCGGTAGGAAAGTCACTGTCAATGTTCTCAACGGGGAGTTCGTAACCTTAGACAATAGCTGGGTTGTGTCATATTCGCCCATTATATGCTTAATGTGTAATGCTCACATCAATGTAGAAGCGTGTAGCTCTGTGCGCGCTATTAAATATATAGGATGCAAGTATATAAAGAAAGGAAATGATCAGGCGGTGTTCAATCTCAGAAATGAAGGTGGGGTGCAGCCCGTTAATGAAGTCCAGACCTTTGAAGCAGGGCGTTATGTCAGTGGCAACGAGGCAGCGTGGTGGNGCAGCCCGTTAATGAAGTCCAGACCTTTGAAGCAGGGCGTTATGTCAGTGGCAACGAGGCAGCGTGGTGGGTCCTTGGTTTCCCCTTGCATGAGAGACATCCATCTGTTACTCATCTTGCCGTGCACTTGGCTTCGCGTCACACAACTTGGGTGGAACATAATTGGTGCCACTATTCTGACAGGAGTAGAAAGAGCAAGACCGTAATCATCCCCCAGATCCTTATAACCCCCACAGTCCTCCCGTTCCAATTCAAAAGGTTGCGATTCCCTCTCAAGCTTAGTTCTGCTATTACAATAAACAAAGCGCAAGGGCAAACATTACAGGTGCACTTGGAAAAACCGTGCTTCTCTCGTGGCCA
>NQII01002487.1:319773-344300 GCA_002778355.1 Clitarchus hookeri | reverse complement strand
GGGGGGGGGGGGGGGTTGTTTGCACTGCGCAGGGTTGCCACCCACGAGACACGTAATTAAAAAAGCAGGACTCAGCTTGGGCGCACCACGGCTAATGCGCGTTTTAAGAGCTAGGGGGCGCACCGTCGTTTACGACGTCGCCGCCACAGCGCTAGCGTCGCGAGCTCCTGGTGGAGCACCACTGAGATTTCTATCTGCATCTTACTTGTTAACGGCACTTCTCAAAGTTAAGCGACGGGCTAACCCATCATGTTAAACACCTGTGGTTTACCATAAATATCTTTTTTATAGGGGCCGCGGTGGTGTAGTGGTAATAATACTCTTCTCCCACCAAGGCGAACCGGTTTCGATTCCCGGTGGGGCCACTCCCGGATTTTTGCATAAAATAATCGTGCCGGGCGATGCCACTGGTCGGCGAATTTTCTCGAGGATATCCAGTTTCCCACACCTTGCATTTTGGCGCTGCTCCATACTCACCTCACCTCACCCTCATCGGCTCTCAAGACCTCGATGTGAAGAGCCGCCCAAGCTCTCCACTCCGCTGCACTCTACGTTTATATTTAACAGCTATTATTTCTTTAAAATAGAGGGTTGTTAAAAAAACTGACATTCGTGATATAAATCATTTATTACAAAAAATCATAAATTTTTCTCTGTCAATGAAGTCACAATTAATATCAATACACGTGTCCCATCGTCTCATCCACTTTCGGAAGATGTCCTCAAATCCGTTTGTTCATATGGGCATCAACACTGCTTCTGAAGCCCTCGCCACATCACCTTCCTTTGGGGTTTTTATTGGCGGTCAGTAACATGAACAAATCACATGTGACCAGATTTGGACTAAGTTTTAAGGGGGGGGGGAGAGATGCAATTGCCTTTCTCGATCAAAAACTTCGTAACAGTTGTCTCCAACGGACACAAAATGTAGTACGAGACATTGTATGGTGACCATGAACTCTATGAATATTTAAAAACATTTCTGAAGCAGCCTTGATCAACAGAACACAAAACTTCGTTACGTAACTTCGCTCTCGCGTTTCCGACATCGTGTACATTATAAAGAAAGATGTAACCGTGTTAACCGTGTTCAAGTCATTACTGACGTAGTAGGACTGTTGGGCTCTGACGAACGTAGTGCCTGATGGCAGTCAAGGGTAAATTACTTTGCCGATACGTGTCGTATCGAACCCTCGTATATAGCAAGTTTAAGATTGGTTAGGCTGGCTACGTTGAATGCTGAAATACGGCTGTGAGACCACTNTCGTAACAGTTGTCTCCAACGGACACAAAATGTAGTACGAGACATTGTATGGTGACCATGAACTCTATGAATATTTTAAAACATTTCTGAAGCAGCCTTGATCAACAGAACACAAAACTTCGTTACGTAACTTCGCTCTCGCGTTTCCGACATCGTGTACATTATAAAGAAAGCTGTAACCGTGTTAACCGTGTTCAAGTCATTACTGACGTAGTAGGACTGTTGGGCTCTGACGAACGTAGTGCCTGATGGCAGTCAAGGGTAAATTACTTTGCCGATACGTGTCGTATCGAACCTGTTCCCGGTAAGTTTCAAAGTTTTAAACGCAGAACTAACCCATTGATCAACCCTCGTATATAGCAAGTTTAAGATTGGTTAGACTGGCTACGTTGAATGCTGAAATACGGCTGTGAGACCACTCTAAGCCGGCTCTGCTTGATTCACTGCGGTCTTCGTCACAAGTGCACTGCAAATTTAATTAAGCTGCTGTATAACATACTTGTTACTGGAGCTGTGCAATATTGCGCTCCACCGCTCACAACTCTACATGATATATTTCAAATACAGATATTGAGTTTTAGGAAAAAAAATATATATTCTAGAAGGAAAGCGTACATCGCATTATTAAAATTTTAACAATTTATGTTATAGAATCTGCAGTGGAAAATTCTTTTTCCCCCATGGGCTTGAATTGCTCAAATGGCAGAATAGAGGACGTATTTAAAGCCTAATCAATAGCAGCTAAATATGAAGTTCTCGGTTATGCTCTTTAAAGAACACTTGTTAGGCGTTATATAAAATACTATGATAATGATGCACGTACATTTATTTATCAATATTTGCCATCTCTTTGTTCCAATTACTTACAACGGAAATTCATTGCATAGGTATGAAAATAATTTTTACGTTTCGAAAAGAATTCCCATTATCCACACATCTCTAGTTGGCACTCCTATATCCAATGTATCAAGGCCGTCCAGAATATCAAGGCACTGTCTTTAACTCTTGAAACTTGTTTTACAATACGTGTACATCTAAAATTAATTTTAGTGACTGGCAGTTACCTCATATTATGTACCTATATTATATTTTTCCGTTAAACTATCTTCAAATGTGAATTTTTCCTATTGGTCTCATTTTAAAAATATAATTATGAATATATTTATTAAATATGGTGTACAGTTTTTTAAAATTTTTTTCAAATTTGTATAAAAGATAAGTTTAATTATTTGTCACTATAAAACATATAAATGCACAATCTAACAAAAATGTGTAAATGTACTCAAAATATATAGTAACGACAACAAATAGTTTTCAAATATTCAGTGAATATTATTAAGTATTATTTCAGATAACCTCACAAACTAAAAATGGCTAACCAAAAATCTAAACTCATAGTATAATAAAGTGTTTTGCCAACATACTATTTTCAAAAGGTTTATTTTAGTTGGCCTCAAAATATTCTTAACTTTATTATGGCCAAGTAGAATAATTTTCAACCTCTAGACGTGCTCGATACATTTTGGAACAACTTAATACGTACTTTCTTGATTCATATTTCAACTTTTCATAAGGAAAAGGACTTCATAAAGAAAAGGACTTCATTCTAAGAAGTCTCACATCAAGAATAATAAAATTTCAACCATCAACGACTCTTCGTAAATTACATTATCAGTTTTCTTGTCTGTACGGGGTACAGCGTGGCAGAAAAATTCACACACAAGCCCGAACATAACGATTGAGTGTTATTTAAGAAGAAGCAGTAAGCTTCCCTCAACTTTACCAAAGCAATTTATTGCGATGCGTATAACGTCTATGGCGCTAATGCATTTTGGAAAACCTCACGTTTTTTCACAGCATTGAATACATGTTTACCATAGTAGTGAAGTCACACGTATATCACAGAATACGTATTTATAAATAGCAACTTAATTTAAAAAAAAAAAAGCTTGAGGAACGATTGGTGAATCAGAGTTAAGATTTACTTTATTGTCAATATTATAAATATAGGTATTTGTACAACCTAAGAAAAGTGAACTTCCCTAACGACTTCAGGCTAAAGAGACGGGAGTGACTGAACACGTTTAGCAAGATGAAATGACCCGAGAAGCCAGACAGAAAATTATTTCCAATAGCAAGTAGGCTACCATCAGAGCCTAGCCGGAGGCAATCTGAAACTAATTAAAAGCTCCTCGCGATAAAAANCCAATAGCAAGTAGGCTACCATCAGAGCCTAGCCGGAGGCAATCTGAAACTAATTAAAAGCTCCTCGCGATAAAAATACCCCACGTGAGTTAAAATACAATCAAAACCATAAACGTTATAATTAATCATCACGATCTAATCTGATCNAAAAAATACCCCACGTGAGTTAAAATACAATCAAAACCATAAACGTTATAATTAATCATCACGATCTAATCTGATCATGCGTCCCCTTTGACGACTTTCATCACCAGCTGCGGCCACCTGAAACAGAATATTCTCTCTGAATGGCAATTCGTGATGGCTCAGTGATGGCTCCATTCTCACCTCATTTCAGCATCATCGGCTCTCAAAACCTCGCTGTTAAGAGCTGCCCAATTCTCTCCCCCCCCCTACCCCCCTCCAAAAGGCAGCCATGGTATACCCAACTCGACGAGTGAGACATAGCGTCGCGAATCAACTAGCTACGATCAACCATAAAGGCCTTTGTGTGAACGCACTCACTGAACGAAATTGTAGCGTTTATCGCGCGATACTCTATCGAAAGTACCACTGTCTCGTATAGCGCCTCACACTGGTAATATTGCCCTTGACGAGACTGTACATGAAATGACCGCCCTGATAGAAGTACACTGCTATCGTACACGCAATTGAAATGTAATCCTTACATTCAGCAGTGAGACCGGGAACATACAAACAAAACGTACAGAGAAGGTGGTGGTATAAAAACAGGTTGTGAAACGACGGATACACGTATTTCAAAGCGAGCTAGGCTCAAGAAGACAATTGTATGGGTAGTGGCGGGGGGAAGGGGTTAGCTTCTCTCTCCCGCCACATTTAAAATGAAAGACAACTGGGAGGACACAGGCCCCTCACGGGGCTTCTACTGCCCCCGCGCTGAGGAGCTTGCTCTAGTGATGTAGAGCGGCGGAAACACGTATCTCGACGATGATTTTGCAGCAGAGAATCCTAAATCCTGTGCAACGTTAAGGCTCCTATTTTCATACTCACCGAGCTAGAACTAAGAAAACAAAACACGCTTGTATTATCCGAGTCGAAGAGGCTTACGATCATGTTGAAATTCCCTACACACCATTTGTGCATGTTCAGCAGAATCAAAGAACCAAATAAATGAAACGATGGATCCTTTGTACGATCACTATTTTCAGTGCTTTAGGTTATAGAAGACCACATAAATTATAGAATTCAACGTCACCAGGAGGCGGGCTCAGAGTACTGAATAAATCAATAACCTCTGACTCAGACAGGAGATTCTGTGTGAGAATATTCAAAAGTACTTAATATTACTACGTTAATCATAACTAACTTTTTGTATACAACTCGCTGCGGTAATAATAGTGAGACAGCCCGTCGACCTTTTATTAAATTTTCCTTTGTTCAATTTACTTGCAGATTCTCTCACATCAATTTTCTCTGATACCTAAATAAAAAGGTGCAATGGTCCAACGGTTGGTAATTGGTAGCAACGATTGAGTGTATGTTAGATTGGAATATATACATTAGTACAATATTGCCCCAAAGGAATATGCCAACAAAAATATCCCACTACAAAATTTGAATTAGATGATTAACGATACACTAATATAATTCCATTAAATCTAAAAAATTGTTAATACCATTATATTAAAATATTAAAAGTTTAAAATATTTACAATTTTAAATGGTTTGTTAGACTGATTGCTAGAAAGGCATTTAATTTTATAACGGTAGGTCGTATTTTTTTTTGCGTCTTGCTAGCATTGTACGACAAAAGTTGACCAGTTTAAAGTGAAGAATTACTGTATTTAATGAAAACNTTTTTTGCGTCTTGCTAGCATTGTACGACAAAAGTTGACCAGTTTAAAGTGAAGAATTACTGTATTTAATGAAAACAAAGCCCTTTTCTAAAATGAACAAAAGTTTTATATTTTACATATGTGAGACAACGTTGTAAACTCAAAAGTTGGTAATTTGTATTGTTAAGTTGAGGCAACGCTGCGTAACCAATGTTGTGTCAAGATTGGATAATATTATTTTTAGAATGAATAGNTTTTTTGCGTCTTGCTAGCATTGTACGACAAAAGTTGACCAGTTTAAAGTGAAGAATTACTGTATTTAATGAAAACCAAGCCCTTTTCTAAAATGAACAAAAGTTTTATATTTTCCATATGTGAGACAACGTTGTAAACTCAACAGTTGGTAATAGATTTTTTATTGTTAAGTTGAGGCAACGCTGCGTAACCAATGTTGTGTCAAGATTGGATAATATTATTTTTAGAATGAATAGANTATTGTTAAGTTGAGGCAACGCTGCGTAACCAATGTTGTGTCAAGATTGGATAATATTATTTTTAGAATGAATAGAAAACACTGCCGTGCATCTGCTTAAAAGTTGGGTTTTTAACATGCAACCAACTCTATTTGTTTAACCTTGACTTTGTTGGTCATAATACGGTTACACGTTAGAAAAAACAGAAATGTATTGGGATTTAGTATATTTGTATTTTGTGGACCAACATTGAGCAAAGAAAACTAACAATACTTCACCAAACGAAAAATGAGTAGTTATAAATAGGGGAAAAAATATTACTTTCATCGCCTGTACAGGCAATTTAATTGGATATAGTGCAATAATTTAGTTGCTCAACGAATAATCTGTTGCACTTAAAACAGTGGTTCTTTTGTGGTCATTTACGCAGTTATCATTAAAATAAATATGTGCATAATATACTTATGCTAATCTGAAAATGTTATGCTGCACTAATAAACATAAGTTATGAATGAATCACACATACTTAGTAATTTTGATTAAAAATTAAATTATACNTTATGCTGCACTAATAAACATAAGTTATGAATGAATCACACATACTTAGTAATTTTGATTAAAAATTAAATTATACGAAATGTTTAATATAATTATGTATCTTTACACATCAACGAACGTAGAACTTTTCTTTAATCCGCAAGTAAACACCGCACAAAATAAATAAGATTCTTTAAAACAATCTATATTTCTGAAGNAGAACTTTTCTTTAATCCGCAAGTAAACACCGCACAAAATAAATAAGATTCTTTAAAACAATCTATATTTCTGAAGTGCTCCAGCATATTTGATGAGCTGGCTAGCATGCAGGCCTCCCACCAATGTGGTCTGAAATAGATTCCTGAATTTCATAAACGAGAAACATAGCGAAAGTTGCTATTGGCCGGTGTGTTTTCTAGGTGTGCTGACTTTCCCCCGCCTTTGTATTCCACTGCTGCTCCATCTCCCTTCATGCCAGTAAATTTAGAGACTTCGTTTCAAGGGCCATTCAGTTCTCTATAATNTCCACTGCTGCTCCATCTCCCTTCATGCCAGTAAATTTAGAGACTTCGTTTCAAGGGCCATTCAGTTCTCTATAATCAACTGTACTTACAACATTTGTCATAGTTGAGTGGAGTAGATATTGATTTTACAACAGTGAAAGGAAATAAGCCATNCAACTGTACTTACAACATTTGTCATAGTTGAGTGGAGTAGATATTGATTTTACAACAGTGAAAGGAAATAAGTCATAAACATTTCATCTTCCAAAAATTTGACTGACACATTAGGTATACGAAAGACTAGGTGCTTGATTGCCGCATAATGTGGGCAAAATACCTTCACTGAGGCAGCAGCTTGTAACGTGGCACGCGCGCAGTTATAGACGGCTTTAAGTTGCCACTCGGTCTATAACTTACCACTAGACTAGCTCAGGACGGAGTAAAACGAGACTCTTTAAAATGGACGCCAATTAAATATGAAATTAAGTCAAGTTCCGGTGTATTTGTTACATACTTTTATTTACCAGTTAAGTGACACAATTCACATACAAAGTTCAGAGAACGAACAGGTTTCAGATAACCAGACAAGTGCAGAACAGCGCCACAGTCGTTTACGAATTATTTCATTTCTTAAGAACTTGCCCGAAGAAAATTAAATGCAGCGACCTCCCACACCGGCGGATAAATAATCTAGTAAGGTCTTGTTTGCTGTGTGGGGGTTAGCGCTAAGCCCGACGCGGCCTAGGCGAGCACTAGTTGACGACTGCTTCAGACGACTGACTTGATTCAACTGCTCGATATCAATTGCCGGAAGGCGACAGGCACACTTGTACTGGTGCTGCCTATCCCCCCCCCCTCTTCTCAGATAAGGGCAGGCAGCCGGCATCTGCCAGCAGCGTCATCCTAGCTGCGCTTTTGGAAAATTTTTGACTCCTCTTGGATTTGAACCCAATCTCTGGGAGTAGGCAGATTATCAATAGGGCGGAGGTCTTATTTGCATTAAAAAAATATATATAATGCTACTTTTTTAGGATAGCAATAACTGTAAGTTAAAATACCGCTTTACTTCCAGTAACAACTATCACTTCTTAAATTAAACTTATGAATTTTATAAAAGCTAAAATAAGACAGTACGAATCAAGACATTTTTCATTGCAACTTCGTCTCATTAGCAAATATTGCAAAAGTAAAAATCTGATATTTTATATAAAAACATTAATTTATCGGACTCTCACTTTTTGTGCACGCCTCCGTACTTTTCTGTGAGCACATAAATATTTTTTCCAGTGTTTATATGGCAGCACACCAATTAAACTCCACTGTATTCTAGCATTTATATGCAACCAGTTCCACGCAGCGAATAGTTCCACCATTCGCCGATGTATGCATGCACACATTTCATCGTTGTGATGCCTCCTACTTCAGCTTCAGTGGCGTGTGCTGTGTTGCAAGGTAAGCTGATGCTTGCTCAAAGCTGTACACACTCGGCGCACGAAGCAGGAACCAGTAACCAGAGTGAAGCCGGGAGAAACAGACTATATTGCGGCTACTCACAAGAGAGCAGCTACGCAACCATTACACACGTGCTGTGACGTCAATTGAACTACTAAATTTAAGTGGGCGATGTGTGAACTAGCGATCGATTAGGTATAGCGCAGAGCAAAACACAGCTTATATTGCAACAGTTCACCACACGCCGCTGCTCACAGCACATCTGCAAGAAAGCCACCAGTCTTTGCTACGTTAAACACGCCCGGCTCTCAACTCTGTGCTGAACTCATTCAATCACGAGCTTGTCTGAATACTTCAGCGAGTGAGAATAACTTGTATTATTAAAGTGCCCGAGGAGAGGTACAGTGACCAGTTTTGCAGCATGTAACAATTTCCACAGCTAAAGTAACATGAGCGACCTTATGAGGGTATTCGAAATTAATTTCATTTCCATGTCTCTGTGTTGCAGACATCTAAAATTATTCCTTCTTCTGGTTGCAATTAAAACAGTGAATATATTAATTTTCTTATTAAATAAATTATTATCGGAGTGAAATACACATTTGTCAAAATAGACAACATTCGATTAATAAAAAAAATTTAATACTTACTTTGATTAATTTCGCAGCGGTAATACACATTCACTAAGCAACTGGTGCATTACAATTTGGGTGGCATGCACGCAAAAATTTCTCTGACTTTAAATATCATTCTTATACCTCGACGGGAAAAAAACAAGCATTCGTTAACGAAAAGTAAATCTGCTGATGACCTTTGAGCACAATGAGCTCAAATGTTTACAGGAAATGCTATAACATAGACGCAATAAGGAGACGGATACTAGAAAATAAGAAATGCCTAGAAACAAGTTTAAGTTGAACAGAGATCGCAGACTTTGCGGCCATTGTCTGCGCCTCAGTAGCATGTCGCTACTTCTGCCTTCAACATGTCCACTGCTTTTCCTCTGAAATTTCAGGATTTTATTCAACTATAATTCAGTTGAATAAAAAAATCCAAGAATAATGTGTGGCAATTACTATACCCATTGGAGGATATTGCCAACGTTGCAAGAAGGTAAGATCATCTGAAGCAGAAGAAATTTCAACTGTGTTCACTAGCCTTAATGAAGAGATGCAGAGATTACAATGCATCCTTCTGAAGTTTCAAATTCATCAAAACTTACAGATACGAGCTCAAAGCATTTACTATCGAGCCAGTTCAGCTCTTCCGCGAGAAAGAATAAACCAAACTTAAAGAGACTTGCATTACTTGTAGACCTGCACTTAAGACTTGTTGTAAACCTTCACCTGCAGCCTGGGACATTCAAATAGGCCAAAATTAAAAAATCCTTTGCAGTCCTGCGCCAGATTACAGAAGGTGACATTACAATGAATTACCTGAACTTCAAGGAAAAGAGTTGCCACAAGTTAAATTTAATCATTAAAATAATAAACTTTTATGTTAACAGAAGTACAAAACAGTGCGATGCATGACATATTTAGGAAACAACCAAACACGTCATAGATGNAACTTTTATGTTAACAGAAGTACAAAACAGTGCGATGCATGACATATTTAGGAAACAACCAAACACGTCATAGATGGGATGATTTTTTCAATGGTTCGATTCAAAAAATGTTAAGATACCGCGAACAGACTATATCACAATATTTGAACGTTTAAATTACAATGGGTGGACACAGTGCGTAAGGGCTGTTCATGGTAGTGAGCACTTTTGAGGCCCTAGTTACTTTTTCCTTTCAGCAATTTGTTTAATTCTTTCACAACCTTTTTAAATAAATATTGCCATGTAAGCAATAAACACAGTGGATATATCCCACCACACTCGGAAGTTAACACCTAAGGCTAAAATAAAAAATATTCATTGACTATCATTCCAAATGAGAAGGCTTTCAAAAGTGCTCACTTAACCGTGAACAGCCTACAGTCTGAAGGCGTACGTACAAGGCCAAGCGCGGACTCAGCCGCCGCGGTGTACTCAGCCTACGGCTTCGAGAATCTTTCGCGTCTTGCTCGCATGTCACAAAGAGAAGCCGCGGGAAACGGAGGCGCAAAGCCGATAGCGGCAAACCCTTTAGCGGCGTCGCTTTTACCGCCCCCTTCTCCTCCCTGCCGGCGCATGCGTGCGACTGCTGCTGGGTTTACCCGGAGACACCGCCCTGCACCAAAGAAATTGCCCTTCCTTTTTAACCGTTTCACACCTCATTTAATTTACGGTTTCAGTTTTTGCAAACGACAACTTTTATGTAATGTACTGTATTCGAAGGCGATGAATCACTTGTGTCGTTATAGCAGCCAATCAAGTGTAGGCGTTGTGTCCACCTGTAGAAATAAGAGCCATTCATAAGCTAATACAGTAACACGTTTGACAAATCAGTTATCCACAAGGAAGATCATTAGTTATTGATCCTTGCATGGTACAGTACTTGCCTAAAATAACCTTCCTTTACTTTGTGTACACAATTGTGTACACTGGGTCTGAAATGGTTAAGGGCTATGGAGAGATATCTCGCTGTGCGGGAGTTCCTGAAATTTAAATTCAAGAAGTGAATTTGAACAATTTAATAGATGTCCATGAGGGGTTTGTTTTATTTAATATTTATATTTGAGTGAAAAAAAACCCACATATAGCAATAGTGGATATAGCGTACAGTTNGGGTTTGTTTTATTTAATATTTATATTTGAGTGAAAAAAAACCCACATATAGCAATAGTGGATATAGCGTACAGTTTTTGAACAAAAAATTCTTTAGTGTTTTTAATATATTAGCATACAGAATCCACAATATCAGTACATATGGAAGAAAAATAACAGTTTTATAATTGACATGATTCTATTAGAGAGAACTATATAATAACCTCATAAAAATGTTCTTAATTTTAACCAAATTTCATATTTTTTAAATCTCCTGTTAAAAATATTGTTTTTATAATAAATATGTTTATGCGATATGTAAGTTTAAATATCACTGAGTTGTAGATAATGTTATTATGTAGATTTTAAGATGAATACTTTGGGGTATTTATTTCCTTCTTGTTTACGTCCCAAATCTTTGGCTAATTTTAAATTAAATATATTGACTGTAGCTACTATTACTGTAAATGATCAAATTCCTTGTCATCAAATTTAACACCATCAAAAATAATGTGTAATTCTAATTCTCTTTTGATTCTATACTTCGAGGGTTCGCGCCCTTAAACTTGTCATAGAGCCAAAATTCATTTCAGAATTTCAAACAATTTCTGCACTTAAATATACGATATGAAGAGATATTCTATTAAAGTTTTAAAACAGTGAAAAAGTTACATATGGAAAATTTTTNCACTTAAATATACGATATGAAGAGATATTCTATTAAAGTTTTAAAACAGTGAAAAAGTTACATATGGAAAATTTTTCAACATAATTATAGATATTTCGACTGTACATACTTTTTTCTAACTAATTTCGTTAAGTTAATGAAACACAGTTGTTAAACTTGACTAAACGTGTTTTTTTATCATAATAATGCCGTGAAGCAATTACTTTGAAGTGTGACGCTTCATNCACTTAAATATACGATATGAAGAGATATTCTATTAAAGTTTTAAAACAGTGAAAAAGTTACATATGGAAAATTTTTGAACATAATTATAGATATTTCGACTGTACATACTTTTTTCAAACTAATTTCGTTAAGTTAATGAAACACAGTTGTTAAACTTGACTAAACGTGTTTTTTTATCATAATAATGCCGTGAAGCAATTACTTTGAAGTGTGACGCTTCATTCACCTGCGATTAAGGGTTAACTTTCTGCAGTGTTTACATAAGAAGGTATCGAAAAACTATAAAATTATTTATAACTAAACAAAATTATTATTTCCGTTGAAATTTCATTATGGCATTTTGGTTGCACAAAACTTTTTTTGGGCTGTAGCCAACTATCATATTTTGCTAACAATTTGAATTGTGTTTCAAACAAAATAGAGAATAAAAATTTTTATTCGATTAACTTTATTTTTAAAGTTAATTTCTCACTTATTTTCACTTTCATTCAACAGGTTCTTGATGTTGTACCACAAAAATATAAAATATGAAATAGAAATGGTAAAAATATTTGGACATTTAAACAGTCTTGAGACTGGCTAGCTAGTTGTCAACTCCACAACGAGTTCTTTTCGTACTAGCTGTTCGATTGTTGTGGCTGAACAATTTTTCAATGCATTCGACAAACCATTTTTAATATCCTAGTGGCTTTGAAACTTCTTAAATTTTTTTTCTCAATTCTCGCGAAATATAATTTTGTAGTGGACGTACACTCGAAGTACACTTCTCCAATACTTATAGTCGAACACACCTATGTCTACAGGAATTTTACGGGAACTTGTTCTTCATCTAGCCATGTATAAAGCTGAAATGTAAATCCATAAGTTAAAATATGCCACAGGTTATCAAAGGGACTAACAAAAAATAACTAAACTGGGTGTACTCATTCTCTATTTTTCCTAATTTCTATTTTATCTAGTTTTTGACGGCTCTGTAACGTAAAGTAAAAAAACTTTGTTTTTATAACATAAACTGCAATTATAANCTTTGTTTTTATAACCTAAACTGCAATTATAACTGCACTATAATTATGTTGGCCTACTTTGGTTTGGCCCCATAAACTACTTTGAGATTTCCGATGCATGATACTGGTAAACTCACGAAACTGGGTTGTGGTATTAACCATTCCACACGTATCAGACGTTTGGTGTGGTACAACGTTCCCATAGGCTTGCGTGAAGTAAAGAATTCAATGCGAAGCGGTTTAAATGAAGTACCCACATAAAGCTTAATAATTCATCCGAAACTGGAAAATGGCTTCCCGAGGAACATAACTAATACCTGTCGGCATAGCTGATATTTAGTATGACTCAAGAGGGAAATATTTTATTATAATATGTTAATTAATATAAGCTTATTGATGCTACATAAGAGGCAAATATACAGAAGCGAAATATAAGCGAAAATATAAGCGAAAAATAAGACTTATTAGTTGCAATAATAACCTTTCACCGTGTATATTATTAACTGGTTTTACATGTTCTGGTTCCACATATCTCTAATTCTTATCTTTACTAAATTATCTGTATTCTCAACAAACAGCTTTATTATATTTATTCTTTAGTGTTAGTGCTGACATCATTGAGAAAACATTTATTACGGAGGTGCAGCAAATTTTAATGAAAAAGTAATGGAACATGTAACCGAAATGGCAGAAACATGATGCAGCCCAAAGAAAAATTGTAGCGAAGCACAATGATATCTAATCTTTTGGTTTCCTTGAACAAGATTTCCTCGCTGAGTCTAAGGATGTCTCCCAATTCCCTTCAAGTATACGCATGTCCATACTTTGCCCCGCCTGCGGCGTCACTAAGTATATACTAGCGCCATCGCAATCCCTAGTAAAGTACACACAGTCTCTGTACTTGCCAAGTACACGATGTTGTTTACTTGCTGGGTGGATTTGCGTACTTGCGGCGGTCGCCATGTTTGTTTACTCTGTTTTATTTCAATGACACGTTGGATATCGTCAGTTTGAAAAGTAACAAATTCCATGCTTAAAATGTCGTTCTATTGTACGTAAAATGTTTAGCTTAGTATTTTAGCTCGTGTTTCTCAGGAGTAGGACGAGCGCGCGTAAACAAACACACAAATATTTGTAGTAGTTGCAAGGTTACATTTCCCAACACCGACAATTTTATCTTTAATGAACACTTAAATTAAAAATATTATAAGTTGCATGTTCGTATAATTTCCAAACAATCGCTACCTGTTTTGTTTTGCGTTCCTTAACACACCGATTTCCGTTTTATCTTGTNGTTCGTATAATTTCCAAACAATCGCTACCTGTTTTGTTTTGCGTTCCTTAACACACCGATTTCCGTTTTATCTTGTGGGGTTAGTTAAACTCTTACACATGACAAATGCATTATTGTAACTTTTTTTTTTTNACTGCACTATAATTATGTTGGCCTACTTTGGTTTGGCCCCATAAACTACTTTGAGATTTCCGATGCATGATACTGGCAAACTCACGAAACTGGGTTGTGGTATTAACCATTCCACACGTATCAGACGTTTGGTGTGGTACAACGTTCCCATAGGCTTGCGTGAAGTAAAGAATTCAATGCGAAGCGGTTTAAATGAAGTACCCACATAAAGCTTAATAATTCATCCGAAACTGGAAAATGGCTTCCCGAGGAACATAACTAATACCTGTCGGCATAGCTGATATTTAGTATGACTCAAGAGGGAAATATTTTATTATAATATGTTAATTAATATAAGCTTATTGATGCTACATAAGAGGCAAATATACAGAAGCGAAATATAAGCGAAAATATAAGCGAAAAATAAGACTTATTAGTTGCAATAATAACCTTTCACCGTGTATATTATTAACTGGTTTTACATGTTCTGGTTCCACATATCTCTAATTCTTTTCTTTACTAAATTATCTGTATTCTCAACAAACAGCTTTATTATATTTATTCTTTAGTGTTACTGCTGACATCATTGAGAAAACATTTATTACGGAGGTGCAGCAAATTTTAATGAAAAAGTAATGGAACATGTAACCGAAATGGCAGAAACATGATGCAGCCCAAAGAAAAATTGTAGCGAAGCACAATGATATCTAATCTTTTGGTTTCCTTGAACAAGATTTCCTCGCTGAGTCTAAGGATGTCTCCCAATTCCCTTCAAGTATACGCATGTCCATACTTTGCCCCGCCTGCGGCGTCACTAAGTATATACTAGCGCCATCCCAATCCCTAGTAAAGTACACACAGTCTCTGTACTTGCCAAGTACACGATGTTGTTTACTTGCTGGGTGAATTTGCGTACTTGCGGCGGTCGCCATGTTTGTTTACTCTGTTTTATTTAAATGGCACGTTGGATATCGTCAGTTTGAAAAGTAACAAATTCCATGCTTAAAATGTCGTTCTATTGTACGTAAAATGTTTAGCTTAGTATTTTAGCTCGTGTTTCTCAGGAGTAGGACGAGCGCGCGTAAACAAACACACAAATATTTGTAGTAGTAGCAAGGTTACATTTCCCAACACCGGCAATTTTATCTTTAATAAACACTTAAAATAAAAATATTATAAGGTGCAGGTTCGTATAATTTCCAAACAATCGCTACCTGTTTTGTTTTGCGTTCCTTAACACACCGATTTCCGTTTTATCTTGTGGGGTTAGTTAAACTCTTACACATGACAAATGCATTATTGTAACTTTTTTTTTTTGACAAAACTAGAGAGTTGTTAGCTCAGAATGACAAAACACGTGTTTACTATCTAGTAGTTCGTGTTATTTAAGCGACGTGTCAAGTACAGGCAAAAAACACCTTTCCAAATAATCAGGGTAAGTACACACAACGGCAAGTACGCATACGTATATACTTAAGACGTATGTACTTACAATTGGAGCACAGTCTTAGTATAAATATTTTGCGAGTGACGAATCCNTACTTAAGACGTATGTACTTACAATTGGAGCACAGTCTTAGTATAAATATTTTGCGAGTGACGAATCCTCCCAGGAGGTCATCAGGAGAGATAATAAGGAGAGAAGAAACTACGAATAAACTATCTCCTTCTCCAGTTGCATTCGGTTATTATTGAACTCCTTACCACCAGAATGTTAATCAGGGAAACGCAATAAAGTTTTGTACTAAAGTAGGTTATCTAATTGCTTTGTTGGCCCCAAGTTTTGCCCAAGTCGTTCACCTACGTGTAAAAAATAACGACATCGCATTAAAATGTATAATGTGCCTGTCATGTTCTTGCAATTGATTTACGTATATTGTTTTTCATACAAGAGACGATTTGGTGTTAACTGTTTGCAAATTTTCAATAGCAACATCAAATAGAAACAAAGTGAAAAGTGCGAAGTCACAAGCCTGTATGTAGAGACAGAAATGAAAATGAAACGAACTGAAAAACATCTAGTATCGATTGCGAAGCACTGCGCCGTTCAGAAATTCCGGGAGTAAATAATAAAAGCTTTTAAAATTACATGGTGATTTTATCGAGTGTGTAAAGCCATCGTTTTGGCAAATGGAAACTCGCAAAAAAAAAACCGCTCGTGTCCGAAAGTCTAAATGCGCTCGGTCAAACTCTGCGCAACTAATTACTAACCCCAACATTTTCAAAACCATACCATCTATTAGCTAATGGACTGACGGTGTGTTTTTTGCTTTCAGTTTAATGAATATTTGAGGTGGTGGCGTGATGTTTTCCATCTTTGCGAGAAATCGCTTTAATTGTGAGCACGTGTGTTGCGAAAAAAATTGCTAGAACAAGTAGCGGAGATCATCGCGATAACTGCTATCGTTCAGTTGAATCTGTTTGCCCGCTGAGAAACGTGCACTCACTGTGAACTGTGGATAGAACGTAGGTAACAATTTCGTCACATCGCCAGAACATACTAGTTAAACTAGTGGAAATGGTCAAATAAATTAACGTGGAAAAACATTTGAAAACTCCTGGATGCAGTTAATAAGGCTGTATCTATATTAATTTCACATAATCACCGACGTTCTCAGTGTACTATTCCATACAGTCCAGTGAAATTTTTGAAATTTATTTGGCTTTTAATGATTTACGTGTCTTCTTATGTTAGAAACTNATTCCATACAGTCCAGTGAAATTTTTGAAATTTATTTGGCTTTTAATGATTTACGTGTCTTCTTATGTTAGAAACTAAAACCATTTCACTTGAATTCATTATTTTAGCTCACTTGCGAACCAGTAAGTTATATAAGAGTATGCTAAAAAGACAAAACTAAGTATTCATAATTTAAAAAAATATCTGAAAATTTTTTTTTAGTAGCACTGCCTTAATCATAAGCTTCTTGTAACAAAAGAGAACTGCACGATTTTGTCTTTATTACTATCATATTGACGTGTATATCGCGATTTCCTTCATATAAATAATAAAATCTCTCGCTGTCGTCAGTGCACACAAATAAACCTACATGACGCAGTACGTGAGTAAAAATTATGTTACCGCGCCCAGAAGTGAGAACTTTTTTTTACGTTGTTGCAGTAATATGGTGATTTATTGCTTAGTAAAAAATCAATTTTTTTGTGCCAGGTGGCAATGCAGCCAATAAGGAACGTTTCGCAACACGCAGTATCCAATCAGACACGAGGCCTAGCCCAGACTCTGGCGCAGTTGATAGCGAATGGGTGGACTCGCATCAAAAGAACCGCTGCGTCATTTCACTTCAGTGTACTTTCATAATCTGAGTCAATCATTTACTATGCTCCATTTTTGGTTACTTCCAACTTTTCTGAATTTCTGTTGAAGTTCTACTTCTAGGATATTCCTCCACTTCATGCAAACAAATCAAATGTTACACCAGAGGGCCAACGCACCGCATTCGTGCGCACTCATTGTAACAATGTTTTGCATAAGAACTTTACTTACTAGGCATTACCAACACACATGTTTCCTCTCTTTTTTAATTAAAATTAATTATTAATGATATATTGTAAGTTTTTAGGTAAAATATTAGTAAAGGTTTGATTTAACCAAAAATTATGTACTTTTATGTTAACACAAGTATAAAACGCTTGTGATACATAACATATTTTGGAAGCAGCTAAACGCGTCATACATGGGGTGATTTTTCAAAGGTTTGTTAAAAAAAATTGTTAATAAACCGCTAATAGACTATAAAAAATTTCCTTGAAATGTGGCCCTGCAATAAAAACTATATGTGGAAATNATTCCATACAGTCCAGTGAATTTTTTGAAATTTATTTGGCTTTTAATGATTTACGTGTCTTCTTATGTTAGAAACTGAAACCATTTCACTTGAATTCATTATTTTAGCTCACTTGCGAACCAGTAAGTTATATAAGAGCATGCTAAAAAGACAAAACTAAGTATTCATAATTTTTAAAAATATCTCAAAATATTTTTTTAGTAGCACTGCCTTAATCATAAGCTTCTTGTAACAAAAGAGAACTGCACGATTTTGTCTTTATTACTATCATATTGACGTGTATATCGCGATTTCCTTCATATAAATAATAAAATCTCTCGCTGTCGTCAGTGCACACAAATAAACCTACATGACGCAGTACGTGAGTAAAAATTATGTTACCGCGCCCAGAAGTGAGAACTTTTTTTTACGTTGTTGCAGTAATATGGTAATTTATTGCTTAGTAAAAAATCAATTTTTTTTGTGCCAGGTGGCAATGCAGCCAATAAGGAACGTTTCGCAACACGCAGTATCCAATCAGACACGAGGCCTAGCCCAGACTCTGGCGCAGTTGATAGCGAATGGGTGGACTCGCATCAAAAGAACCGCTGCGTCATTTCACTTCAGTGTACTTTCATAATCTGAGTCAATCATTTACTATGCTCCATTTTTGGTTACTTCCAACTTTTCTGAATTTCTGTTGAAGTTCTACTTCTAGGATATTCCTCCACTTCATGCAAACAAATCAAATGTTACACCAGAGGGCCAACGCACCGCATTCGTGCGCACTCATTGTAATAATGTTTTGCATAAGAACTTTTTCTTACTAGGCATTACCAACACACATGTTTCCTCTCTTTTTTAATTAAAATTAATTATTAATGATATATTGTAAGTTTTTAGGTAAAATATATGTAAAGGTTTGATTTAACCAAAAATTATGTACTCTTATGTTAACACAAGTATAAAACGCTTGTGATACATAACATATTTTGGAAGCAACTAAACGCGTCATACATGGGGTGATTTTTCAAAGGTTTGTTAAAAAAAAAAATGTTAATAAACCGCTAATAGACTATAAAAAATTTCCTTGAAATGTGGCCCTGCAATAAAAACTATATGTGGAAATNATGTTAATAAACCGCTAATAGACTATAAAAAATTTCCTTGAAATGTGGCCCTGCAATAAAAACTATATGTGGAAATGCAGCAAGGTATCAACATCGTTGTGAGACGGAAAAAATATAAAGTCGAGCTTCATGAATGTTCTAAATATTATGAATATTTAAATGGTTACTACATGGAATAATAAGGCAAGCACCGGGCTTAAAAACATAGCTTTGTTTCTTATTTTGTTTTATAAGTTAAAACCCGGATGTTTACATGTGGGAAATGTAGCAAATGTTTCCATTGGCCGTAGGGTTTTCTCATGGTAGTTTTGTAACAAAACTTTTAATTCCGTCGCTTATCCATTTCCACGTCATTCCACCCCCAATGGTACTGAAGACTTCGGCTGCTACGCACCGCAGCAAAATCTCTCTCACTAGTTTCATTTCATAAGTGAGTTTGTATGGGAAATGAGTCTCACATGGCCAAGCTACCTTAATTAGCACGCACAAAATCAATAAACAGGTTTTGTTTAATTTGTAGATGGGAATTTGAAATCGGCCCAGTTTCTTTGCTACGGTGGCCCTTACACAATCACACTGATTTCCTTCCCGAAGTCGAACGTGCCGATATATCATCGAATCAATTACCACTGACATGAAACACGCGAAGACATGGTAATTTCCCAGTATTTGTAAAAAAAAAAAAAAAAATTATAATAATAAGCGGGAGGCAAGATGCTCTTAAAACCACTTGGACGTCACATCTCATCCATGCATATCATATTTTTCTTATAATTTTTGTGTGTCACTAGGTTCATCTATGTTGGTTTGTAAAAGTAACTTAGAAATGTACACAAACGTTAAAATTACTTTCCAATTATATTACAGACTTGTAGTCTGTCATTGTTATTTATGATTAATACTAAACTCTAAGCCCGAATCAGTGATATCAATAAGTGAAATAATATTCAATGAAAGTCAGTTGATAAACTACTGCCGACTGGCGAGTAGAACAAATTTACTGTGAACAGGTGACTTACAGCAGTGTAATTCTTGACATTAAGTGGGAATCACAAATAAATCAGTGAAATTTAGCCCCCGTCTTAATCATTTATCTGGCTATGAGTATCAGTAGCTCAATTTTCACTTATTTGGCTCAATTCTCACTGTGTCAAGTTTTTTAGAGTGTAAGACATGAGTATCGCCCATGGCCTAATACCGGTTTGATAAGACAGTNATGAGTATCGCCCATGGCCTAATACCGGTTTGATAAGACAGTTGGATTTAAATTACGTCGCACCTTTAAGTGAAGGCATCGGCTGGCGTTCTCGTGTACGCAATTGACAGTATTTTTGCTTTGCCGATTTATCAGTTTATTGTAGGCTACATACAATTTTTATCGCTATGAATTCTAGTATTCGGCCCCGTAAATACAATTTTTCATATGTGATTTATTCTTTTCGTCAAACGGAGTGTAGTTCAAATCATCGTTTGGCAAAATTAAAACTCTCTTATTAAATGACCGTTCTTCATAACTTTTAGTTAAAACTTGTTGGGTCTTCCGACGACTCTTCTAACATCTGTAAAAGTGCAAGCACACTAACAATTCTCCCAAGTGTGGCGCGTATGCCAGAAATTCCGTTGTGTTAAAGACGCTACTCCGAGCAGTCTTATTTCAAGCCTTTACATTTTCACAATCACGGATATGTACATGCCACGCGGAGTCATAATTCGCGAGCACATTTCACATCTCCGATGACAGCGTTGAATATTATGATTAAAACTGCAAAAGCTGTGTGTTGCATTCGGGTATGGTTGAAGGATGTTGGTTGGACAGAACATCACGGCCTAAAATAGACGCAGTGTGAGCTAGCTGAAATTAGTGGTCGTTGGGCGGTGCATAAATTACGTGCGACTTTTGTTGTCTGTTCAGAATTTCCCCTGCCTACTTTCCTGTGTTTATTCTCTCCCTCGCCATTGTTATGCAAGATTTAACGTGATGATGTGATGCATAATCGGCTAAGAGGATTTCTCGTTCTGTGGAAATGGTCTTTTTGTTTTTTGAACTTGACTTCGATTAGAGGGAACTTACTCACGCTCGTCTTTCTCAACATGAGACTGCTTCTTTTTGTAGAGACAATTTCAGAAAAACAATCAATTTGTGTATTAAAAAAACTCTAATTGTTGTTCATGTAAATCTACTAAAATTTACGATATCCCTATGATACATTCATGGTACTGCAGTAGTGGTTCTTCTATTTTACGAAGTGATTTGACGGTGTTAACTACTAAATTTTTATAAGAAAATCCCCGTTTCCTCTTTACACCAAACAGCAGTTACGGAATATTATCACGAACATCATAAATTTCATCTGGTAAAATTACACATTAAGTGCGAATCACTGTAACATTTTTATGATATAAAACAAAGAAAACGGATAAAATCATAGACGCATTATATTGTTTACACCTGAAAAATTACTGCACACAAAGTCTTAACGTCAAGTAATGATTACAATTTTCTGTATTTCTCCAAGGAAAGTAAACAGTCGTAAATCGAGATACATAAACATTACCTTTTGTACGAAAAATAAACTACTCCTTAAAAATTTACTTACTGAAACAAATTCTCGCACACACGCTGATTTTTTGTTATTTTCTCAAGACGTTGATTTTTTGTGGTCTGGACGTTTCCTTAACCCCTTAATATATACGTTAATTATGCCTTTCAGGTGTTGCAAAAGAAAGAATTTTTGGCGTGAGAAGCACTTGGAGATTTCTTATATTACCTGACATTTTGGAACCTGTGGAAAGGGTTTCAGTACATCCATTATATACAAGAAACAACCAATTATAAAATAGTTGGTGTGTCAGCAGTAACCAATAGCATTTCGCAGAGAAAAGCGATATCCGCAATGGCGACACGTTCTGGACCTGTATATCACCAGCCACGATGTCAACTATTCTGCAACGTGTCATATGTGAACGAGTATATTATCTATTCGGGACAATATGTTAACGCGGTTATCTACCTGGCACTTGAATAACTTGCAGCATGTTTGAAATACATGTGCCTTTTACGGAACTATTAAACGTCTCCTCATTGTGTTTGCCCACGGAAAGAAAACATACCCTAGCACGATGACCGAATAGTAGAGACGTTCAAAATTCGCGTTATTATTTCAGGACAGACTAGACTTCAAACACTCGTGCTTTTGTATTGAGTTTGTCATTGGAATACAGTTGGTTCGGGCACGCCCTCGACGGATTTGGACCAATAGCAAGCAACTAACGAAAGGCTGTTCCAGTCACGTCCTATCAGGTCAAAAGGTAAAATAGGTCCTCACTGTTGCAGAAGCCAATAAAAAAATGGCACCCGTGAAAATTCTAGCGTGCTGCCAGAAAATAACGCTAATGTTGCAGGTCCCTTCCAAAGAGTACTATCAGGGCATCACATATGTTAAAATATCACTTCAGTGTCCTCCGACGTTGTTTAAAACGGCATTTTCATACGGTTATTCTTAAAACAAACTTCCCGGACACCAGCGAAATCTAAGATGACAGATCTTCATTATCGTAGGCTTCGACCCTACTTAATTATTTGGCTCTCGTAAACTGAGATATGCCAGAAGCTGACCGAGAATATTCTCACGAGCTGAAAACAAATTAGCCCATAAAATTGTTTTATTACTTCCTGCGTATTCGCCATTTAAAATTTACAGGGTTTGATAATATTTGTTGGCGAATTTGCTGACACTGACGGCGTGGTACAATTTGAAACTATTAAAGTCAAATTAGAGCTTCTTTATTTTCCAGTGCGCATTTATTTGTCATGTTAGGGAGTTCTGAAGGGAGTACGTGTGCGCGCGTGCACCTGTATGTATATGTCAGGGAAGGGCGGCGTGGGAACCCACACAGGCGTATCATGAAGTTTCAGCTCCAAGTTTTTACCTTACAGATAGGCCCACCTATTTTGCGCAAAAATATGTATGCACAGACTAGACTTCATTATCCAATGTCCACACTTGCAGACTTCATTTGACTACTGGCCGCTTGTCTTTGTATGAAGAGTGTCTGTTACATGAGTGAGCCAATCAGGGTTAAGATAATACGATACGGAGGGTCCACGATTCGCGGGCAGACTGATACGACGCGTAACAATTAAAATGATCCAATCACAAAGGTGTTGCTGAACTTAAGTGTTTTGGAACACAACCTGCCATGAAATATTTTCGCGAAAAACAGCTAACCCTACTTATAAGTGTTTCCTAAAATTTAGAATAGGATTATTAACAGGTCCGCTTTATGCCCGCAGACTAAATGGGTGCCCATGAGGAAGTGCAAAAACCACTTACAAACTTATGCAACATAAATTTACATGTACACGTGGGTTCGTGCGTCCGTGGTTTACCCAGAATTAGAAGCCGACAACTTGTGAGACCAAAACTAGTGACGTCGACCACAGGGTCTTGTTCACGTGGCTTCGATCACGTGAACACTAGGGGCCGCAGTGGTNACCAAAACTAGTGACGTCGACCACAGGGTCTTGTTCACGTGGCTTCGATCACGTGAACACTAGGGGCCGCAGTGGTGTACTACTCCAGTCCCACCAAGAATAACTCGGTTCAATTCCCTACGTGGCCAGCCGGTTTTCTTTGCATGTGAGAAACATGGTAGACGTTGGCATTTTTACGTCCTCCAAACTATAAAATTGGAACAGTTAAATTGCTCGAAATCATTTTATTTAACTGCAGATATGTTGAAATTGCTCCACTTGAATCATTAGAATCCTACTTGTCATGTACGTTACTGGTATTCACTAATTAAACAGGGATTTATACTGATTACTAGTAAATTGCACTGGCCTAGCTGTAAAACCACAGTTCATTCCAGTGATTCGCCAGTAGATAACAACTCATCAACTGATAATATAGTAAAGTAACTCTACTGATTAAAACCACTGATTCACATTTTTGTATGCACCACACTTTACCTTCACCAATAGGTCGTGACTTTTATCAGCCTTTCACAACCGCTAGAGTTAAAAGTATGTTAAATGGGCACTTTTAAAATCAACCTTTGAGAAAAATTCGTTATGTATACAATTATGTATATAAAAAAAAAGCCGCCTACAGAACGCCTAATAAGGTTCGTATCGACGTAGAAAATTAATCCTAACAATATTTGATTTGATTTCTGTTGGTTCTGTGCACCTTGAGGCTCCTTCGTAGTCGTCATATGGCTCTCATTCTAAGCAGTTGTGTTTATTGGCTCTCATTCTAAGCAGTTGTGTCTATTGGCTCTCATTCTAAGCAGTTGTGTCTATTGGCTCTCATTCTAAGCAGTTGTGTCTATTGGCTCTCATTCTAAGCAGTTGTGTCTATTC
>NQII01002487.1:297690-319396 GCA_002778355.1 Clitarchus hookeri | reverse complement strand
CTCATTTTCCTCCCAGTCTCCTTTATTTTCTCTCTTGTGTTTTTTTCTCGCGCTATCTCATTCCTTCCTGCCTCTATCTCTCGCATGTTCTATTCCTTGGTTATGGTGGGGGGGGGGCTGGGGTTTCCTCACATGACTTCCGGTCTCCTTTATGTCACCGTCGATGTGGTCTGCTGTAGGCAACCATCTTTAATTCCAGCGCCTGCCACCAGTTGACCGCTGCTGGCGGCCGTATTTGATTCCCACGCCCGCCACCAGAGTGTTTGAAGTTCCACAGTACGCGGCTAGGAGCGCTGGGATCGGTACGGTCATTTTGTGCATGTGTGTTGGTTCACTCGTCGCCAGCAGAAGCCGCATTGCTTATTTCCTTATTAAAAAAAAATCTTTTTCTTGACTGCTGCCTGGGCTGAAAATTTTCCAGCGGTATAGCCAAAACGCATTTTTTTTCCTGCTCTTCACCGATCGGAAATTTAAGAACNTGGGCTGAAAATTTTCCAGCGGTATAGCCAAAACGCATTTTTTTTCCTGCTCTTCACCGATCGGAAATTTAAGAACATGCACTTTTGGCCCATTATTTTAATTACCACTGCAGTGTACACAACACTTAAAAAGTAATTTCAATATAAAAACGTTTGTTAATTATAGATTTTATTTTACTAAACTTGTTTAAACTAACGATAATAATCACGGCACAATAAGGTATCCACACGAGCACAGCTACCTTCAGTAACTGTCAGTCCAACGAATTCGTCTGGTGCCCGACGGCCTAATGTGCGTGACGTCATGCGCTCGGAATTCGACAGCGCGCTGGCCTTCTCTATTTAATCGGTGTTGCCCTGTCTCCCCAGCCAGCAGCCAGTTGTGCTGGAACCACCATTTCCTAACTATTATAAATATTGTGATATAAGTAAGATGTGCGTGGTTCAGTTTTTGTGTCTGTACAGCTGTTTAAGGTTCAATAGTTAGTTGAGTACAAAGGTATTGTTCGGAATTTTCTTTTTTAAAAATATCCACAAGCTGGAAAAACTAAGAATTAAATATGTGTTGGAGGGGGGGGGGGCCATAAAATGTGCTTTTTTTAACCACGAACAGCTTATAAAATATATCTGAATTTCAGAAATCCTATAAGTAGAGCCACCTGTTTTTCGCGAAAAAATTCCAAGACTGGTTGTATTGCAAAACACGCTAGTTCAGAACCAATATCGTGGTTGGGTGAATTTTTAACGCGCACTAGTCTTAAGTGTCTGCCAGCCAATCACAGATGTTTAGTTTCGAGATAGCTTTACTCTAATTGGCCCAGTCGAGTAGAAAAAATCTTCTCACGCAGACACGTGGCCAATGGCCAAAGGAAATTTGCAAGTGTGCACTTACGAATCCGATGTCTAACCTGGGCATAAATATTTTCGCACAAAACATGTGGTCTTACCTATAAGTAGGGACAGTTGAATTTCGCAAAAAGATTTCAGCACATGCTAGATTGCAATACCTTACGGGCAAAACAGCAGTTTTATTTTGCTTATCGGCGGTGTGTCTTTGTGAGAAATTTTTTCCCCATTCCTGACAGGCTAATCAGAATTCTGTAACTTCGATTCTTTACGTCTCTGATTCGCGGGCAGACATCTAAGACGCGTAACACCTGGATCATCCAATCACTATAGCAGATCTGATCTTAGGTGTTACGAAATACAACATTTCGTGAAATCTTCTCGCGAAATTCAGGTGTCCCTACCTTATAAGTTAGAATTTTCTCTTTTCAAGACAGTAAGGATTAATATACACATTAGAGTGAAATAAACAACTAGTTTTGTGAAAAAAAACGATTTTGTTTACGAATTATAATTTTTTTTTTCAGTGATGTATTAAATAATTTGTATTGCAAATTTTTATTTGCTAGTGGCTTTGTTTACGTCATTGCGTCCTTATCGCGGCAAAAGTTTACTGTTCGCTAGGATTCAACGTACTGTAAACATGTCCGACAGTTTTATTTCCTTACTAACTGTCTTGCATGTATGAAGATCTGCCCCATTTAAATGGACCAATGAGGATTCTGATTCTATAAGGTAGAACATTCGTGATTGGTCTGCAAACAACTTAGCAGAGTCAAAACCTTGTTCATCCAATCTAGAAATAATAAACTAGGTACAGTGTTACAGAAAATCACTTAAGTTGGGTCAAAATGTTTTTGCAATTTTTCATTATCTCTAGTCACTACTTGGTCATGTCTTCTAGTAAATAGGCAAATCTCGATTTAAAAAAATTCTCCGTCGATAATACGTAAAGAAATATCAGGAAAATGGGAATGTATTGCTCTACACGTCCGATTAAGAAGCAGATTACACATCTGGCCGTGTCGTCACCCAGAAACGTCACCCAGGCGCTCCGTTGCAGGACGTTGCACGTAGTGAATGGTATGAGGAAGTGTTTGAAGGGGTAGGGGAGGAGAAGCCGTGAGAAGTTCCATTACGGGTCGTATGAGAATGCCTTCCGCACCCTCGAAGGGCGAGGCGGAAAGCCCAGGGCTCCCCCCTCGACAAAATCGCGGCATAATTATTCACTCGAGAAGCGCGCCGCCGAGCTACCGAGAGGCGAGTGTGCTGTGGCCCGGAATGGCCTCGGCGAAGGTCCATTTGACTCGCGGCATGTTGCTTCCTCCAGAGAGGGAGAGACTTAGGGACCTGTCTCGCCCCGGCGTGCTCGCCTGGCTTACAACAGGCGATAACATCGGCGAACCCTCGCACCACGTGTGCAGCACGTGCCCTAATGTGCACTTTTGAAAGCACTGCTACAGATCTACTTGCATACACACTGTGTATTCTTCCACCATATGTAAAATTAGCATTGGCATGGGACTCATCATTTTATTCATGGGTCGGTGAAGTGAAACTAAAATTATTAGCATTGCAAATATTAAAAAAAATCGCTGATTCTTACACTTATTACGAATTAGTAGAGCCCCAAGTTTTTCGCGGATTGATGTGGCAGCCGGCTAGGTTTTACAGTCCTTTATACAATCGAGACTCTATTGTTTGCTTATTGGTTGCTGTGATCAAGGGAGTACTTGTAACAGGACTGTTCAAAGCTCACTTCCTGGTTATTACTGGTTCACAGTTAAACGGGGCGTGATTAACAACTGTAGTCCAATCACAGTGGCAGGAGAAACAACAAGTGTCCGAAGTCTACCTCGCCACATAATGAATTCGCGAAATACTCGCGGCTCTACGAATTAGGAAAAGAGACAGCAAAGCAAATCATTTCAGTATTCACAAAAATTAACCCAACACTTTTATTTTAACGTTAAGACTCGGAACTACTTTTCCTCCTTCTTTACCAACTTCACGGGCCGCATGTCTATGTACACGTCCGTTAACATATGCCTATAGAAGAAGTGAAAAAAAAAATACAAAAGTGCTCAATTAATCGCTAGCAGCCTTTAAGTAGTTGTGCCCAAATTTTTTTCCACCAGTCCGTACGCGTATTTGAGAAATTTTGATTGGCAAAAAAATTTTTACAATCCAGTTATGTTAACTTTACTAAATTTGTTTGTAACCAATTAACTCTTCCATACCAACTTTAATTTACAGAGAAAAGTAATTTTATAATGCGCGCAGTCACAGAGTATACAAGTACACAGAGGCAAAGTAACGCGGCGGTTCCTTGGATGCCCGCGTTCCCAATCTCTGATTGGCTGCGTGTGGCTTTAGGAACGGGGTTTGTGCCTGATTGGCTACTGCGCAATGCGACAGTTTTCCTTATTGCCTGGGCTGTCGGCTAGCAAGTATGTTACCACGCGCTGATTGGCGAACGGCGTTCCGACCATAGACTTAATGTGAGGTAGACCGATCTCGCTGGCTGCGCACAACCAATCTCCGTGTCCCAACATCGAACTCCTTTTCTGCCAGCACGGCTAGCAATAACGGCGTGTATTTGATTTGAGGTTAAAAACTGATTAGTAAACAAGTGCTTTGAGAAGTTTTACACTTCCTCTAACCAGTCTGTAATGCAGTTTGATTAAAATAAACTTGGTAAAAGNTCGCGGCATGTTGCTTCCTCCAGAGAGGGAGAGACTTAGGGACCTGTCTCGCCCCGGCGTGCTCGCCTGGCTTACAGCAGGCGATAACGTCGGCGAACCCTCGCACCACGTGTGCCGCACGTGCCCTAATGTGCACTTTTGAAAGCACTGCTACAGATCTACTTGCATACACACTGTGTATTCTTCCACCATATGTAAAATTAGCATTGGCATGGGACTCATCATTTTATTCATGGGTCGGTGAAGTGAAACTAAAATTATTAGCATTGCAAATATTTAAAAAAATCGCTGATTCTTACACTTATTACGAATTAGTAGAGCCCCAAGTTTTTCGCGGATTGATGTGGCAGCCTGCTAGGTTTTACAGTCCTTTATACAATCGAGACTCTATTGTTATCTTATTGGTTGCTGTGATCAAGGGAGTACTTGTAACAGGACTGTTCAAAGCTCACTTCCTGGTTATTACTGGTTCATAGTTAAACGGGGCGTGTATAAACAACTGTAGTCCAATCACAGTGGCAGGAGAAATAACAATTGTCCGAAGTCTACCTCGCCACATAATGAATTCGCGAAATACTCGCGGCCCTACGAATTAGGAAAAGAGACAGCAAAGCAAATCATTTCAGTATTCACAGAAATTAACCCAACACTTTTATTTTAACGTTAAGACTCGGAACTACTTTTCCTCCTTCGTTACTAACTTCACGGGCCGCATGTCTATGTACACGTCCGTTAACATATGCCTATAGAAGAAGTGAAAAAAAAAATTACCAAAGTGCTCAATTAATCGCTAGCAGCCTTTAAGTAGTTGTGCCCAAATTTTTTCCCACCAGTTCGTACGCATATTTAAAAAATTGATATTGACAAAAAAATTTTTTTCATCCAGTCATGTTAGCTTTACAAAATTGGTTTGTAACCGATTATCTCTTCCATACCAACTTTAATTTACAGAGAAAAGTAATTTTATAATGCGCGCAGTCACAGAGTATAAAAGGTACACAGAGGCAAAGTAACGCGGCGGTTCCTTGGATGTCCACGTTCCCAATCTCTGATTGGCTGCGTGTGGCTTTAGGAACGGGGCTTTTGCCTGATTGGCTACTGCGCACTGCGACAGTTTTCCTTATTGCCTGGGCTGTCGGCTGGCAAGTATGTTACCACGCGCTGATTGGCGAACGGCGTTCCGACCATAGACTTAATGTGAGGTAGACCGATCTCGCTGGCTGCGCACAACCAATCTCCGTGTCCCAACATCGAACTCCTTTTCCGCCAACACGACTAGCAATAACGGCGTGTATTCGATTTGAGGTTAAAAAACTGATTAGTAAACAAGTGCTTTGAGAAGTTTTACAATTCCTCTAACCAGTTTGTAATGCAGTTTGATTAAATTAAACTTGGTAAAAGTATTTTATTTATATACATAATAGTGCTTGTTATTTAAAAATTAAGAACTAAACAAACACGTTTATCATTGTTGACATCTGAGAGTTGTGTTCTTTTGGGGTAGGTGAATGTTGGGTACATGCGCAGAATACGAATAAGCGGTGTACCTCGTCTTTAGTCTATAGTTCCGACATTTTGCTGGCCAGTGACGCCATTTTGGTGGAGTGTGCTGCTGGAGTTGGCGGAATAAGCGGCTATCTCANTCCGACATTTTGCTGGCCAGTGACGCCATTTTGGTGGAGTGTGCTGCTGGAGTTGGCGGAATAAGCGGCTATCTCAACTCTGCATTTTTGAGTAGTCTGTTGTGTGCTACCGCAGTCGACGCAACACTTGTTATTTGTCACAACCAAGCAACTATGCTCTATTCGAGATTTCTTCGAACTTTTTGAATTATACGTTTGAATAATCGCCAAATGTATGGTGTAACGTGTTGTTTCCTAAACATGTATTGTTCTGTTAACAAAAAAGTACCTAATTTTTTTTATTAAAATTAACTTTTACCTATATTATGTCCACAAAGGTAATATTCCATTTGTCANTCCGACATTTTGCTGGCCAGTGACGCCATTTTGGTGGAGTGTGCTGCTGGAGTTGGCGGAATAAGCGGCTATCTCACCTCTGCATTTTTGAGTAGTCTGTTGTGTGCTACCGTAGTCGACGCAACACTTGTTATTTGTCACAACCAAGGAACTATGCTCTATTCGAGATTTCTTCGAACTTTTTGAATTATACGTTTGAATAATCGCCAAATGTATGGTGTACCGTGTTGTTTCCTAAGCATGTATTGTTCTGTTAACATAAAAGTACCTAATTTTTTTTATTAAAATTAACTTTTACCTATATTATGTCCACAAAGGTAATATTCCATTTGTCANTAAAAGTACCTAATTTTTTTTATTAAAATTAACTTTTACCTATATTATGTCCACAAAGGTAATATTCCATTTGTCACTAATATGAATAAAACCGAAAAAACAGGTGTGTTGGAAATGCCTAGTAGAAAATAGTTATTATGTAAAATGCTTTTACACAGTTTTCGCAAGAATGTGGTGCGACATGGTTAAGTTTTGTTTGCATGGGGCGGAGGAATATCCTAGAAGCAGAACTTAAGCAGGGCTTCAGAAAAGTTGGAAGTGACCGTGAATTGACTAGGCTTTGTGTTAGACTGTAGTATTCATATTCTAAAGATGAGGTACACCGATTACTCGTATTCTGCGCATGTACCCAACATTGACCTAACCCGAAGCAACACATCTGTCGACGTCACATGGTAAGCAATGAGTTTAATCAAACTGCATTACAAAACGTTTGGAGGAAGTATACAAACATCTCAAAGCACTTGATTACTAAACAGTATTCTAACCTCAAATCCACGCCGTTTTTGCTAGTCGTGTTGGCAGAAATGCAGTTCAATGATGGGACACGGAGACTGGTATTATTACGCAGCCAGCGAGATCGGCCTATCTCTTTTCCAGCCTATAGTAGTAATATGAACCAGTCATAACCTATACCTATACAATGAACCAAGCAAGGTACAGTACCAGCTAAAAATTACTTTCATGTGCTTTTGTTTACTATTGATTATGCTGGGCGTGATGGGTTAAATTCATAGTGTAACTATACATTTGATGGCAACAACGCTCGACATTTCTATTCTCGTAGACAGGTACATCGTAAATTTCCCATACTGTGTGATCTGGCACAGAGGCCGATCTCCAAGGCGCAGTTGGTTGACTACCAGCTTACGACGCGAGAGGATCTGGGTTCGAGTCCCGGTTAACAGTTTCGGCACTGACCGCCACTAGGTACAAGAATCGTCATTTCCCACAGGCTCAATACAGGCTCGGATAAACGTTCCTGTGAAGGGGCGAATATTTAATTGACTACTTCACTTTGCTTACGTCACGTTTCCCACTTACTTGCCCACTCAGAACTAACCACGTATATCGATTGATGTCTTGTTAATGGCGCACAGTTATGGAGGGAATGGCAATCTTCACTCGTGTCTATAGCACAGAACTACTTGTGGCTAGTACTAATAAATTCCTTGTCCTCGCACTGTTAGAAAAATGCCCCGTAAAATTAAGGAAAGTACCGGTTAAAGATCATCCACATCTTCCTGAAATTACAGACTCTTCGTTATTTTCAATAACGTTCTATCCGTAAATGTTGTACGTAAATCTCAGTGAATTCATGGAAAGTGTCCATAAACTTGCAAGTTTTTTAAATCTGCTCTTTATAAAAAGGGGCATCAAAAAAAGTTTTACTTTCGATATGTGGGTGTTTTACTGTGTATAAAAAACACTGTAAAAGTTTAAAAAAATTTGGTCCGGTAGAGGTATTTCAACTCTCTCATCCACCATGTTTTTACAAGAATAAGTACTGTAAATAAGGGACACATGATGTTTTTACACCCATCAGTCATGTTATAGTGCTTGCGAGTTTGTTATTTTATTTCAGGTTTGCAAACAGAGATAACCAAAAGTGTTTTTTTTTGTAATGTATTTGACTGTGTATAACAGAGAAATTAAACAAATATTAAATATTTTGTCCTGTAGTGGGATTGTAACAAGAATGAACAAATTAACACTTAATAACTGAAACACAGCACAGGATATCAATTGGATATTACAATTACATCCACAATATCAAAGTCATCTAAGTCCTGAAGTGAATCTCTTCAGGATATCCGTTGGATATCTAGTAGTATATCTCACTTGTGGTAAGTGTATAAATCTAATGATATCTGTAGGATATCCACAATATCTATATCCCTGTATGGATATTGGGCGGGCATTTCGATATCTTTTCGCAGTCTTAAGGATGTGACATTGCTATGCCTGGATATCCAGAACGTTCGTGGGGACATCCATTAGGTGTTCTTTAGATTATATGTGTTCTACATGGGCACTCACCTATCACACCTTTACACGAAGTACTGTATTTCGTAAATATGGATGTTACACGAAAGCGATGAACGCGCCTCTCTTTGTTTCAAGACATGTTACCGCACTAACTATTTTGTTTTATTTCCGTTAATGAAACGAGGTAACAAATAAATCGTTTTATTATTTTTGTGTGCGTATTTAACTGTGTATAAAGAAGGTTTTGTCCTGTAGCGGAATTTGAAAAAAAAAAAAATCAAAGAATTGGCACTCTATGAGTGGTTTGCCGCTCACCTACTACTATTTTACACGAAGTAGTATTTCGAAGTTGGGATATTATACGCTTCAGGTATCATCGTTATTGTTCGTGTCTCAAAGTCGAAGCCATAAGAATACGAAGAGCTTCCGTATTTTATATTTACGGAGCTCATTTACTTTATTCGTCATTACGAAGTGCTTATTTCTCCGCCTCACACATAACAAAGTTTAGAAAATTACACCAAAGGGACAGCGCACCGTATTTATACATACTCAGTTTAATAACATTCGGCATAAGAACTGTTTCTTACTAGGCATTACCTAAACACATATTTCTTACCAGTTTGTATTCTTATTAAGCACAGATGAAATATTATAATTCAAAAACAAAATAAAAGTAAAGTAGAGTTTAACCAAAAATAGGGTACCTTCCTGTTAACACAAGTATAAAACGCTTGTGGCATGACATATTTAGTAAACAACCAAAGACTTCACACATGGGGTGTTTTCAAAGGTTTGTTGAAAACGTGTGAAGATACCGCTAATAGGCTATACCAGACTGAAGAATGAACTTCAGTATGTAGGTATATGATACTTCAGAATTGAGACATAACTAATAAATCGTTGCCTGTATGGTGTACGGGCATCGTATTGAAAGTATTAAGATAAGAGTAGGGACACGTGTTTATCGCGAAAAAATTTCAAGACCAGCTGAACTTCAAAACACTTAAGTTCATGCGCACTTTCGTGGTTGGATGATTTAAAATTCACGTGACTCAAGCGTCTGTCCGCGAATCATGGACGTTCAGTGTCAGAGTACTTTACTCTGATTGGACCAGTCGAATAAGAACATGTCTTCTCACGTAGACGCGCTGCCAATAACCAAAGGAAGTTGTGGTTGTTGACGTAGGATACTGAAATGTAGCACGAGTATAAATATTTTCGGAAAAAAATACGTGGCCCTAGGTATGGGTGTAGATTCCTGTGAGACTCTGTTGATAGTGACTCCCGATTTTCGAGAAAAGGGTTCTTAGCTTACATAGCAGTATTTAAAAAACGCTTTGAATTGGCTCTGCTCCGGCAGCTTGATGGTTTTAAAATATTAGAACTTATTAGGTGCCTGTTCGCTGATCACAGACGTTCATTACTGGGATAATCTAATTCTGATCGGCCCAGATAGATACCGCAATGATTTCTCACAAAACTAAATCCGCGGCTAGCAACTAAAGGAAAATGCAAGTATCCACCTATAAGAATGAAGCATAGCCTGCGTAGTGGAACTCCTTTCGCAAAAATCAGGGGCACCTATATATTAGTCACGCCGTCATGGGGAATGTCGACGAACTTTGTTAGTGATGTAACATGCCAAAATTATATCTGCCAATTAAGTAATTTTTTTGCGGTAATGAACTCGACTTGTAATCGGGCGACTGAGGTTCGATCCACGGTCGTGTAATTCTGATTTCAGTTTCTCACGGTTTTTCTAAGCCACTCTAGGCGAGTTCCGGGATGGTACCTCACTATAGAACACGGCCGATTTTTCTCGTGATGTTAAATGTCAGAACCACTGGTTCTGTCTCTATCGATCCTGTGTGGTCAACAAGAGGTCAAGCCATAAAAAATGAAAAAGTGCTGCGTAGCTGCGGTTTTACACAACGAAGCCAAGACCTCGCGTATCTGTTCAATGTTTTTGTGCTTCTGCATAGTATTTTTTATTTGTAGCTATTAATACAAGTGAGTAATTTCCGATAGTTCGTGATTATAATCTATATTTACCTTTAAAGAAAAAACTTCATTCCTTTATGAAAACATATCATGTCTGTATCATATTTAATGCGCAAAGAAATTCGAGCATGCCCCAGATAATTCAACTGCAATTAATATTTCCGAAACGGGATTTGTAAATGCCAATTTTAATGCCGGTATCACAATAAATATAATTGCAATGTTCGACTTTACGATCCCTTATTACTCATGTACACACTCTCTGACCTAGAAGTACCAAAGAGAGTTCTGAATTCCTTTTGAACACCACAAAGCTACAGAAGCTTAACTTTTCTTATAAATTTTCATTCTAATGAATGGGAACCTGGCGAGTTTATTACATAAAATTTAGGAAGGGTAGCTGCGAAATTATTGTATGACTTTTTTCCTTTATTTATTGGTCCGTATTTAACTTTAAATATTTCGAGGGAAAAATGAGCATTATGTCCCAACGAAAGGAAATGTTCATGCATTTTAACAAATGACCATTCTCGTAATTAGCATTAAAATCTATCTTCATGACAGNCTGATTTCAGTTTCTCACGGTTTTTCTAAGCCACTCTAGGCGAGTTCCGGGATGGTACCTCACTATAGAACACGGCCGATTTTTCTCGTGATGTTAAATGTCAGAACCACTGGTTCTGTCTATCGATCCTGTGTGGTCAACAAGAGGTCAAGCCATAAAAAATGAAAAAGTGCTGCGTAGCTGCGGTTTTACACAACGAAGCCAAGACCTCGCGTATCTGTTCAATGTTTTTGTGCTTCTGCATAGTATTTTTTATTTGTAGCTATTAATACAAGTGAGTAATTTCCGATAGTTCGTGATTATAATCTATATTTACCTTTAAAGAAAAAACTTCATTCCTTTATGAAAACATATCATGTCTGTATCATATTTAATGCGCAAAGAAATTCGAGCATGCCCCAGATAATTCAACTGCAATTAATATTTCCGAAACGGGATTTGTAAATGCCAATTTTAATGCCGGTATCGCAATAAGTATAATTGCAATGTTCGACTTTACGATCCCTTATTACTCATGTACACACTCTCTGACCTAGAAGTACCAAAGAGAGTTCTGAATTCCTTTCGAACACCACAAAGCTACAGAAGCTTAACTTTTCTTATAAATTTTCATTCTAATGAATGGGAACCTGGCGAGTTTATTACATAAAATTTAGGAAGGGTAGCTGCGAAATTATTGTATGACTTTTTTCCTTTATTTATTGGTCCGTATTTCACTTTAAATTTTTCGAGGGGAAAATGTGCATTATGTCTTAACGAAAGGAAATGTTCATGCATTTTAACAAATGACCATTCTCGTAATTAGCATTAAAATCTATCTTCATGACAGTNAACGAAAGGAAATGTTCATGCATTTTAACAAATGACCATTCTCGTAATTAGCATTAAAATCTATCTTCATGACAGTTTGTTAAACAAATTAATAGCAAAATTCGCTACAAGGTAAATGTAAACGTCCGTAGCCTGGATAATCCCGTGCGAGCAGGGAAATGAACTGGAGATTCAGTGCCTTTGGCTGCTGAACGGAACATGCCTGAATAAATTATGGTTTAGGTTAACACTTACGAACTGAGATAATCGTAACATAGCCTTTTTATGTCTTGAAAATGTTTTTGAACAAGTTGAATGTTGCGAAAAGCGACAGCCAGATACACAGAAATGAGAATTATATGGAACTTATATAACGAAGCAAGAACGCTAATAAGAGCGAAGAAAATCTCCAAAAATAACGTCAGATAAGGTGGTATACATACGTATTTCACCACTCTTGTTAATGGCCACAGACAGGCCAGATCGGCTGAAGCGGAGGAAGCGTAAAGGCTCAGTACGAGAAAACTGACATGATCCGATTTTCTGACGACATTGTTATCTTGGTGAAGAGCAAGGAATTGGCAAAAGTACTGGAAGAGATGGAGGCCACTCTTGGAAATCAGCACAGCACGAAAAAAAGAAACAGAAAACGAAATATATTAGTGGCGAGATGACGGGACACAAGGGTTCTCCTGAACTTGGATGTTGGGCATTTTGAAAGTGCTAATTATCTCTATATTTCTTCCTTCCTTGCATTAGCCCCGTTGTAAAAACACATAGTTCTCTCATTGTTCCCCAAAAATCAACGATTACTAGTTGCCGGGACTATGTTGATACGTTGCTGCGGATGTTACAAAAATATTACCCACACAATTAACATGATTGTCAAAATTGCCAACTTACCGTTCTATTTTCTTTCCGTTTGGTATTCGACCCACAGACTGGAATCGCTTTGCTTTTTCTGTCGAGAGCCATGCCGTATTTATTATAACTATTCATCGCTATATCTAGAACAATCAATTTCTCAAGTCATATTAGTTTCTGACATTACATAGTTTATTTACGTAGTAGTTTAATTTACTAGCTGTTATCTTGCGTACTTTTTGGCTGTACTAATACAAGCACGTCACTCAACTTAGCAGTACAGATATTTGTTTCATATGATACGTGAAATACTACTTGTAAATGGTAATTGAAGACATTGCAAAAAATTCTTTGTCCCTCACTCTCTAACGGTCGTCCCTGAACATGCCACTTTACATAAGCACACTACTCATATCCTCGACACGTCACTTTAGCGACTGCCGTGATCAGGCTCCGTGCAGTAATAGAAACACACCAGAACTACAGAATACTCAGGTATACAGATAAGAAAGAATCTGTTTTCCTGCGAACTCCAGCTGCACACGCCAGCAAAATGGCGTCACTTGCCACACACATGACGGAATCCCCGTTTGCCAATTCGCGCCTTGTAGCTTTCTTGCGAGCTGGCCCCCTAGCCCATAAGAACATTTTCGCGCCACACTGTAACCAATCAGTCATAAGGTTCACTTGCAGACTATCGCATGAGGCGGAATAATATCCTCAGAGTAGAATTGAATATGGCTTCAGAAATGTAGGAAGTAACCATACATGAAACATATACTCATTATTTTAAGAAACTGAAACACCTGCTTTGGGAAAATTGTTTATTGGTCTTAAAGGCTGTTTACTCACTCTCAACAGAGGCCGCGGTAGCTGAACGGTTAGCCTGCTCGCCTCTGACCAAGCCGAACCGGGTTCAATCCCCAGCCGAGCCACTACCGGATTTTCGCATATAGGAATCGTGCCGGACGATGCCGCTGGTCGGCAGGTTTTCTTGATGATCTCTCTTTTCCCCCGTCCTTTCATTCCGGCGTTGCTCCATACTCACTTCAATCACCCTCATTGGCTCTGAAGACCTCGCTGTTAAGGGCCGCCCAAATTTCTTCATTCACTCAGTCACTCTCAACGGCTCGGTACAGAACTAACCTGACGCATACACAGAATTGGAAAAACTAGTTCAAAACCGAAATGCAAGGATTATCGCTGCAAACCAAACTTAGTACTATAAACTCGTTCCTAAAATCACTACTCACATCAGTGCCTTGTTTGGGACTGCAATCTCCACTAATAAATACATTGTAACCGGGAGTGAGCAATTGAATTCAGCTGGTACGAGCGGATTTCCACACTAAATATTCCATTAATTTTATGACCTCTTCTAAAATTCGCAGACAGTACAAGCTATTTGAATGCGATCCTCAAAAAACCTCTTGTTCGTTGAAACAACATCAAAATTTCAAGTATCTATATCAAAGAGCCACGCAATGTTCAACATAAAATAATATTTCAATCTTTTTTTCACATCATTTATTGGAGAGGACATACTTCATACAAAGTGGAACAATAATTCCCACTGTACATACCGGGCAAACAGACATCAATATCAAAGGTCCAGAAATTTTCGAGTAACTATTTCCTTTTGCCGTCATATACATTAAATATTTTAAATTATGTTGCTAGCAAAATCAAATCCAGTATTCGTTTTACACTGGCGTTGAACTGTAAGCAAGTGGCCCGTCGATTATTATGTGTCTCGTGGCAAAATAAATAAGAAGAAAGGTCTCGTTGAAATGTAACAATGTGTGTACAAAAGCATGTACGCTACTATTGTGTACGGACGTTCCCAAGCTAACTCCTGGGACTTGTGGGGATCCGCTTGCACCGTAACACAACTAATGAGTGCCTTGAGAATATTTCGCACCACACGATGGACCGTTGGCTCCATAATGACGTTTTCAGTAACACTAGCGGAAGTGGGGCTTGCTTCTGTGGTTCCCTCATTGTGAAGGAGAGTGGGAGGAAGGAAACAGTAACTGTAGTTCAATCTGTACGAACATACAGTTCTGGTCTGCAGTACACAGTAAACAATTTCTGTACATATTACAAACAATTATTTGAAAAATTTTTCTCGAAACTGTACAGCGGAAATATTGTGTATGTATGCAACACAAAATTTTAGAAAATATACAAAAATATTTGTGTAGCGTAATGTCTGCAACACTTGCTTGTAAACATTCGACATTTGTCCTTACTTATGTAACAATAAAGTTACCATTGGTACTGGTTTCCAAACAATTCCCTGTAGTAATAAAGAAAAGTGTTTACAAAGAAACTTCCGCTATGCAATACCCGATAGCGACTCACGGATTTCTAAGGTCCGGCTCCACGCAGCTTCCAGTATGACCAGACCCGAGCTAAGGTTTGGAATGTAATGAGGAAGAGCCACTTACCTGATGACATGAGCTGACTCCTTATTGANGGAATGTAATGAGGAAGAGCCACTTACCTGATGACATGAGCTGACTCCTTATTGAGACAGAAACTTGCCACTCCAGCCAGATAAATTATTGGACTGACTATAGTTTGTACTAAGGGTATACCAAGTAAGGCGTGAATTGTTTTGCGTCTTTTCAAGATAGTACGCGGGAACACTAAAATGCATAAACATTTCCTTTTTCCTATGCCTCACCACAGCCGTAACATTCGCCTTATTTTATCTACTTATGAAGAGAGCTTGTTGACGTTTGATTATTCTCTTTTGAAAACTATTTTGAGAAATNTCGCCTTATTTTATCTACTTATGAAGAGAGCTTGTTGACGTTTGATTATTCTCTTTTGAAAACTATTTTGAGAAATATTCGTGGCCCACAATGCATATATTTTAACGGACACAGTGAAATGAAATTTCCAGTAAGAATTTGGCTGTGAGGTAGTAAATGTATAAATGCAAATGTATAGTAAAAGTATAATGTCGACGGCAAACTGAGCCATTTTGAAAGGTCTGCTTAGGGTCTTATTGTATGCACATCGTGTATTCTTCCGCCACACATAAATTTAGCGTTGCCATGGGCCTGATCACTTTATTCATGCGTCGGTCAAGTGAAATTGTTAAATTATTAGAGAAATTAATTTTTTACCAATTTATACATTCTTACACTTATATGCGTGGAAAAATTTGAAAGCAAAATAAATAATTTCATTATTCACAAATGTTTACGTAAAACATTTACTTCGACGATAAGAAAAATAACTACTTTCTCTCCATCTTTACCAGCTTTACTGGATGCTTGCCAGTTAATGTGCCTATAAAAATATTTGCAGGTAGGAACGGTGACATTTCTCATAGGCTGATTTCAAAAGTGTTGAAAGGACCGTGAACAGTCTATAATTTCATACCTTAAGCTCGTTCTAGAGTGACACAGGCGCTGTCACTTATCATGAATGCGGACACGTAGTGCGTACTCCAGTGAGACGCATGCGTACACGGATACGTATAGAAGATCTTAAAGATAAATGAATGAGGTCTTGAGCGTCGTTGAGCATGAACTGAAATAAAGACGGAATAGCGGTAGAATGCAAGGGCGAGGAAACTGGAATCAAATGGAAACTCACAACCAACTCGTGGCATTAGACTAACGATCTCGGAAGTGACACAATAATTCGCCATAGGAACCTAGTAGTGGGAGCGGAGCCACTACAAAAAATGAGAGTTTCCCGATAAAATCCTAACTAATATTATAAATACGAAAGTGTGTGTGTGTTGGTTTGTTTGTTTGTTTGTCCGTCTTTCACGGCGCAACGGAGAAACGGATCGACGTGATTTTTTTCACAGATATAGTTGAAGGACCGGAAAGTGACATGGGATACTTTTTAAATCGAGAAAATGTCTCATTCCATCGGGGAANACAGATATAGTTGAAGGACCGGAAAGTGACATGGGATACTTTTTAAATCGAGAAAATGTCTCATTCCATCGGGGAACTTCTTATTGGAAAATGAAAATGTACACCAACGGAATAACAATGCAACGTCGCAACCGAGCAACAGATCTAAGTAATTTATTGCACATAAATAATTGGAGGGCTATAAGGTGATATTGGCTACTTTTTATCGCGAGAAAATATCTCAAAAAATTTACAAATGANACAGATATAGTTGAAGGACCGGAAAGTGACATGGGATACTTTTTAAATCGAGAAAATGTCTCATTCCATCGGGGAAATTCTTATTGGAAAATGAAAATGTACACCAACGGAATAACAATGCAACGTCGCAACCGAGCAACAGATCTAAGTAATTTATTGCACATAAATAATTGGAGGGCTATAAGGTGATATTGGCTACTTTTTATCGCGAGAAAATATCTCAAAAAATTTACAAATGATAATAGTGAAACAAGTCAGAAAAAAGTTTGCCGCCAGCGCGCTCTTGCAATACGCTGTCTAAACCGTTAAAGATGGAACAATGTCAAGTAGTAAAGAATTGTGTAGGATAAAAAGACCTAGAAAAAACTCCGCGGTAGCATATATCTACCAATAACAGAGAAATATTAATAAGTGTTTTTACCATTTAATTCACTGAGACGTTGAGTTTCATAATATGTATAGAGTATAGATGATTAACACGTAAAATTCAACTTTATTTAAATAAAAACTTAAACAATAATTCTGTAGTCCACGCGAGTGGAGCCGCAGGCACAGCTAGTATGAGAATAAACTTGATTAATCTACAACCAGTAGAGCCGACACTGACGAAAGAGTTGCAATATAATGCAGCAATATATTAGTAGTAGTTAGAGCCACTTTAGAAGGTATAGCACATATAATTAGAATCCCATTTTTGTGTGGTAAACGATGGTGGATGGCAGGTCAATCGTTCCAATTCCATACTCCGGGCACCAAGGGAACCAGTAAAAGGTAAAAAAGTAGATAGAAACTACAATCCACTTAAGAGGTGAAATGCAATTAATAAATGAGGGGAAGAAAATGTGTTCCGACAACATAAAGCCATAGTCCAAAATAGACTCGTAAGGAACATCAATAAAAGTAAAGGATAATTTATACTCCTACATTTCCCAGAAAGGGAAAGAGAAAGAGTAGTACGGGTGGAAAGTCGAATACGTGAGGTCCAACATATGGCTGACCATGTAAAAAAAAAGTACAAAGGAAAACTCGCTGACCATTGGTAACGTCCGCCACGACATCCATATGCAAAAATACCGATGAGCCGCTGGGATTCGAGCCCCATACATCTTGGTGGGAGGCGAGTAGTCTAACTATTAACACCATCTCGGCCCTAGGAGAAGTTAAGAATGCTGGTCAATTCTTAACTTCCATGTTCATGAATCCGTGTGGCCAGTACAAGTCTAATATTTCCCCCACTACGTGGTTTACGTAATAGTTGTGTATTCATTACATTAAAGTGACCGGAGGGGCCACGGCAGTGTAGTGGTCAGAATATCCTCCCCTCCCCCCCCTAGGCGAACCGGGTTCGATACCCGACGCGGTGCTTCCCGGATTTTCGCACGCGGAAATCGTGCTGGACGACGCCGCTAGTCGGCGGGTTTCCTCGGGGATTTCCCGTTTCCCCCGCCCTTGCATTTCGGTGCTGCTCCATACGCAGTTCGCTTCACCCTCATCGGCTCACAAGTCCTCGATGTTAAGAGTCGCCTAAATCTCTCCACTCCAATTTTCACTTTTCACCGGTGTAGTTATCAAGCAAATACTTTTTAATCGCTCATAATATGTGCGCTATTGTTAAAAGAAGTAAACTGTAATAACGAGTTTCGATGAGCTCATCGTTTTTATGGTAAAGTATGTGGCAAAATTACACGATTAAAAGTAAAGCAATTGTAATAATTAGCAAATGAAAGCAAAATGTTGAACATGACGGCATACACAATAAATTAAATTCCAGGAAATGATCGTTTAGGCAGGTTAGTGTATTGGTTCTCTACCACATTACAATTGTAGCGAAGTGAATTTGGTTTTGGCGGTATTGCGTGACTTTTTTTTTTCATTCATTCTCATTGGTAGAAGCTTGTTACATTGCTGCACAATTTGAACAGCCATCGGAAAGAAAAACCTGTTCGGCTTATGTTTCTGTGATCCACAACCATTTTATTACGCTTCCTTGTTATAATAGAACTGACTTTAACGTCATATTAAATAAGGTGTTTATAAAAAAATTTGGAAAATAAAATAATTTCATTTATGTTGGTTTTAAAGAAATAACAATACAGCGTTTATCAGTTGCACATTTTACGTTTCTAAGATTTTCCCAGTCCCGCTTGATTAGGGCATGAGCAAAATTTTAGGTGCGACATAAATGCCAATAATTTTACATGTGTCTGAAATATACACCATTAGAAGAATAGGAGAACCCAGGCAGGCTTAAAAATAGATATTCCTAAGGATATATATGCGGTCATAAATATTTCCGAACTCATCTGCAAAAACAGCCATTTCTTTATCCAGAATCTTACGTTATAACATATTTTTGAACTAAATGCGAAGCACTACGCACAAAAACGTCAAAAGAAATCATAAATAAATTTTTCCTTTGCAACTGAAAATTTCAATTTAAAAACTTGAATTTTCTTGCGAAAATAAGTGTTTGTTTTCCTCACGCATGGAAATGAATGCACGAATGAAAATTTTACATACACGTAAACATTAAACCCAGCAAAGAGTAAAAAACATTTCACGCTTACATACGTTGCATGCTTACAAAGAAGAATTACAAGAGCGTGAAATAACTAACGACTTGCGCTGCCTTTAAAAAGAGGTAGTTGCATTTTAATTTCCGGGATAGTTGCACACCCGGCGCGCAATTATACTCTGAAGAAATACGTTTTCAAAATAAGCGCTGCATGAACAAGGCATGGCTTTTCTAATCAACACGCGTCTGCGTACATTTTGTATAGTATGAGCTAATTACATCAGTACCACTGTGGAACGTACACCAACACACATATTCTACTTTACTAATATACAACATAACTTCAGTTTTGGTCGAATACGCAAAACTATTTTAGAGTCTCTCGGCAGACACTGCAGCTGCCGTCTTCAGTCGAGTAGCAGTGCACAACTGTTGAGATGACTACCAAAGTGTCTGACAAAAGTCGGTATTTTTCGCTGTTTAAAAGCGGATGATGGCGAAAAGCAGTGAAATGTAAGCGAAAATGTGCAAGCGTCGTCACACATTCTCTATTGTATTACGCGGCAAAGAAAATTTCTGACAATCCAAACACGCGTGTTGTAACTAATATAGTCAGTTCACGACTGGAAGAGACTTTTGAAAATCAACCTTTGAAAAAACACCCTAGCCGTTAGCTACANGGTATTTTTCGCTGTTTAAAAGCGGATGATGGCGAAAAGCAGTGAAATGTAAGCGAAAATGTGCAAGCGTCGTCACCCATTCTCTATTGTATTACGCGGCAAAGAAAATTTCTGACAATCCAAACACGCGTGTTGTAACTAATACACAGCCAGGCTTTGTTACATTACACTACACGATTTGAATGTTTAGTTACAGCTGTATGTGTTTTCACTATCATCATGGAATCGATTAGCTACTTAGTAATAATGCATATTAAACCAGGACTTGTACCATTTTCATGGAAACGTCTGTTGCTCATAATTTATGCAATTTCAAGAACAAAGCATTGTGTGCGTCTTTTTCTATGTTGTCATTTGAGCTCTAGTGCATCCATTGAGTATGAAGAATGCTACACTGTAAAAGGTATTCGTAAATTTTGCTGCGAAATTTTTTGTACGTTTACAAACTTCTGTAGAACACAATAATACCTCTAATGAAATTTATTCTTTGTAACACTACAATACACGTAACTGTAAAACATCTAAAAAAAATATTTGTCGCAATCAGGAATCACTTAAAGTTGCGAAGTAAAATTTTGAACTATTAGAGTTAATAGTAATTATTTTACATAAAACANCAATCAGGAATCACTTAAAGTTGCGAAGTAAAATTTTGAACTATTAGAGTTAATAGTAATTATTTTACATAAAACAAATGCATGCCTTTACAAATGGCTTGATATTGAAAAATAATCATTGAATTGGAGAAAATTATTTTTAACGTTCTTTCGATTATGTAAAACATTTACTTTCAATTTACTTTCCCAGGAATAATCAGCTCATTCCATCGCACTGCATTATGTATTTTTCCTGCCGGTAATTTTTGGAACCAACCGAATACATTGCAATTGTAACTTGTAAGTTTGCAATGCCCATAACAGTCATTCCAACTCAAACATTCATAAAACAATATATTTTGCATTTATTAAACTCCATCAGTACAAATTTTTAATCCGCTTTCGTTTGCAAAAGCATAATAAACATAATTTATTTCTAGTTATCAACACTGTATTTCGAAATACACACTTTAAATTTGTAATACTACCAATATATGTATTCCAGTTTTTACAAGAAAACATTTCGTAGCACTTCAAAATAATTTGTGGCAATGGGTTTCCAAAACAAAAATTATAAATATACGAAAGAATACTGGACAGTGTAACGAAATAACGAAGTTGTAAGATAATTTATCGGCGTATTGGCAACTAATTTCCCGGCCTTTCACTAAGTAGCTCTAAAACAGCTTCGCTATTCCAGCGATGCCACCGTGCAGAGAAATTAATCTTAATAACTTAAGTTGGTACCACTCCTCTTTATATGAGACAACAAACGAGTTTGTGTTGTTCGCCAAATGGAAGCGGACAAAGAGAGCGAGCGATGACAAAATAGTACCGAATACGAGATATAGTATATGCCGTCGGCTCTTGTTGTATTTGTGTTATTCAGCAACCTAGATATCGCTGGATGTTNTTGTGTTATTCAGCAACCTAGATATCGCTGGATGTATCACAGCTATAGTCGGTTCACAACTGGAAGAAACTTTTGAAAATCAACCTTTGAAAAAACACCCTAGCCGTTAGCTACGTGCATATAACATTAAAAACAGCGGCGAGCGCGGATACAGTTATGCCGTTAGGTTGCCAGCACAAAGAGAGGAAATAGTTCTAAAGTTTTAACGTAATTGTTAATTTATCGCTTACAAATGGGTTTCGAAAAGACTTGTATCTTATTATGCCAATTATTAATGACG